>BSBK01003594.1:0-352500 GCA_027943335.1 Chamaecyparis obtusa | reverse complement strand
GGTGAGAATGAACCTGAGCAAAGAAGGAGCCTGTTTCGCACCAGGTGCAAGTGCGAAGGTAAATGTTGTGATGTGATTATTGATAGTGGAAGCACTGAAAATTTGGTGTCAGAAGAGATGGTGACAAAGTTGAAGCTCAAGAGACAGAAACACCCACATCCATATCGAATTGCCTAGGTACAGGATGACCACAAGGTCATGGTCAATGAACAATGCTTGGTGAAGTTCAAGATTGGCGGATACCAAGATGAGGTATTGTGTGATATCATATCTATGGATGCATGTCATATGTTGTTGGGTAGACCATGGCAGTTTGACAGATGTGCTGTACATGATGGTCATGCAAATACCTATTCCCTAACAAAGGATGGAGTGCGACATAAGCTAAAACCATTGAAGGAGACTGAAGAAAAGGTATGTGGTAATGCAAGGATAACTTTTGTTGATGGAAGAAATTTTCTAGATGGTATGAGGCATGAGCATGTATGTTTTGCTTTAATTCCAAAAGCTGGTAAAAAGGAAGTAGAAGATGTTTCTATAGAAGTTGCAGATTTGTTGAATGAGTTTCAGGATATTGTATCCGATAACGTGCCTGATGGATTACCACCAGTTAGGAAGATTAGTCATCAGATGGACTTGATCCCAGGAGTGAGTTTGCCGAATAAGGCAGCACACAGAATGACACCTGCAGAAAGTGAGGAGTTAAACAGACAAGTACATTAACTGTTACAGAAAGGATTGATCCATGAGAGTCTGAGTCCTTGTGTTGTACCAGCAGTATTAGCACCAAAGAAGAATGGAGAATGGAGGATGTGTATAGATTCTAGGGCAATAAACAAGATCACAATCAAGTACAGGTTTCCATTGCCACAAATGGATGATATTATGGACTGTTTGAGTGGAGCTGTGTATTTCTCAAAGATAGATCTGAAAAGTGGATATCATCAGATTCAGATCAGAGAAGGAGATGAATGGAAGACTACTTTCAAGACAAAGGAAGGACTATATGAGTGGTTAGTCATGCCTTTTGGGCTAACCAATGCACCGAGCACTTTCATGCGGCTCATGAACGAGGTTCTGAAAGAATTTCTGGGTAAGTTTGTCATTGTTTACCTAGATGATATTTTGATCTTTAGTAAGACATTGGATGAGCATATGATGCATATGTATGGTATTTGAGAAGTTGAGAGAAGAGAAATTGTTGATTAATTTGAAGAAGTGCAGTTTTGTGAAGAAAGAGTTGGTGTATTTGGGATTTGTAGTTTCAGCAGAAGGTCTAAAAATGGACCCAGAGAAGGTACAGGCTATCCTTGAATGGCCTACTCTGAGGAGTGCTACTGAGGTAAGATCTTTTCATGGTCTAGCTAGCTTTTACAGAAAGTTTATCAGAAATTTTAGCAGTATTTGTGGACCCTTGACTGAAACAATGAGAGGGGATAGAAAAGAGTTTAAGTGGACTAATGGGGCAGAAAAAAAGTTTTCAATTGTTGAAACAAAAAGTTACAGAACAACCAGTTTTAGCACTTCCAGATTTTAATAAGGTGTTTCAAGTAGATTGTGATGCTAGTGGTACTGCAATAGGAGCTGTTATGAGCCAAGAAGGTAAACCTGTTGCTTATTTCAGTGAGAAATTAAATGATGCCAAGAGAAAATATTCTGTTTATGATTAAAAATTTTATGCTATAGTTCAGGCATTGAAAAAGTGGAGGCACTATCTGCTTCCTAAGTAGTTTGTTTTGTATACTGATCATCAAGCTTTGCAATATTTGAATAGTCAAGGAAAATTGAATCAAAGGCATTTGAAATGGGTTGAGTTTTTGCAGAGTTATACATTTATTTTGAAACACAGGAGTGGAAAGTCTAATAGGGTTGCAGATGCTCTTAGCAGAAGGAAACTATTGCTGATACAAATGTAGATTGAAGTGGTTGGGTTCAAGGAACTCAAGAATTTGTATCCAGAGGATCCTGATTTTAGTGAAGCTTGGAAGGCTTGTACAGAACCTGTTACTCTAGACAGGACGAAATGGTTGGATTTTATCATCCAAGATGATATGCTATTCAGAGGGAGTCAATTGTGCATTCCATGAAGTTCTATGAGGGAGAATCTCATCAAGGAGAAGCATAGTGGAGGATTGGCTGGACATTTTGGTCGTGATAAAACCCTTGCTTTGGTTGGTGAGAATTATTATTGGCCACAATTGCAGCAAGATGTGAAGAAGTTTGTACAGAGTTGCAGAGTATGTCAGATGGCGAAAGGAGTGAAGTAGAATACAGGGTTGTATCAGTCATTACCTATACCAGAGAAGCCTTGGGAGGATATCAGTATGGACTTTGTTCTTGGTTTACCGAGGACACAGCGGGGACATGATTCAATTTTTGTAGTAGTTGACCGATTTTCAAAGATGACACATTTCATTCCCTACAAGAAGACTAATGATGTTGTTCATGTAGCAGAATTGTTTTTCAGAGAAGTAGTGAGACTTCATGGTTTGCCAAGGACCATAGTTTTAGATCGGGATACTAAGTTTGTTGGATATTTCTGGCGTACATTGTGGAAGAAGTTGAAGACAGATTTGAAGTTCAGTTCATCACATCATCCACAGACTGATGGACAGACAGAGGTGGTGAATAGAAGTTTGGGAAATTTGCTGAGATGTTTGGTTGGAGATAAGCCAACAGGATGGGATTTGATTTTACCAGAGGCAGAATTTGCATACAATAATTCTGTCAACAGGAGCACTGGTAAATCACCATTCCAGATTGTATATGGAAGTAGTCCAAGAAATGCATCTGAATTGAGGAAGATAGATAAAGGAGAAATAAGTAGTGCTGAAGCTGAGGATTTTGCAGAGCACTTGAAGAACATCCATGGGGAGGTGAGGAAGCATATTACCAAGATGAAAGCACAGTATAAGGCTAAGGCAGATGAGAAAAGGAGGTATAAGGAATTTCAAGTTGGTGATGAGGTCATGGTTCAT
Source organism: Chamaecyparis obtusa (assembly GCA_027943335.1). Lineage (NCBI taxonomy): Eukaryota > Viridiplantae > Streptophyta > Pinopsida > Cupressales > Cupressaceae > Chamaecyparis > Chamaecyparis obtusa. The sequence continues at coordinate 349,522 of BSBK01003594.1, read as the reverse complement.
TTGTGGAAGGAGCGGTTTCCAGTTGGTACATATAACAAGCTGAAAATGAAGAAGTTTGGACCATGTAGGATACTGAAGAAACATGATTTAGGAAATGCATATGAGGTAGAATTGCCTACTGAGCTAAATATTTCACCAGTGTTTAACATTTCAGATCTGACAGAGTATCATGAAAGAGGTGTTGAAGATGAGATCACAGCAGCACAGTGGAGTATTCCAGCAACTAGTTCAGACACTAAGGAGATCGAAGATATACTGGATAGTCGTGTTGGCAGAAGCACAAGGAACAGGACATATGAAGAATATCTGGTCAAGTGGAAAGGATGACCTATTGAAGATTCATCATGGCTGACAAAGGAGGAGGTTAGCCCTCTTGGCTTTCCTCTGCACACCTGAGTCGTGACAGGGTCACTTCTCAAATTACCCTGGGTGTCTGATGCAGGGGCATCTTGGGTGTAAGAGCAATCTTGTATCACCCAAAAATATTTATGTTTTTGTATTCAATAAGGGCTATTTTGTGCAGAGCTGCTATTTATGGAAAGTTACTATTTTTGGTAATTTTCGTGTGTGCTCAAAATGATCTGATTTCTTTCTTGGAGGTTCATTTTGGTCATATAAGTCTGCCAGTAAAGTTTCATTGCCAGATCAAGTGTATATTGGAAGATATTGAAGATTTTTGGTATTGGCAGCAGGGTACAGAAACTTTGAAGTCAGTTTTGAAGGCTTTAGAGGCGCCGGATGAGGTCAAAAATTTGAGTGACAAACGCTTGCGTGGGTCAAGCTTGTAGAGCGCTTCGTGGCATTTCTGAAATGAGGTTATAATAGCCGATCGGGTCAACTGGTGATGACTTATGGTCTTCGGAAGTTGGGCCACCTGAAATGGCGGAAAATAGTTTTCTTCAAAATTTTTGTTCGGGTTTCAAAGGTTATCTTGAGCCGACTATGATGTAATAAAATGTAAAATAAATAATTCTAAGTTTGGTCGGCCTTATTGGCTAAAAAAATTCTGGAACCTTCCCAGGCGGTGGAAAATTGCCTATATAAGGAAGGCTGTATTATTGTCTTAGGCAGTTCAGAATAGTTCTGGGTAGTAGATCTGGGTAATAGTTTGAGGCTTTGTCCTACAGAATATTGTAAGGGAATGCCCATGTGGCTTTGCATATTGTAATTCTGAAAGTTTGTAATTCCACATTTGTGGAGATAATAAGAAGCCAATTTTCTGTTCTTGCATATTGTTGTTGTTTCTCTATATCTGTTATGTGTTTGTGGTATTAAGGGGAGCACCCTTCATCAATATATATATATATACATATATATACATATATATATATATATATATATATATATATATATATATATATATATATATATATATATATATATATATATATATATATATATATATGTATATATATATATATATATATATGTATATATATATATATATGTATATATATATATATGTATATATATATATATATATATGTATATATGTATATGTATATATTTATCTGTATATGTATATATTTATCTATATATATACATATATATATACATATATACACATATATATAGATATACATATATATATACATATACATATATATACATATATACATGTACATGTACATGTACATGTACATATACATACACACACACACACACACACACACACACACACACACATATATATATATATATCTGTATATATATATATGTATATATTTATCTGTATATATACATATATATATATACATATATACACATATATATAGATATACATATATATATACATAGATACATGTACATATACATATACATACATGTACATGTACATGTACAGGTACATGTACACACATATATATATATATATATATATATATATATATATATATATATATATATATATATATATATATATATATATATATATATATATATATATATATATATATATATATATATATATATATATATATAAGGATGGAAAAATTCTATTTCATTTCTTGACTTTAAAGAGGTTTGTTAACTTATGTAGAGAAATGTAGAGTAATTTTTCTCTCTTGAATAATGGCATTTATATTGTTTTGGGAAGACTTTAGAAAATGGAAAAAGAGTTATCAATACATTATAGTTATTGTATTGAGATCATTGTATGTAAATGTTAATTGATTTACAAACAAAAAATACATTTCTATCCCTCTCTATCCTTACAAGTTTAAATTGATAGCTTGATATTGTATTTGGTTTTAGAAACAATCAATTTAGTTGTGTAAATTGATCAACTTAGAACATTAAATATATTACCATTGAAGACTATAAAGTTACAAATAGATTAATTGATAAATCAACTTTATCACCTTTAGTGTTCCTAGACGAAACAAGTTAAAAATAAACTATGTAGAAGTGAAGAGAAAACAAAATTTCACAAGAAAATTTAAAAAAATGGGCAAATGGAGACCTACAGGTCTCTAGAATTTGTATGGGAAAAAAAAATCTCATACAAATCATTGCCACAGTCAATATAATAATCATATAATTTGTCCACATTTTTCTAAACAAATAAAATATTAGTTATATTTACATTGCCCACACTTTCTTTTCTCTCGCAAAAAGTGGTGCAGGAAACAAGGAGACCAGTCTAGGCATTTAATTTTTATGTTACTTTTTGTCCAAATCACCTTCCTACAAGGTATACTTGCTAACATAGCATTGAATAGCTTAGGTTTCATTGGCCTTTGCACTTTCCATAATGGTGTACTTGACTACTATTTTATTTAATATTCCTAAGTTCTCTTCCATGACAAGCCTTCCATCCCTTTGGCAGCGTGAGTTTTGGGCTAGGTTTGATTGAATTTGGGGTGGGACTCAAATCCCCTTACTCCCCTCAACTCTTCCTCCTTGGAACTTGTGCTAGTTTTAGTAGTGGTTGTTTGTTTGAAGAGATGTGTTGGGTGGGACCCAAACCCTTGTCCCGTTCATGATGCACCAGTCCCTTGTTGACTTTTTTCCCTTAGAACTTGCGTTGTTTTTGGGCATGAATAAATTCCCTTTCTTTTTGAAACTTAGCATTGGGTTTAGGTGGGCCCTCCAAACCTTGCCTCATTAAACTGCAAGCTTCTGTTTCCCCTTCATTTTCGTACCCTTATCCTCATGGCATGTGAGTCTAGGGGAGAGGAAAAGCAGGGAGTGTAGCTTAGGGAATGATTAAGATAGTAGTTAGGGTGTTTAGATTAGGTGGCTACTTTATTGTATTTTGTCTATTTTTTTTTGTTACTAAAATTTATTTTGTGTTTGTATTCAAATCACTATTAATAATTAATAGAAATTCTATTAATTAAAATTAATAATCTTTATTAAATTATTTGTTAATTGTTTTAATATTAATTAATAATTCATATATAATGTTAATTATTGTATAATATTTAATAATTTTTATTAATTATTGTATAATAATTTACATTTAATATTATTTGATAATTGGGTTGATTAACATAATTATTATTTAGCAAATTGGAGGGGATAATGCATATCGATAATTCCCTTTTAAAATTTTGTTCTGGCTCAGTGAAGTGATCAAACATTTAATGCCACCTGACATGAGTAGTAAACCCTTTTGGTTTAGTTAACTGTATTGTACATGTAGATGCCTTAAAAATCCTTTAAATTTTTTGTTTTGATGGTTGGGTTTTGGGCCGAATTATTTTGGGCATTACACCTGGCTAAGGATAACCCCTTTCCAACCAGTGATCTTCCTGTTGAATTTTTCTATTAGTTTGTTCTAGAAGGCTTCCAGAGGTTTGACACCTAAGGAAAGCTCCAAGTAGGTAGAAGGTAAGGTATTAATGTTGCATCCCAAAATGTGAGAAATTTTCCTCTGTCTAGCTTTAGGTGTGTTAATAAAGAATAGAAAACTTTTATTCCAGTTGATAGATTGCCCTTTAGCCCTGATATAATTATTTAGAATGTCCTTCACTAATCTAGCTTCTCCCACCAAAGCCTCACTCCAAGAATGGTATCGTCCATGAATTGTTGGTGTGTAAAAACAATGTCAGCGAAAGAGGGATTGATGCCTTTAAGGTCCTTGATCATTTTTTAGGCCAAGAAGAGTCTCCCTAGGAACTCAACAAGAATGATGAAGAGAATAGGGGAGAGAGGGTCCCCTTGTCTTAGGCCCCTGGTGGGTTTGAAGAAGGTGGATGGGGATCAATTAATCATGACTGCCAATGATGGGGTCGAGATGATTTGAAAGAGAAGCTTGAAAGAATGAGAGTTGAAACCAAAAGATTCAAGAACTCTGAGAAGAAACAACTAGTCCACCCAATCATAGGCCTTGGAGAGGTCAAGATTCAGAAGAAAGCCTACCCTTTTTCCTTCTTCTAATGAATGAATAACTTCATGCACCATCACTATGAAATCCAGAGTTTGTCTACTAGGGACAAAGCCAGATTGCTGCTACAATATCAAGGAGGGGAGGACTCTGAGAATCCTGGAGGTGATAACATTGGGAATGATCTTATGGAAGGAATTGCATAGGATTATGGCTCTGAATTTCTCAAAACAATCTACACTAGAGGTCTTCATAATCAACACAAGGAAGGTAGCATTAAGTTCTTTGAGAAGATTCTTCGAACCAAAAAATTCTTGCACTGCTTGAACCACATCATCTTTCACCAAATCCTAGTAAAGGTGAAAAAAGAACATGGGGAATCCATCCAAGCTGGGGGCTTTGTCCCTTGGAAGAGAGTCTAGATCTTTCTTGACTTTAGTCATGTCCAGAATAGAGCATAAGTCTTTGTTTTGATGGTCAGTAATGATTCTCGGTATGTTATAAGTAGATAAATCTAGTCTTGCTCAGATATCCCCTGATCTTTAGAGAGGAGCTAAGAAAAGTAAGATAGCTTCATCAGTGATATTCTTGTCCTCCTTAAGAGCTTGGTCTCCCTTCTTGATTCTACTTATGCTATTATTAGCTCTATGTCTCATAGTGGAAATGTGGAAAAAGCGAGAATCTTCATCCCCTTCCCTAAGCCAGATGGACCTCGATCTCTACTTCTAGAAAGTTTCCTCCTACCCGATAATGTTATGGTAATCTAATAGGATGGATTTTTTTTTTGCAATCTATCTTCATCATAGCCCTGTTTCTGGATTTCAGGTTGAATGCAGTTAAGTTCATTGAGAGTCTTATCTTTTGAAGTAAAGAGGTGACCAAATTCATCTTTGTTCCAATTTTTGACATTAAATTTGATATTACTTAGTTTTTTTTCCACTGTAAACATGGATGTTCCCTCAACATCTATGTTCCACCACTATTTGAATTTATTGAGAAAATTAGGATGGGAAACCCACATCTTTTCAAATCTGAAGGGGAAGTTCCTTCTGTTGTCAATCTAATCTAGGGAAAGCGAGATGGGAGAGTGATATGAGCCTGTACGAACTAGTGCTGAGAGGTTAAGATTGTAGCGGCTCAACTAGTCCAATGAATATAGGGCCCTGTCTAAATGAACTTGAATGCAATCCATTCCAATCCACCTGTTTGACCAAGTGAAATCAGCGCCTTGAAGATCCATGTCTAGTAGAGCCAAGCCATTGATGAAATCCATTAGGTCTTGTCTACTTTCAGTATTAGGTGCTATTCCTCCCTTTTTTTCCCCTTCTTTAAGTGAGGTGTTAAAGTCCCCCATAATGATGCCCTTAGACTAGTTAAGAGGGGCAATGGTGGAGATGATCTTATTCCAATAGGTCTTTCTTTCTCTTTTAGAATTAGGAGCATAAATATTCAAAATGAACCAACTTTCATTATCTTTTATTCTAGTAAAATGCATGAGAATAAGGTTACCTCCATTGTAGATGACATAGGCTCTGAAGTGATGCAAGTTCTACATAGTAATAAGGCCCCCAGAAGCTCCCTCAAAGCTAGTAGCTCTGTTTTCCATAGCTTTGCTTAATTTAATTTTCTCTAACTTATCCTTCTGCATTTTAGTTTCCTAAATTAAGAAAATGTCCTGTCTATGATTCCTTATCATATTTCTGATGACATCCTACTTATGTGAGCTATTTAGCCCAAGAATGTTCCAAGAGATGACTTTCATTTCTTAATGGAGGTACTGGAAGCTTGGATAGAAATCTGATTTCCATCCATTTTCTTCAAGCTCACTTCTACTAGCCTAATCTAGCTTGTCCTTTTTCTTTCTAGGGGGTGGTTGCTTCCCCTTTCCTCTACCTTTTTCCTTCTTCTAGTGGCTACTAGGGAAACTAGACATGGGTCTCTACTGCTTGGTTTCTTCTTCTTGTGAACTCAAATCTATCCCTCATTTTCTTCCTTATGCTTGCCAAAGAGGTCCACCATGATTTTGAATTAGTTTGGGGAGGTTGAGACCATCAGGTCCTCAATCTGTTGGTACTTCCACTAGTACATTTGACATCATTTTTCTACAAAAATTATCGACCATTAATGAAAATGGTTTAGGTTGGTTGGGGTATAGAAGGAAAAATTTTTTTTAAAAAAAAAAACCATGCCCATGGTGGTTGAAATTTCCACCAATACCATGTCGGTCAAAATTTCGACGAACATGGAAATATTACTTAAATTTTTTTTTCAATTCTCATTTTAATTTTTATGGTTGCAGCACGTGAATTAGGATTTTCATTTCTAAGCTAAGGAGTAGAGCTTATTCCAAGTTGTGAACTGTCGTACACCCAAGGTTAATGGCACATTTCATCATTTATCTTCTGTGGAGTTTGAGGTATCTTCCATGTTTTCTATATTTCATTATGTACTAGATTGTCATTTTCTTGTCATCTCTGTTAGTAATATGCCGGTAGGCGATTGAATCAATGAGTATTCTTAGTGGTGACTACAATTTGACTAGGGTTTGTAAATGCTACGATCAAGAATTATGAAGGCTGCAACTAGGGTTTAGGATGCAACATGACATTGTACATATGGTATAACCAATGCATTTGTAGATTTAAGGCATTTGAAGATTTAAGGGACACACATAAGAGAATTTTTGGCATGCTTAAACACAAACGCACATATCATTATTTAGGATGCAACATGACATTGTACATCTAGTATAACCAATGCATTTGTAGATTTAAGGGATGCACGTAAGAGAATTTTTGGCATGCTTAAACACAAATGCACATATCATGTTTCACCTACTAGGTCACAAGAGCATATAAGAGATTCTTGATAAAGTAGATAGCCAATGCATCCTATTGAAGGGAGAGAAAATAAAAAACAATAAAATAGAAATCAACAACAACATGGGAACCATAACAATGATCAAGTTCCATAAAATTATTGCAAGTAGCAGTTCAGTACTTAGTAGTGAAATCAATGGTTTGGCAATGTGCCAAACCCTAGACATCAAGTTTGAATATGAGCTCAAAGGTTTGTTTCTTTCAAAGTTCAAAAACCCTGTAGGAGCATAAATATATAGACATGAATTGGATTTCTTTGGAATTTCTAATTACCCAAACACAATCCCTGGTGAAATAAAAGGAATGATTCATATGTTTCAATGTAATAATGTAGTAATTGGGCAAGAACATCTAAGTTATTTCATCAATACTAAACATGAATATGAGACAAACAATGAGGATGCCATGATAAAATTGTTTGTGAATTCCTTAAAAGAAAGTGCCAAAGAATGGTACAAAAATATCCTAGATAGTAGTACTATTTCTTCATATTCATATTTCTTCATATTTCTTCATATTTCTTCTAAATAGTGTGACGACTCTCCCAACTAGAGAATCAGAACGTTATATTACAGGTTCTTCATGGCACCTTTCAACTTGTCCAATTATGGAAACAGGCTTGCTTGGGGCAGTTGTATCTAGTTGTGAGATTTTCATATCATATTTCTCTCAGTAAGAATAGTTGTGGCATAGGATCCTTCAATGGTTTGTGAACCCTTGTGGACCAACATGAGCCAGACATTCTCCAATATTAGACCAACTCTTCTTTGTCCCCTTGATGGAAGTTGAGTCAATCTTCTTTGTCACGAATGAGCATTCCTCTAATACTAACATTCCTTTCACTTCTCACTTCTCCCAACTCTAAGTGAAATCTGAATGTTTTATTGGAAATATTAAAGTCAAATAATTTCCCATTCTTTTTTAATTTCTCAGGTTCCTGTATAATATACTGACACCTTGTTTCCTAGAGTGTCCTTTTGGCTTTCTATTATCAGGGATACCAAAGTTCTTGCTACCATATTATAGGAACATCATTGATGAGACATTCATTTCACAACCCACTCATAAATTTTAATTTTAAAGGTAAGAATTGAGGAACGTAGAATTGTGTGAAATTTAATGTTGATTTGAGGCATATATTATTAATTTTTTTTGGTAAGTTAGTTCAAACATTAGGTTTTTGGTATTATACATGATGACAAATGTGTGACTATAAATCTACACACACAAGCATTGACATTTCAATAGCTAGCAATATGGAGAGTTAATTTTAACATGATAAAGAGACTTCATGACACATAATATTATAAATACCTATTATAAAGGTAGCTTTGTAGCATTTAAAAATAGCTATTATAAAGGTAGCTTCATAGTGTTATATTGAAACCAACAAACATGTGACCATTCACTCTAGTGGAGATAATTGAGAACATAAGACTATTATTCATATTTTTCTTATAGAGAATCATAGGTGTGCATGTATAGTTTTTTTAGACAGTAAAAATTGACATTCAAATAAAAAGATATATTGATAGCAATGTAAGTGCTTATTGTTATACATATTCAAACATATACTCAAACATTTATATATGATAACAATAGCTTATTATTTTCTATTAAATTGGTCTGAGTGTGTGCAGAGTGGGAAAATGTTTGGCTTCTTAGACAAATATTCATTTTTTAGCTTTGTGAAGCTAACTTCTCTGCTGAACCAAGTTTAGGATTTCCTACTTAAATGAAAATATTTGTTTGAAATCATTTTGTTATTTGAACATGTGATGAGTACTTGGCAAGCTAATTTTTTACTTACACTTGGATTTGGATTTGGTTTTGGTTAAAAGAATTAGCTAGTAACTTGGCATTTAAAAAAAATACTGAATTAAAATTTTGATTTAAAGCTATTTCCTCTTTCTTTTCCATTGTATTCTTTATTTAAAGTGCTCAATATGTTTGACTAAGTTCCATATGTCATGTTACAGCTGTATTGGGATAGTCATCACACTATTCCCCTAAGCACAATATGGCTTTGCCTTCTCATCCACAAGAAACTTTAACATCATTCTAAACTCTTCTATACTCTTCCCATATCCATTCCAATCCATTGATCCAATCCATTCATACTTCTACACAAACAAATTAACTCACCAAAATGCTGTCATTATGGGACAGTCATACCATGTCCATAAAACTATACCAATAGTTGAAATAAAAGGAATGATTCATATGTTTGAAGGTAATAATGTAGTAATTGGGGAATAACATCTAAGTTATTTCATCAATACTACACATGAATATGAGACAGACAATGAGGATGCCATGATAAAATTGTTTGTGAATTCCTTAAAAGAAAGTGCCAAAGAATGGTACAAAAATATCCTAGATAGTAGTACTATTTCTTCATATTTCTTCTAAATAGTGTGATGACTATCCCAACTAGAGAATCACAACTTTATATTATAGGTTCTTCATGGCACCTTTCAACTTGTCCAATTATGCAAACTGGCTTGCCTGGGGCAGCTATATCTAGTTGTGAGATTTTCATATCTAATCTCTTAACATATTTACTAGAAGCCCTCATATTTCTCTTAGTAAGAATAGTTGTGGCATAGGATACTTCAACTATTTTTGGACCCTTTGTCTATCTAGGAGATTTTTGTACATTGAAACATATGAATCATTCTTGTTTGTGCATCCTCATTGTCTGTCTCATATTCATGTGTAGTTGATTTAAACAATAGATTCATCACTACAATGATAAAGTTACCACCACACGTCAAACATAAGGTGCATTTGATTAAAAGATTGATCATTGTTTACAAGACAAAGGGTCCACAAATAATTGAAGGATCCTATGCCAGAACTATTCATCTTACTGAGAGAAATATGAGGGATTCTCTAGTTGGGAGAGTCATCACACTATTCCCCTAAGCACTATGGATGTGCCTTCTCATCCACAAGAAACTCTAACATCATTCTAAACTCTTCTATACTCTTCCCATATCCATTCCAATCCATTGATCCAATCCATTCATACTTCTACACAAACAAATTAACTCACCAAAATGTTGTCATTCTGGGACAATCATACCATGTCCATAAAACTATACCAATAGTTGAAATAAAAGGAGTGATTCATATGTTTCAAGGTAATAATGCAGTAATTGGGGAATAACATCTAAGTTATTTCATCAATACTACACATGAATATGAGATAGACAATGAGGATGCCATGATAAAATTGTTTTTGAATTCCTTAAAAGAAAGTGCCAAAGAATGGTACAAAAATATCCTAGACAGTAGTACTATTTCTTGGGAGGAGTTTACGATTGTTTTTAGATTACAATATGGGGATCTGATCAATATCAAGTTTTCTATACATGAACTTACCACCATCTAAAAGGGTATCTATGAAACAATAGTTGATTTAAACAATAGATTCGTCACTACAATGAGAAAGTTACCACAACACATCAAACATAAGGTGCATTTGATTGAAAGATTGGTCATTGTTTACAAGACAAAGGGTCCACAAATAGTTGAAGGATCCTATGCCACAATTATTCTTATTGAGAGAAATATGAGGGCTTCTAGCAAATATGTTAAGAGATCAGATATGAAAATCTCACAACTAGATAGATTACTAATATTGGAAGTACTATGGACTTGTAGAGGTGATTTAACAGTTTAGGAAACTAAGAAATGAGTTGTCATTATGGTAAGCCACAAGAATGGTCTTGGGAGTATTATTTCAGGTGCTTAACTTTGGAAAGTTACCATGTTAATGTCATTAAAAAAATACAAAAAATTAAGGCCTACGAGATTTTATGATAATGGTCTATTTGAAATAGGGTGCTCAAGTTAACAATGAAATAAAAAAATCCATGCTTGTATTCATATGATTAGGAGATGTTTCTTTGTGTTTTCATTACTTAAGAGTAGCCTATATATGGAGGTAAGGAGTCCTACAATATTATTTAGTTTCCCTAGTTATTTACTTGATTTTATTTATTTAAATCTACTATTTAGAACTATTTTTCTATCTATACACCCTCTATTGCTATTGTAATGGAAAAGCATCAGAACCATCCATTTCTAAACTTTGATTTGATATGATAAATGTCCCTTTGCATTAAGAAAATTATAGTTGAGAAAATGGTTGTTCAGTAATGATTTGTATCTACAGGTTGCAAACAAATCATCCTTCTTCCACCAACGAGTCATTCCATTCAAGAAAGACCATGTCTGACGATATCAACGCACAAAAAAATAGGGAGACAATTGCTAGACTATGGTCTAACTTAAAAAGAAAAGGTGATGGAAAATGTTATTGTCCTTGCAAAATTTTTAAGGGCTTAAAGACTCGAAGATATCTAATCAAAACAACTGAGGAACATTGTAGGCAACATGGTCACATTGAAGGGGGAAATGAATTTCGTCCATTGGTATGTATTTTAATAATTTATAAAATACATAAGACATGATTTGATGATGACATCATGGTCATGGTTAATATAAGGTCATCATTTTCATATAGGTCAACGTCCCTGAGTTTCATGTTATATTAGAAGTGAAATGTTGATGCTAAGACAATTAATTTGTGACCATAATAATCCTACATATATTTTTTTTCACAATAGATAAAGTTTGCTATTCAATTCCAAGAGAAACTCACAATTTCAATTGTGACCACACTAGCCTGATCACAACAAACTTGTTAGAAACATGAAAAGAAAACATGTTAGCAATTCCATCATTTGTCTGTTGTTTGGGACAGTCACCATAGAATTATTTGGACTGTCTCTCCTCTTGCCTTGCAATGTTAAAATGAGCTTTTTTTCATCCCTCCTTGAATAGACCCTTACCGTCTTGCACTTGTGCAATGATAGGACACCAATGTTGCTAATTAAGGTTGGTGGGATGATTATGCCTATCTTGCAAAAAGACTGTCAAATCATTATGCTTTCAAATCAATTACCTATCGACATATCCCTTGTGAGGGACAGAAGCCAAACACATAAAGAACATGCACATAAACACAACAACTAAAAAAATTAAATGGAGTACACCAAGAAGTACCAAATGATGAATGCTCAATTGTTGTAATGGAAAAGTAATATCAGAACCGTCCATTTATAGTCCTAATGATTTTGGAAATTGTTGACAAAGAGTGTTACTTTTTTTTATTATAGTATAAATGATTTTTCTATAGTCGTAATGATTTTTCTTATTTCTTGTCTTTTGTCCCTTTTTGATTTCCTATCTCTGTACTTCATGACAAGATTTTTTCACCTTCTTTTGATGGTATATTTCATTCACTCTATGCGGAATACTATTTTGTTCACTATTTTATTTTAGCTTCATATTTCTTTCATTTTTCATATACACATAGACTACATATGCTGATAAAAAATGAGCTATTTGATTTAGGTTTACTTTTCATTATTGTAAATGGTTAATATTTTTGATGGTACTCCTTGGTGTATTTGGACTGTAAAAATAATCATATAAAAATAATAAATGTAGTAATGATGGTGTAGTGCATTACTGATATAGGTTCGATGACTCTTGTCAATGTGCCAAACTATCAATGTGGTGGTGGGAAGTGTGTGTTAAAGACTTCGTGAACATTGAACAACCCTAGACAACAATTTTGGTGTTGCCCTAATCAAAAAAAGGTTGCTAATGTGTATATATTTAAAGTTTCTAATGTAAATACTATACATTATAATATAAGAACTAATGTAGACTGGGTATCACAGGGAAATAATGGCTATAGATACTTTAGTTGGGTCGATGATAACTCATTTGCATCTATCTGCCCATCTCCACTTATCCACAATGAAGGATTTGAGAGCAAAACGTGTCAGGCTAGGGCAAATTCTAAAATTATATTTTTATGATGCCTTCTCTATATTGTAATCACATATCTAATTTGTTGTGACCATATGCATAGATGAACTCAAGAATTAGTTAGTTTAGTATTTTCATATTGTAAGTAATATTTTAATATTGATATGACATAACTTCTCTTTTCCTCAAGTGCGCATATATATGGTTTACATCTTTTTTTAGAATAATTCTTCATGTTTATGGCTCAAGTGAGCCCCAATCTACTATCAATCACATGATTTAACACTGATTTAGGCTGGAGGTAAACTACATGTGTCATGTAAATAGCATGGTTGAATGCAATCTCTTTTTCATGTTTTCAAGATTTTTCCCACCAATACAAGTGTAAATAACACATTGAACGTAATCTACGGATGCTACGTGGTATGAAGTCTCACTAAAGTTTGAGCGTAGCATGGTATGAAGTCTCACTGAAGAAGAGTACTGTAGAGAGCAGGCCTACCATACCAAGGAAGTTTGACAAGAACAAGGAATATGGCTTAAATAGAATGGGAATACGTCTTTCTAGCCTGGGCTTTGATCCTTTGACAATTAGCTTTATAATAAATGAAGCAAATGAGAGCTGAGCAATTATCTTCCTAGGAAAAATCTTGTAAATGAATTGTGTGTACCCCAATTCCTGTGCCTTCTACACATACCTAAATGATATATTTGAAACAACATGACTAAATTTAGCCTTACCCTTGTTGTTTCAAATATATCATTTGGGTATGCATAGAGGGCACATTAATTGGGGTACATATAGTTCATTTATGGGATTTTTTCTTGGATAGCTAATTTCTCATCTGTCATCTACATTATTTATAAGCTAATTGCTGAAGGATCTAGGCTCAGGCTAGAAAGATGTCTTCCCAAACACATAAAAAACATACACATAAACATGACAATTGAGAAACATAAATGTAGATTTCACAATAGCTGAGTAACATAATTGTAGGCATCATGGTCACAACTTTTTGGAGACAACATAATTGAGTTGTATACCCAGACGATGGAGAGCAACTTCTGGTCCTCCAATTCCAAGTTGACACTGCGGGATCCGAAGACCGTAGATAAGGAATAAATTTAGAGAGCGGAGGAGGTCCATAACGACCAAAATAATATAGGACAAACCTCAAGTTAAATGAGGCAACTATAAATATTTTAATAAAATTATATTAAAATGTTTTTAGTTGCCTCATTTAACTTGAGGTTTGTCCTGTATTATTTTTGTCATTATGGCCCTCCTCCACTCTCTAAATTTATTCCTTATCTATGGTCTTTGGATCCCGCATTTTCAACTTGAAACTGGAGGAGCAGAAGTTGATCTTCATCATCTGGGTATACCACTCAATTACATTGTCTCCAAAAAAATGTGATCATGATGCCTACAATTATGTTTCTTGGTTGTTGTGTCCCAGGACCCCTTATGACCCTTTACGACCATTTACGACCTCTAAGAATACATCTTAGAGATTTTAAAATGTCGTAAAGGGTCATAAGAGGCTCCTAGGAGGGGCCAGATGAGCTTCCACCTTTACGTGGTTGGCCTTGTTAAGTAGAGAATGTTAATTAAACTATTCTTGAAACATAATTGTAGGCATCATGGTCACATCGGGGATGAAACTATTCCAAGTTGCCACTGTGGGATGGAGAACAACTTGGAACTGGAGGTGCAAAAGTTTCTCTCCATCGTCTGGGTATACCACTCAATTACATTGTCTCCAAAAAAATGTGACCATGATGCCTACAATTATGTTTCTCAGAGAATGTTAAACTATTCTTGAAACAAAGAGAATCTCAAAGAGAAGTTGGCAACAAACAACAAAACAAGTGTCAACACCTAAAGATAAATATCAAATAGGGGAAAAGCACCTGCAACAATAGAGGCAATAGCTGTAGATACAGATGAGGATATTGTAGAAATCCCTAATTTAGTGTTTCAGAGAACAAATGATGGACTATGAATTAGGCATTTTTGTGATATCGTCATCTAAATCTATTATTTACATTAGTATATAGTCTTTAGATATTGATATTACACCAGTCGAGCACGATGGAGGCATCGATTCTAATGTGAATTGTAGTAGTCAAGGTATACATTTTCTATTTGAATTTTGATTAATGAATATTTAATACAAGAAAACATATTCAATTGTTTAAGGTGGATTATTTGTGATGACGAGACGTGCCATTTAGATGTTAACTGTGACAGTCTCTTGGTTTCAGGCAATTCAGAAAGAGAAGCCTAGTTCAATATGCAATCTCAATTCATATACATAGGATATCAGGTGGAGTTGAAAAACATAACAGGGTTGCATTTTTTATAGAGGTCTTTAATTGCGTATTTTAAGTTATAGACCATAGTGAAAATGTAACGTGTTGTGTTTTTTCAACTCCACCTACTATCCATGCATATTCTACTTGTGTTGCATGCACATTCTCGATTCAGAGTGGGAAAAATCTTATTTTTGATGCGAGAGAGAGAAGCCAAACACAAAGAACATGCAAATAAACATGACAGCTACAAAACATAAATGTAGGTATCACAACAATTGAGAAACATAAATGTAGGTATCATGGTCCCAATTGTTTGGAGACACAACATAATTGAATGTTATACCCAAAAAATACAACACAACCACTACTCCTGTAGTTCTAAGTTGACATTGTGGATCCAAAAACCATATATAGATTCCTTATCTTTGGTTTTTGGATCCCACAGTGTCAACTTAGAACTACAGGAGTAGTGGTTGCATTGCATCATCTTGATAGACCACTCAATTATGTTGTGTTTCCAAAACATTGTGACCATGATGCCTACATTTATGTTTCTTAGTTGTTGTGTCCTAGGACCCCTTATGACCCTTTACGACCATTTACGACCTCTATGAATACATCTTAGAGGTCTTAAAATGTCGCAAATGGTCATAAGAGGCTCCTAGGAGGGGCCAAATGAGCTTCCACCTTCAAGTGGTTGGCCCTACTAAGTAGAGAATGTTAAACTATTATCGAAACAAAGAGAAGCTCAATAATTTATATTTGAATACCAATTTTGTTCTTATCAAATTGTCAAAACATTTAAATAGTCTTTTAAATTGCTATTAAAAATAAAATATTTAATCAACATTTACTTACAGATTTGTGTGCTTGTCTGAGTTTGATACACAGATCTGCATATCAAACTTAGACAAGCACACAAATCTGTAGGTAAACGAAGCTTTCTTAGTCAGTTTGATTTTTCTTGAGGCTGTAAATATACAGTACAATGAAAATGCTTTGTTCAATCTAATTGCGCTAAATAGAAGAAAATAGCTAAATCAAAGCTTCAAAGATTCATATATGCATACTTATTATAGACAAGCAATATATTCAACTAAAAGTAGGAATATATTGAAAATGGTGTCACATTTTTTTTAAACAAAAGTTAGTATTGATCGAAATTTCATCCTTTACACAGTACTAAATTTGACTAGGATGCTATACATTTGATGGTCCATTCGATGAATTTGGGTGGATAATTTGACGATTGAATGGACTAAATTCGACTAGGATGCTATACATTTGACAAATTGGGGTGGATAATTCGATGAAAAAATGGTCTCAATTTTGACCGTCACAGCAATTGATCGACGTCTTATTCTTCCAATTCCGAGGGATTGTTGCAGTTGATAATTTGACCAATTATGGGGTCAAAATTTCAACTATTATTTACCATGTAGAATATTCAATGAAAAAAGATTGACGATAGTTTTAGTCGCCTATTCGACCAATTGTTGTAGAAAATTCAACTAATTCTCATTAAAATTTAAGGTAAAATTTACTAGTGTTCCCTGATTCTTATATCTCAGGGCTAGGAATCGAGTTGTTCACACTAGCCACAGGGGGAGCAATGGACTCCAGAACCAAGGAAACAGAGATGGTGCCTAAGCACGAGTCACCACCTTCAATCTAAGCCTCATTCTTATTTTCTTCCTTTGTTTCTTGGTGATTGGCAATGTCCAGATCTAGACCCAAAAGAAGGGGGGGGTACACTTCACCAGTCTCTTTAGTTTAGGTCAACATCAGCTTCTCCACTTCCCTGGGATCCGTTGTATCTAAATTGGGAGCTGGTTGTTCTTTTTTCTTCTAGACTCTATTGGTTTTGGGCTCTGGTCCCTCCTAGGAGACTCCTTTATTTTCCTTTCCAAGTGCTTGTCTAGCTTTCCCATCTTTCTCTTTAGTGTAGAGGATAGGATAGGTTTTGGATTTGTGGCCTACTTTCTTGCAATGGAAATAAGAAAATGGGATGCTTTCACAGTCCAATTTCTGCACGCACTTTCCCAGCTTGGATCGAGGCTCAATAACTTCTGGCATATCCTTTCCTTCTTCCACTCTGATATAGATCCTAGCAAAGGTGAGATGGTGCCTTGCAACTATAATAGGGTCAATGGAAAGAAGGTTTCCAAAATATTTGGCTATCCCATCAAAAAGATCTTTATTCTAGAACTCCATGGGTAGTTCTGGTAGTCTCACACACACTGGGGCCTAGATTTAGGAGTCATTAAGGTCTAGTTTAGGTGTCATTTTTTGCAATGCGAGAGTGGGCTTTCATATGACCCACATGCTAGCACAAAGGATCTTATCCAGGTCCTCTTTGCAGGAGAAATCAAAAGACAAAAACCCCTTCGCCATAGCAGAGACCTAGACATGACCCTTCAGGTCCCATTTTTTTTTGCAAAGATCCTGACAATGTCATTATTTTGTCTTGAGCCAACAAAATTTCCCACCAAAGTATGGTCCATGGATGCAATGTTGTGATCAACAAGTTAGTTAGGGATTTCTAAAACAATGTGGCCTTTTTCCTTATCTGATATGTCCTTAATGGAAGGGAAAGAGGACTTGCCTAAGGGTTTTATCCCAAAGAGTGTTGACCACCGATTGGGAGGACCGTCCTGGTCACATGCCTAGGTCTTCATAGAAGAAGAAGGCCTAGGGAGGCCCTCATTCTCAGCTCCTACTCCTGTTTCCTTACCTGGGTCTTTCTTCTTTTCATGTGGGACCCCATCCTTTTTCTCTTGGTCTACAGAGTCCTGATCTGCAAGGGAATCGACACAATAGGCATCCTTCGAGGAACCCGCAACATGTGATCTAGGATTCCTACCCATCTGCTCATTCAAAATTCCACCCATTCGCACACCTGCTCCCGCTCCTACTCCAGTCATTGTTTTTATTTGGTGATCTAGGTTAGTACTCTATTAATCATCTATTTTAGTCACTTTTAGAAGTTGAGATTGTAGAACTTGAAAGAGAGAAGACATAGATTATATTTAGAGCTATTGAAAATGTTGAACCACAAAGATGTAGGATGCCAAGGGATGCTAAAGTATATCTTTGAAGAAGACTCAAATGAGCCACTGGTAGATACAAAGGTATGTTACCTTTTATGTTCTTTAATTGTGAAAGGATAGGACATTTTTCTAATGATTCAACTGTAAGGAATATCTTAGTGAATTAGAAGACAAAGATAGAAAAAGAAATCAAAGTGAAGGTGATTTAAAAAAAAAATTAATTTCAAAGGTTAAGGTAAAAATATTTTTTTCTCCATGGAAGAGAACTTTTATAAAGATTAAGATACTATTGAAATAATTGAATAACCTTTGTATTTAGCAATTTCAAAGAAGAGAGGAAATTTTTTTGCATGATAAAATTGTTTCGGGAACATGAATCATAGATTTTGGATGTTGAAATCAGATGACAAGAGATAAGATAAGATTTATTGAGTTTTAATATTATGATGTTTTGTTAATCATACTTGTAGGAGAAGGACATGCATAAATAAAAGGTATTGGAACAATTTAAATTGATAATAAACAGAGAATTGATGTTGTTTCCTATGTTAAAGGTTTGAAATGTAAGTTGTGAAGTGTCAGTCAAATATGTAAGAAGGGTTCTAAAGTCATGTTCAAAATTGATTGTTGTGTTATCAGAAAGAATCAAATTGGTAAAAGGATTGTTGAAGGTTTTAGAAATGCTAGAAATATCTACTATATCGAATAAAAATGTGAGAAGCTATATTTTCTAACTAAATATAATGGAAAATGGGGATATGAAGTTCAAATTGAACATAATAAAGAAAATGTGGACTCTGCTTTCACTAAAAAAGGAAAGGTTGAATGATCTAAACTAGTGGAAGATGAATGGATTTTCATAAATCAAAAGAAAGAAGAGGAGAAAAAGAAACTAAAAGACTAAAAGAAGATATAAATGATAGATCAAGAAGAAGATAAAAAGGACATGTTAGATCATAATAAAATAGATATAGAAGACTTTAAATATGAATATAGAAAGAAGGATGTAGTTGAGTAGATATAGGTGAAAATAGAAGATTAGAAGTAGGTAGAAGGAAGGCTGAACATGACAGACCAAAACTAGTTGGAAGTTAAAAAGAAATCGGTAGACCTAAAGTAGTTAGGAGACAAAAAGAATATGAAAAATAAGAAGTATTTGAAAGATAAAAGATGAACAAAAATACTTTAGAGCAAGAAATAGAAAAAAATATGATGATAAATTAGATATCTTGTCATATTAATTCTAAGTAATCATTTTTTTATCGTATCAATTTTTATTGAAATAAAGTAGATAACATAATTAATGAATCCAAAAGTTTCAAAAAGAGATACGTTTTCATCCCAGATATTCTATCATTACAACAAGTTTGAGCATACAATAGTTCAATGAAAATGTAGGATTACTTTTTGTAGGATAAATCTAAATAAAGATGTAAAAATATGCAATAGATATTTCTATATTTGAAATGGATATGGTTATATTAATGTTGAATGAAGTATAAATATTAATGTCAAAAATATTAAAGATAGTAAATTGAAAAAAGATGGAATTTGGTCTTGGAGCCAAGGTCACATCAGCCTATAGGCTAAATTAGATGGTTGAATGATGTAATAAATTGCACTATGAGGTTTCTATACATTTATGGTCATAAAATTACCATGTACTGTAGGAATTACTATGACACCACCAAAAAAGATATCCATGCTACCACAAAATATTTGGACTTGAATCCCTTCAAAGTTGTTCTGCAAGTTCATCTTTCTCAGAATCAATATCAGAAGAAAATTGTAGACATTTATTATGTTCGAGGTTCTCAGATCAAATCTAGACTCCACTGGCATAAAGTGGATGACCGAGGTTCTAAAGAATCTTTTTTCTGGCTTGTAGAGCTTGTCATTCCTAAGTAGGGATTAAGAAAATCAAGAAAGCTCATTCTGTTCTCATAGAGCTTCTAGAAATTCTTCAGGTCTTTTTGCGATAATATTATAAGGTGTTCATAACAGAAGGAAAATCCCTTATCAGGTACCAAGCTTTTAAAGACTACTTAGCAATGGTGCAATGTGTCTTTATCTGGCCCAACATACTTTATGTTATCATATTATTATCATTGATGACCACAAGGAATTTTTCTTTTCCATGGAAGATTACAAAGCCATTGGGTGTGATGCTTTTACTTGTGAATTGTACAAGGTTCTATGGGCTTCTATTAGCCCAAATTAAAAAGGTCTATCTTGAAGCCTTTCATTCCTAATCACTGGGAGGAATTATGGATAGAGGTAACATTGAGTACATTCATAAGGAAGGAGACCCTGAGGATATTTGCAATTGGAGGCCTATTAATTTTCTCAATTTATCATACAAGATCATTTCCAAATCCTTTGCTCTTGTAGTTTGTCATATATTTCCTTTGATTGTCTGGCCAGAACATACTCTATTTATCAAATCTAGTTTCTTCCTAGACAACATTATTTCTATTTTGGAAGGAATGGAATGGTCTAGGTGGTCCACACAAAGTGAAATATTTTTATAGATTAATTTTTCTAAAGCTTATAAATGCATTTAACAACCTTTCATTCTTAGCATGCTCAAATCCCTCAACTTTGGCCCCATATTTATTCAATCTGTTCAAATTCTTTTTTTGGGGATGCTTCTTGTATCAACATTAATGGTCATAAATCTCATGCTTTTCAAATTTTCAAGTCTATTCACCATAGTTTTCCTCTGGCCCTTTCCTTTATACATTCTTTGTGTCGATGGATTTGGTTACCTTTTTACTAATAAAATCTCTTCTAGCCTTGTCAGAGGAATCTTCCTGCTGGAGTCATCTTCTCAAATTGTTAATGTTCCCTTTTTGATGATGCATTTCTCACTCTTATTGAAGAGGAATATAATATTTAAGCTTATGTTAAGTTTCTTGATACCTTTTATCTAGCCTATAGTTATATTCAATGGCATAAGACTCAATGTTACAGGCAGTCCTTTCTTGTAGCTCCACCTTGGGTTCTCTAGTTTAGCTAGAAGTGGATACAACATGCTCGAATCTTCTATTTTTAGATATTACTTTTTCCATCCAAGCTTATCTAGTGGATCTCTAGAATAGGGGTTTAGCCATAATTGAGAACAAGTTAGCCTATTGGATCACCAAGCCACTTCCTTTGCCTAGAAAATTCTAGATTTTATCTAAGGTTATGGATGCCACCCATGTTTATTTGTATTCAGGTTGGGTTCCTTCTAAGACCCATTACATGAATCTTAAAAACTTGTTATGATATTTTATTTGGGCTTCCAGTGCAGACCACCATAGATTTTATAGAGTTTCTTGGGAGAATTGGCGCCTTCCCAAGTAATTTGGAGCACTTGGTTTTATTTCCACTCTAAAGCTTGGATTAGTCATTTATTCCAAATGCATCATCGGACCCTTAATTTTTATGAATCCTACAAAATTCTTCTCAGATGTTGCATTTTTTAGGCTTTCCCATCAACAAGCTCACCTATAAGGAGATTGCTTTCTAAACACTTCATATTATGAATGATATAGTCTAGATATAGGGCACCTTTGTTTCCAAAATCATTTGTAGATCCTGGGAGACTTTCATGAATTTTCTCCATTGGGACACAGATGGATTTTAGGATGGGCTTTCCATGTATCCATATAAAATTTTGTGCTCACCACATTTTTTAATCTATAAGAGATTCCTCTTACTAAGGTCTAAGTTGTGAGTGCTCTATGTTTTCATAAATATGGCATTAGAACACCTAAGGATTTTATTTCTAGAGCTACTATAAGCTTATAGTCATGGGAGGACCTATAGACCCAGTTCCATCTATCTTGCTCAGATTGAAATTTTTTTGACCTATTGATCTTGGATTTTCCTTTATATATATTTCATAATATTGGCACTCAATCTATCAAGTCTTGGCAAAAGGATTGGAAATGGTATCCTTGGAATCCTCTGTCCTATTACAAACCCAAGAAGGGTTATCACTAGTTTGTTCCCCTTCTGTTGATGGTCACCATTCTTAATGAGCCATGGCACTTGCAGTCTTCTCATAGAACTTAGAGACTTCAAGTTCTCACTATTTTATCCTCTACCACAGAACCTAAAATTGCATACATTTCTTGGTGTGTTATTTTTACGTACTTCCTTTGGGTTCTTGACTAAAAAATGTGGGAGTTTCTAACATTATATGCCTTTTTGTAGGAAACTAGAAACTTTCCTTCATATTTTTGTTTTTTTAAAAGACTAGAATAGTATTGGAGCTCGATTCATTATTTTTTCAATCCTTTTAGGCCAAAACATTTCTCTTGGCACATGGCTTTTCTAGGTGAGTCACCCAAAATCCCCTTTAAATTTCCCTAGATATGGAATGCTTTCAAGATGGAGATCTTATTCACACTTTTGAAGGATAGAAATGTCATGTTATTCACAAATAACTTTGTTGATATTAATGTTTCTATGCGCACTAAATGATGCATTTGTAATAATTTCATAATGAAAATCTAGGTTCAACCCAATAAAGTGGTGCAGGAGCATCCTGGGTGTAAGAGCAATCTTGCATCACCCAAAAATATTTATGTTTTTGTATTCAATAAGGGCTATCTTGTGTAGAGTTGCTATTTATGGAAACTTGCTATTTTTTGGTACGTTGGTCATAAATATCAGAATGTTCTGATTTTACATGTGGAGGTTCATCTCAGTCATATCAGCTTGCTAGTAAAGTTTCATGGCAAGATCAGGTCTAGTTTTGAAGATATTGAAGATTTTTGGTATTGGCAACAGGGTACAAAAAATTTGAACTCAATTTTGAAGGATTTAGAGGCTCCAGATGAGGTCAAAAATTTGGGTGACAGGCGCTTGCGCTAATCAATCCTGTAGAGTGCTTTGTGGCCTTTTCGAAATGGGGTTATAATAGTCAATCGGGTCAACTAGTGATGACTTATGTTCTCCGAAAGCCAGGTCACCTGAAATGGCAGAAAATAATTTTCCTTCAAAATTTTTGTTCAGGTTTCGAAAGTTATTTTGAGCTGACTCTAATGTAATAAATTGAAAAATAAAATAATTCTAAGTTTGGTTGGCCCTAAGGGCTAAATTTCTGAAACCTTCTCGGGTGGTGGAAAATGCCTATAAAAAGAAGGCCCATAGTGTTTCCTAGGGCAGTTTTGGGTAGTAGATCTGGGTATTGATTCGAGGCTTTTTCCTACAGAATATTGTAAGGGAATGCCCATGAAGCTTTGCATATTGTAATTTTGAAATTTTGTAATTCCACATTTGTGGAGATAATAAGAAGCCAATTTTCTGTTCTTGCATATTTTTGTTATTGTTTCTCTATTTCTGTTATGTGTTTGTGGTATTAAGGGGAGCACCCTTCATCATAAAGTTTCTTTAGAGGTGGTCCACCTATAGGAGCTACTATCTAGTGTTGAGGTAGTTACCCTTATATAGTTTTTAGAGTGCCACCAGATTGTGCTTCTACCAACTGTACTCTACCCCATGTCCACCATTGTGGGCTAGTTCCACCAATCACCATTCCCATACCCCATGGTCTTATCCTAATCATTGTTCCTTTAGCAGAGGAGATGAGTCCTGAAGGCACTTCTTGACTTCCCCACTACATCATGTTTCTACCACGAGTTAGCCTACTACTTCTCTTATCCCTTTTCTTCATGCTGGTTCTAGCTAGCTTGATGTGAGAAGAGATTCTACTTGGCCTTCAACAACATCCTCTAAGTTTCCTCACTTGGGTTAGGCTATTTCACTTCCTAAGAGGGAGGAATGAGAAGAAATAAATAAATAAATAGACAGAGATGGGTAGTCCAGTCAAGGACCAACCCCTATCCCTGCTAATATATGGGGAAAAAATATGATGTTCAGATCCCCCCTACTTTGGTTTAACTGATGTGGTAGCCTAAGGTTAATTTATTTGGTCTATAACCTATTCTTTTATTTGATGAATAGATTTTATTATTTCTAAACATCAACCATTTGACTCTCGCAAGTTGATCTCGTATCCATTGGCCCTTTTTTTTGTGAATATGCAATTTATATTGATAAATTAATAGTAATGGCCTATTCATCAAAAAATGATGGAATGATGTGTTTTAAATATAACATGACATGACATACTCAAATATTTTATAAAGAGAGTCTATTTTTCTATAAATATTATATGAGAGGAGATATTAAAAAGTTCTAGAAAAATAATAAAAAGGGGATGATTGTTAAATGATTGTAGAAGTTTCAAAAGAAAGAAAGACAAATTATTTTATATCAAACATAAAATATGGTTCTCATAATTTTTGGAAATCCATCCTAGATTCTACTTCTTCCTCTCTTAAATGACTCATACCGAAAGGTTCGAGGGGTTTTTTTGATATGAATCTATTTCCTCCAGCTAGGCTAGATGTTAGTTATCCTCAGCATGGTAGTAAGTCATCAAGATTTTCCCAGAAGTAAGGATTTTGTTTTGTGGTCTAGAAAGATGATTGTTTGGTTTTTAAATAGTGTAATATTTATTTGGTTATTGTATTTGTGAGTTGCATTGAAATGTGATTTGGAGATATGATATACTTTCTATTTGTTCTCAAACTAATATACATGTGAATGACTCGAATAATAATTCTATGAATTATAGACATTTTATTGATATGATAATTCTATGTGATAGGAAGTATTTCTATCATATAATGAAGAAAAAGTTTAGAGATAGTAAAGAGACAGAGCAGGAAGTTGTTAATGTTTTGGGGTTTCTTAAGGATAAAATTTCTTCTCCCCTCCCTTCAAATGATGTTTATATGTTAGATAAAAATTATTTGGAGAAAGATAAAGTTTTCTAAAGATATGTTCCATTATATGATTACAATGTTGAGTTTCTTGATAAATTTCTTAGGTTTTGGTTTCCCCTCTTTCCTATAACTTAGTGCATCATGATGGCACATCTATCTAGGAGGAATTTCTAGCTTAGTTTCATCTTGGACCAATATTGGTCCTTAATTATTAGAGTTTTGGCATGGTAATAATGTTCTTGGTCTTTAAGATAAGGAAAATGGAGAATTGATAGTGACTGTTATTTTTGTCAAAAAAAAAAGATGCTAGTTGTTTTCCATGAATGAAAAAAGTAGAGATTGTTGTACATTTAACTATGTTTTTTTGTTTATTCTAATCGATGTCAAACTTTTTATTTAGGATATATTTGTGGAGGCTCAAATAATTTTTTGTATAATTATTCTAATATTCTATTCTTCCAGGAGCAAGTTTGTGTACTCAACATTTAGAATAGTGGATGATAATTAGAGTAGTGAAAGACAATAATATATTTTTTAATATACTATAGTAGAAGATAATCATAATAGTAGAAGATAATTATGTATTATCTAACCTTTTGAGGATAATGTATTGCAACACTTTTTTCTATCTCATATCTAAAACCATGTGTAGTCCCAACATCTATAGATCTAGTCGACATAGAAAATACAATTTACATTGCAGTGTTTAGCTTTGTGATTTTAAGAATTTTTCTACTCTAGAAATCAGGTTTGAAGGTGTGTTGAAACTTATGCAGATGGATTCAAAGGTTTGTCTTTGTTATGGTATTCTAAAGTGATGTAAAAGTTGACCTGATGTGTGTAAACTTGCATTATCTACTATTATAGTTTTGTTCAGTTGTTGGTTCTCGTATGGAGATATGTTCTGATAAATTTTGAGTGTATTTGTATGTGTCTCTGACATGGAATATGAATCTTTTCATTGAGTGTGGAGGTCTAGATTTAATTGAATATTTATGTGGTTCTTTGGCCACTGTGTTTCTAAATGTTTGAGATGAGTTTGGTTACTCCAAAGTTTGCAGATCTGGCATTAGGCTATATGTAGTATAATTATGGACCCTCTCTCTCCTAGATTGGGTTTTTATTCTTGATTAAGATTTAGATCATTTTATTAAATAATTATCTCTTATTTGGTTAGTTTTTTCTATGTGTAACCTATGTATTTAATATTTATCTCTTACATATTTGGGTCCACTCTATGTTCTCATTCAAATGCTTGTTGGATTAGACATTATTGCACATTTCTCTTGCATTTAGTAACTTTGTAATTTAAATTTTAATACCATTTAGAATGGTCAATTTTATTTTAGTATCCAATGAACTATCTAGTTTTTAAGTATAGTCTATTCTTTAAAAAAAAAATGGTCTGAAGAAAGTGAACAATGTGACAATTATTGAATATATATAATTAGGATAGTAGAGTTCATTCATAGTGACAGTGAAGAAAATTTAATATTTATATGTTGTTAAATATCACAATATTTTGAAGATTAGCTTTATACTAATGATACTCTTTCATTATCTCTATAAAGATTTTTATGTTCCTAAGAGAGTGAGTCTTGGGTGTATAAGTTTTTTCTTCTATACTACTACTTTGGTGGTGATCCTCTATTCATGAGTTCAGTGCACTGAGCTCCTATATGTTTTCATTCTTTGATTGGAAGTGAGAATCTAATTGTAAACTCAGTGAAGTGAGATCTTATTATAATTTTTAATTAAATATTCACATAATTTAATCATTCGTTGTGTACAAGTGCTTATTGTGGGTTTCCCCAATTTGGATTTTCTACATATAAAAACTAAGTGTATATGTGTTTCTTGTTCTCCTCATTAGATTCTTATTATTTTATGTTGTGATTTTTGTAGTTATTCAGTAAGTTTTTGTTTATACTGATTCACCCCCCTCTCAGCATTTGAATTGTGTTCAATAGGTCTTTGTCAACCTAGAGGAAGAATCATCACCCCTATAATCTCATAGTATTACTTAATGAATAAATCGATCATTTAGATGACGAGTCTATAAAAAATTTATGTTATCCATTTAAATTTTATTTTCCCATTGTTTATTTGCTTATGTCCTCTTCTATTTTCCAGTAGATTCTCAATTTCTTTTCCATTTCTCCTCTTTCTTTGATTTTTATGAGTCCCTAGTTTGAATCTAAAGAGTTCTCTCCATAATTTCCTTCTTGTCACTTTCTTTGAGTTTCTCTAGTGTAGAATGACGTGCTATTCCCTTTTTCCTAAGGTATTTTTTTATGATGAATTTTAATTCAGTGTAGGATGAAGTGTTATTCCATGAATGTCTATCCCTCTCTAGTGATGCCTTTAAAGGTAAAGTCATGCTCCAACTTAGATTTAAAATGATTTCTTTGGAGGGATTTTTTTCTAGGTATTTTCCTCATTGGTTTATTTTTTTTTATTATTTGTGGCTTCCTTATGTAGGGTTAATGTCCAACATGTAAATTGTTGTACCTATTTTGATTCTTTTAAAGACATTCTCTTTCCTTGACTACTCTTTTAGTAATTTATTGTATTATTCCAAGGTTTTAGCCATATTAAAAATTCATCTTATCTTAATAAAAATCTATGAGTGTAGTTATTTATTTTTGTTAAGAACTGACATAAAATTATGCAATCTTTAAGAACTATTTTTCTTTGTTATGGTTTTTCTTGAAGGAGTGAAACATATAATCACATTTGTGAAACAAAACATTTATACTAATATTTAGGTAAGAGTTTAATGAGATGAATATTATATTCCAGTGTAATGAATTTTTAAAATCCTTATTTTTCTTATAAATTTTTCTATGAGAATACATTTCTAAGATAACATACATGTTATTTACCTAAAACCAATCTAATTAAAATTAAAATAAATTATTCCCTCATTATCATTAATTAATTCTTCTAATCCATTGATAAAATTAATCAAATTTCACCTTGTTTGTATCTTTTCCACATCATCACCCTACATAACCATCTAATGACATCTCATCCCATGGCTAAGGTAGTTATTTATTTTCAATTAATAAATTCATTTTTTCCTCAACCAAATAAAAGAATATTATATATTTGTAACCAATGTGACAAAAGAACACAACTTGACTCACCATTTTGAATCTTAGCCATTCATCTTCAACATGTCAATATTGACCACTCAATGGAAACAAATCATTCCTAGGCCCTCAAAATCCTATAAATAGGCATCATTTTAGAGTTTATTATGTCCTCTATCATTCAAGAATATGCATAATACTAGTTTAGAAAAATCATTTCTCAATTGCATCCACATAATGGTAAATTTAGTTTATAATTCATTTAAAGCATAACTCATTTCATAGCTTAATTTTGCATTGTATCTCATTCTTAGGTCAATATTGCATCATTTAGATAATTTCATAGCTTATTTCATCATGGATTTAATCATATAATCTGCATTTTAGCTCCATTTATGTACCTTGCATCATGAATATTGTATTTAGCATCATTAATCTTGATTTTTAGCTCAAGATAGCGTACATTTAAGAAATCTCCATACAATATAGTATTTCAAGTTGGCATCTATGAAGTCCAAAATCTACTGAGAGTAACCAATAGACAAAATATGTCCTAAAAATTAGAGGAGAATGAGATTTTCTTAAAGAGTTATTTTCTTGTATTTCCAATGCTTTATATTCACTAGAGTTTATTCTTCAAACTAATGTTTCAATTTTGTGCTTGGTAAAAATATTTTTCATACATTATTGGCACCCATCATGGGGCCCACGCCCCTAATTATAATAATCATTGATAAATTTGTCTTGGTAGATAATTATTGTAGGTCTTAGAAAAAAATAGTCTATTACATTTCCAACAAATTTGATCACATTTAATCAGGAGCTTATCACAGTTCCACTAAATTTCATCCTATTTTATCTGAATAATCTGGCATTTTAAATAAAAATTATTGTATAACACTTAAATATCAACATATTTAATCTTTTTTCTATCGCATACAATGCTCTCATTATAATTCAAGTCATTGTCATTTTTGGTTGTAGGTTTATTGCAGGTTTAGATAAAAGAGAAGGTACAAAAATACATTTGCAACGAATTGGATTGTATAAGGAGTAAATTGTATCACATTTGAGCTTAAATTTATCACATTTATCAAATATAATTTTCTATTTACTATCTATTTTTGCATATTTACTGGTCTTTTATCACTTTGACTATATATTTTATAAGATTTACATAATATATTTATGCATTTACTATGAATTTTATTGAATTTACTGAAAAGAATGTCGCATTTACGCACTATTTTATCACATTTAATAAAATGGAGAATATTTTAGTTTCTCAAGGACTAATCATTTCTTTTGGTCATTGTAGGTTTCATGTAACCTATCAAATATAAAATTATGAAACTACTGATGATTTTATGTAGGATCTAGCCATAAATTGATTTAAATTGTATTGTGTTTTTTTTATAAAAATGGTACATATATTTAATTATAAAGGATAATGAAGATGTGTTTGATGTCTTTGGATACTAGGTGATTATTCTCTCTGTTTAATTGGGTAAATAAGAAAATCAGATGTACCAATTTATTTTTGAAAATACACTATCTTTACTGTTGGGTTATGGAGGGGAGGGTGAATCAGTAATCTCTGATTTTAAATACCTAAAAATCTTTTCTCTGATTAACTCGGTGACAACTCAACTAAACAAAATTCACTATTTACCGAAAATAGTAAATAAACATTGACAAACATTAAATCAATCACATAAATCATTCATTTTATGTAACACCAGTATTTAATGTGGAAACCCAACTTTGGGAAAAACCATTGTGGGAATTATCACCCACTAAGAAAATACTCTTCTCAAGTATGCTTAGTTAAGATCCAATCCAGTTAAATATTGTAATACACACTATTAGGTGTGACCCGGTTAAGGGATTTACCTTAGATCTTTTAGCATCTTAACCCTATTACGAGTGGTCTAGTTTTAGGGCTTCAAACACTCTTTATAGTGTTATCTTTTTCAAGGATTTTACAATGTAAGACTGTTAAGTCCACTCTATTAAGAGATTTCTCTATTACAAATGCTAATAAGACATAATAAATATATTGACCTATAAATTTGCAACTATCTTTTCTTAACCAAATCCTTTGTGCGCTCTTCTATCTTCACTTCAATTCTTCACTCTCTACTAGCTTCAACACTCCATCACATCCTTTGTTTCGAGTCAGAATCTCTCAATTCCTTCTTTACTATATAAGTCGGTGACTCTTCTTCTCTTTACCTTGCTAGCCATTTTGTCCATACAAAACCATCCTTTATATAGACATTTTTTGGCCACTTAATTTCCTTTATTAAATTTTCCTTTTATCAATCTTAGCCATCCACTTAATTTCATAAACTAATTCAATGTATCTAGATCTTGTTAACACATTTTATTCTGACCTCAAAACTTAAACTTTCCTTGAAACTTGTTCCTTTTGTTTTTTCCATTTAGATCTTGTCGTAGATCATCATTATGAATTTTCATAACCATAGATCTCTCTAGCTAATTTTCCTTTTTATCATCACCATCCAACTCATCATATCTGATCATTAAATTGTGTTCCAATGCTTATATTTAATTTTTGTTCCCTGCACGGTAGATAACTCTAAATTTTGCTTAACTTCGTTTGGTGCCTAAAATTTTGTTTCTTGATGTCTTGAGTTACTTTCTCTTTACCAAGTTACTTCCTTTTACCTTTTACATTTATCGAGTGACCTTTCCTTCTCAATATCCAAAACTATTTTTCTTACCGACTTGTCAAATATTCATTACCACACTTTAGTGACTTAACATAAGCATATGTTAGGTATGAAAAAATTACATCAACATGATCTTAACATTTTCCAATTTGTATCAATTTCCCAATTAAGTTCTTCAACTTCACAATGTATCATTTCTTATTCTTCTTAACTCATTCAACTTATATAATTTATCGAATGATATGGAACCATAATATAAACCAAAAACAAATTGCTTGACATAAACCCCAAGATAATAACTGATCAAAGATTTCTAATATCTTATATTCCTCTGATCTAGGTCAATCTTCATCATCATCAACATCAGATAATCAATCTTCAATATTACTATCAGTTATAGTAACAACAATCTCCCCCTTTGGCATTGATGGCAACACTAACAATATTTAGTGTTCAATTGATGATGGTACACTTCATTGTCATTCATATACTCCATGTGAGTTGTAACTTCTCCTTTTCTTGATCTTCCATCTATAATATATCTCCCTCTATTAGTAGTAGTCTTTCTTAATGTTACTGTATGAAAACTTATTTTTCTAATCTTTTTCACCTTGGAACTTCTAGATTATCACTTTTCTCAATCCTTAGTATACCAACAATATTCTTCTACAATCACCATTGATATTATCCCTCTTTGATCATCAATAATTTCATCTTATTTTTCTTGACTAATCAATTCACTTATCCTCCTTACATTATTGCCATTCATCTCCCTCTTTGACAAAAATGCAAAAGAAACATAAACTTATCAAATCATACCAAAAATATATAGATTTCTCATTGCATTACATGAACATATTTCACAACTTCAGGCTTCACCTAAAGAGTGTGTTGGAGATTTGCTAGCAGGCCAGTATTGGCTGTATGTTTGTCATTGATGACAACATATGGAAAGTAGCATGTGTGGAAGTATTATATAGTAAGCTTTTAGTATATGTAGCATGGACATGAAATCAACATGATATCATGGGTGCAAAGATTAACTATTAGTACAGACAGTTATATAGCAGCTTGTGTCAGCAGTGTTCTTGACAGAGTAACATAGAGTGTTTTGTGTATGGTTGTCCATATAGTTATCATGGAGTCTTGCACACTTGGATATATGTTGAAGAGATGTTAGTGATGTTTTGGTTATGGACACATAGTTTGATAATGAGTATAAGTGAAGGTATGCAATCACTATTCGTTAGTAGCAGTTTCCTATGTTTATTCAAAAGAGCTGACAAAGATTTTATTGGTTTTAAAGTTGCACCTATCCTGTGGGTATGCACCCTTGGATTTAAGCTTAGAAGAGAGTTATCGATGTTTTCTTAAGAGTGCATGAAGTAATTCAACTTGAGGAGAATGATCTACTTGTTTTGGTAGAGCCGACAGTCTATAGCATGTGTCTACAATTATCCTATTGGATAGGTCCCAGAATATGTTGCGTGCATAGTAGAGTTGACATAATTTTTATTGGAGCTTTTTATGGTTTCTATAATGTGATTTCAAGGTGGTTCTAACAAGCCAACTTGATTATATCATTTGGAGGAAAGATATTTATAGGTAGTCATTTGTGATTGCTGGAGTGTGGTTCATAGTTGATTAAGAAGAGCAAAGTAGAGTGTGCAAAGTGTTCAGCCATTAGAAGAAGGTCAATGTGACCATGGAAAGTATTTGTGCTATAAATTGGAGCTGATCTAGGTAGAATGTCATTTAAGCATAGTTCACCAAGATCTAGATATAGTGTGTATCTGTTAAACATAACATTCTAGCCTTCACCCCTTTGAGTAGTGTGCTCTCGGACAATGCATCCTCTCCCCTAACAGGAACAATCATAAAAGACTCCTAACAGGGTCCAACCATTGACCAGGTCTATTGTACTAAATATATTGTAAAGAAAATCCTAACAGGGTTAAGGATCTTCTAACAAGGATCATAATACACTAGTGGAGAATATTAGTGGGTGTCAATTCCCACTGGGGTTTATACCTATTTGGGTTTCCCCATAACCAAAATATTGATGATGTTTTCATGTGTTCTTTTATTGTGTTTATGATTTATGTATAAGTATACTTCATTGGATAAAGAATTAAAACTTGTAGATAACTAATTCACCACCCCCCCCCCCCCCTCTCAGTTATCTCTTGGGACTATTCCTAACAATTGGTATCAGAGCCAAGTCCCTCAGAGAGAAATTTTAACAGCTTGACATTGATCAAATGGCATACTTCAGGAAAGAAAGTTCTAACTTTGATGGAGAGAATTATCTTGATTAGAAGAACAAGATGGTGACCCATTTGCAGTGCATTTCTTTTGAAGTTTTTGATGTAACTATCAAAGTAGTCAAGATCTCTTTCTTGGAAGACCTTGCATAGGATGAAGCTACTGAGAAGAAAAAGGAACTATTTAATCAAAATCCTATTTCTAAAGAATCCCTTATCAGTGCCCTATTTGATAGTGAGTTTTTAGAAATAAAAAAGGTAGATACAGCCCACAAAATATGGAAGCACTTAGAAGACATATTTGAACGAGACAAAAAGGAAAAGGATGTGTGCAAAAAGACATGGAAGAAAAGATACAATGCATTGGAGGTGCTCCCTGAATAAAATATTATAGCTTACAATCAAACGATAAATTAAGTAGTTGCTGGAATCAGAAATAATGGTGGAGAGATTTCAAAAGAGGACATTATGGACAAGTTAATGACTACTCTCACTCTTGAATATGAGAGAAAGATCAACATCCTTTATGAGACCATGAAAATTACATCTAATTTCAAGAGAGACACCTTGATCAGCAAAATCTTAGCTTTTGAGATTTCAAGATTGAAGACAAAACCAAAGACTGAAACAACCTTCAAAGCAATAGTTCATGGTAAGAAATCTGCAAACACTTCTAGTTATTTTGATGATGATGATGAAGAGAAAACACTAGATGATTTCATTGGTATGATTTCCAAAAGAGAAAAGAAAGGAAAAGGAAAATATGAAGGTCAATTACCATTTAAGTGCTTCTCATATAATAAGATCGGTCACTTTGTATCTAAGTGTCCTACTAGAGCTAGAAAGTTCATAAAGGATTACAAGCCTAAGTATTCTAAGGAATGCTACTATACTAGAGATGGAGTTTTAGATGATGAATCGGGTGAAGAAGAAATTGGATTCATTTCTATTGTAGAAAAAATGAATAACAAGACAAATCATAAAGATGACAAAAAGGGACAAGAGCTAGCATTGATTTCACATGCTGACACAAGAACAGGCTGGATTATAGATAGTGGTTGTTCACATCACATGATAGGTGATAAAGAAAAATTTGTTCATCTAGACAAATACAATGGTGGTACGGATATATTTTGAGACAACACTCCTCAACCAAAAGTTGGTAGAGGAGCCATCACCTTGGATGGAAAGAATAGTACTGATGATGTTCTATATGTTGATGGTTTGAAACATAACCTTCTCAGTGTTGGATAGTTACTTGGAAAAGGCTATCATTTGGAGTTTAAAGAAGACAAAATCATCATTAACAACAAGGATGGTGTTATGATTGCATCAGGCTCAAAGACAAGAGGTATTGTTTTTCAACTCAATTCAGAAGCAAGTTGTTTTGCTGCTAAAGTTGATGACAGTTGGTTGTGGCATAAAAGACTATGTCATCAATTTTGATAACATGTAGTAAAGATAAGAAATGTAAGGCAGTAAGAGATCTACCTAGCATAGAAAATCTAGTTGATATTATATTCAGGGAATGTGTAATGGGAAAGCAAGTGAGAAATTCATTCAGGAGCAAGAAAAAATTAGTAGAGAACAAGTTGGATCTGATTCATACAGACCTATGTGGTCCAACTCAAACAAGATCATACTATGGTGAAAGGTATTTCATTTTTTATGTTGATGATTATACTAGGATGATGTGGGTTGCATTCTTGAAAGATAAGTTAGAAGGATTTGAGAAGTTCAAAATATTCAAAGCTAAGGTTGAGAATGAATTTGGACTAAAGATAAAATGTTTGAGATCAGATAGAGGAGGAGAATTCACCTCCGACTGATTCAATGAGTACTACAAAGAACATGGCATAAAGAGATAGTTAAGTGCACCTTGAACCCC
The DNA here is from genome assembly GCA_027943335.1 of Chamaecyparis obtusa. Taxonomy (NCBI): domain Eukaryota; kingdom Viridiplantae; phylum Streptophyta; class Pinopsida; order Cupressales; family Cupressaceae; genus Chamaecyparis; species Chamaecyparis obtusa. The sequence continues at coordinate 314,366 of BSBK01003594.1, read as the reverse complement.
TCAGTAGAATGGAATTATAGAGAGAAGGAATAGGATCATCCTTGATACAGTGCACACCATCATGATTGAAGGAAAAGTTACACACACCTATTGGAGAGATGTAGTCAATACAATAGTCTACACCATCAATAGAATTCAATTAAGGCTAGGCACTGACAAAACACCATATGAGCTATGGTTCGGTAATTTTCCCATAGTAAAATACTTTAGAATCTTTGGAAGAAAGTGCTACATCAAGAGGGATGAAGCAGTAGGCAAGTTTGATGCAAGAAGTGATGAAGGTATTTTCCTTGGTTACTCTACTAAAAGTAAAGCTTATAGATGTTACAATGTAAGGTTGAAAAAGATCATTTAAAGTGCTCATGTTAAGATTGATGAAAATTTTATGGTTCAAGAAAGATATCATGATTACTCATTGAAGAAGAACCCAGACCCTCCACTAGTGAGATAGTTATTGAAGAAATGTTTGATAGGATTGATGTGTTATTTAATGACCCTAAGACAAGTGAAGAAGAAAATCCTAAGGTGGATGAGTCAGCATCACCTAAAGTTCCAAAGTTTACATCTAGAAATCATTCCAAGAAGGAAATCATTGGAGATCAGAGTGGTGAAGTCTTAACAAGATCCCAAGCTAAGAACTCATCTAGCAATGAAGTGGTATGTTTACTATCTTTGATTGAACCTTTAAGTGTTGAAGATGCATGTAATGATTCAGATTGGCATGATGCTATGAAAGAAGAACTTGATTAGATTGTTAAGAATGACACTTGGGAAATGGTCCCAAGACCTAGTGATAAGAATGTGATTGGAAAAAAATGGATATTCAGAAACAAGATGAATGAAGATGGTACAGTAGTAATAAATAAAGCAAGGTTAGTATGTAAGGGATATGTGCAAAGAGAAGGCATTGATTATTCAGACACATTTGCACCTGTGAGTAGATTAGAAGTAATTAAGTTTTTTCTAGCTTATGCTACAGTCAAAAACTTCAAAGTATATCAGATGGATGTCAAGTCAGCATTCCTGAATGGAGATTTGAAAGAAGATGTATACATTGAGTAGCCAGAAGGATTCACCTTATCAAACAGACCTGATATGGTATGAAAATTGAAAAAGGCCCTCTATGGACTTAGGCAATCTCCTAGAGCATGGTATGAAAGACTAGATGGATATCTAACAAAGATTGGATTCAATAAAGGAGCAACAGAATGTAATCTATTCATTAGAGAGACATCTGAAGGTCTACTACTTGTAGCTATATTTTTTGATGACATTATCTTCAGAGGTAATGACAAAATAAGTGCAGAATTTTCAAAAGAAATGTAGAATGAGTTTGAGATGAGTATGATTCATCCTATCAAATACTTTTTAGGACTAAATGTGCAGCAGATAGAAAAATGAATTTTTATTAATCAGTTCAAATATGTGAGAGAGATACTAAATAAATTCAAGATGGATGATTGCAAGCCAGTAGGAACCCCTATGATCACTGGATGCAAGCTTACAAAAGAAGATAACTCACCAGTAGTAGATATAACATTGTATAAGTCTATGATTGGCAAACTAATTTATCTTACTCAAACTAGACTTGATATTTCCAATGCAGTTTCCATTGTTGAAAGATTTGCAGTAGAGCCTAAACAAAGTCATCTCATGGAAGTAAAGAGAATATTCAGATACTTGTAGGGCAGTATAGATTATGGTCTATGGTATCCTAATTTAGAAAATGTTGAGCTTCATGTGTACAATGATGCAAATTGGGTAGGATGTGTTTATAACAGAAAGAGTACATCAGGTGGAGCAGTTTTTCTTGGTGATATACTTATCACCTAGACAAGGAAGAAACAAAATTGTATTTCTCAATCAACAGCAGAAGAAAAGTATGTTGCAACAGCCTTGAATTGTTCTACAATTGTCTGGATCAAGAAGATGACAAAGGCTTTTGGAATTCAGATTGATTATCCTATTGTTATTCAATGTGATAACACTAGCGCTATCAATATGTCAAAGAACCCTGTGATGCATACAAAGACAAAGCACATTGAGATCAAGTATCACTTCCTAAGAGAGAAAGTGGCAGAGAAAGAAGTCAAGTTGGACTATGTGAGTACTAAAGATCAGTTGGAAGATATATTCACAAAGTCCTTGCCTAAGGAAACTTTTGAGTATCTCAGGGAGAAGTTGGGAGCAATTCCCTTCCCTAATTCTTCTTAGAAGAAAGAAGGGAAGGCATCAGTCCTCAAGGACTGATGGAAGGTTGAATACTCTACCTCAGGAGTAGTACTGGTGCTTAAAATGAATGGAGCCCTTTTCCATTGATGTCAAAGGGGGAGTAATATATAGAATCATGAAAAACATAAGTAAAAAGGAGTAATATACTAAGGGGGAGCAACATTTAGTTATGACAGTAGTTCTGTTGAAGAAATGGAGAATATTGAAAATTATTGCAGCAGATGGAGGATTCATCTTTAGGGGACTTTTGAAGAGGAAATGGAGACTGTTATAAAATAAATGTTCATTTGGGTTGGTGGTGGTTTTTCATTCCACATGTTGCCATTAATGCCAAAGGGGGAGATTGTTGGAGATTTTTCAATAGGCCAGTACTGACTGTATGTTTGTCATTAATGACAACATGTGGAAAGTAGCATGCATGGAAGTCTTATCTAGTAATCTTTCAGTATATGTAGCATGGATATGATATCATCATGATATCATGGTTGTAGAGATTAACTATTAGTACAGACAGTTATATAGAAGCTTGTGTAAGTAGTGTCCCTGACAAAGTAACAGGTAGTGTTATATGTATGGTTGTATGTAAAGTTATCATAGAGTCTTGCGTGCTTGAATATATGTTGAAGACATGTTATTAATGTTTTAGTTATGGATGCATAGTCTGATAATTAGTATAAGTGAAGTTATTTAGTCACTATTCACCAGTAGTAGTTTCCTGTGTTTATTTAGAAGAAGCAATAGAGATTTTATTGGTTCTAGAGTTGCGCCTATCCTATGGGTATGTGCCCTTGAATTTAAGCTTATAAGAGAGTTATTGATATTCAGTTAAGAGCACATGAAGTAATTTAGCTTGAGGAGAAAGATTCAGTTTTTTTGGTAGAGCCGACAATGTGTAGCATGCATCTACAATTATCTTATTGGACAAGTCCCATAATATGTTGCATGCATATTAAAGTTGATAGAATGTTTATTGGAGTTTTTTATGGTTTCTCTAATATGATTTCAAGGTGGTTCTAATAGGCTGACTTGATTATATCATTTGGAGGAAAGATATTTATAGGAAGTCATTTGTTATTGTTGGAGTGTGGTTCATAGTTGATTAAGCAGAGCAGAGCAGAGTGTGCGAAGTGTTGAGCCATCAGAAGAAGGTCAATGTGACCAAGTAAAGTATTTGTGCTATAAATTGGAACTAATCTAGATAGTAGGTCAAAGCATAGTTCACCAAGATACAGATATAGTGTGTATCTGTTCAATAGAAGGTTGTAGCCTTCACCCCTTTGAGTAGTGTGCTCTCAAACAGTGCATCCTCTCCCCTAACATGGACAATTGTAAAAGACTCCTAATAGAGTTAAGGATATTCTAACAAGGATCATAATACACTAGTGTAGAATATTAGTGGGTGTCAATTCCCACTGGTGTTTTTACCTATTTAGGTTTCCCCATAACCAAAATATTGGTGGTGTATTCATGTGTTCTTTCATTGTGTTTATGTTTTATGTGTAAGTATACTTAATTGGATAAAGAATTGACACTTGTAGATAATTCACTCACCCCCCCCCCCCCCCATCTCTTGGGACTATTCCTGATAGAGTGAACACTAGGATAAACTCACAATATAGATATTTTGTTGAATACTTGATTTGATGTAGCATGCTTCATGCCTTAGTGAACATTGAATAGGGGAAGAAGCTATAAATTAGCTCAGAGATATTAAAAATAATCCTTAGGTAGTTGTTTGGCAAATATGTCACCTATCTATTCTTTAGAATTAACATACTCCAACATCACATGCTTATCTTGTAATTTCTCTCTCAAGTTCTGATACTTAATAGATATATTCTTTGTCTTTGAATACATCTCCAGATTCTTTGATATGTTTATAGTGCTGGTATTATTACAATAAATTGTAATTGGATTATTAACATCTTCAAGTATACCTTCAAGTAATTGAAAGATCCACACAATGTTAGAACAATTCATAGCTGCAAAAACATACCCAGCTTCACCAGTAGATTACAAAATACAACTTTGTTTCTTTCTTAACAATGTCACTAATCTTTCCACTCGAATGAAATCTCTGCCACCTATTATTTTTCTATCATCAATATTTCTAGCCAAACCAGTATCATTAAATACCTTGAGATGAAAATATCCTCCTTTTGTGTATAACAAATTGAAATCTTTAGTCCCTTTCAGACATCTAAATATTTGTTTTACTACACAGATATGTGTCTCATTTGGTTTGAAAGAAAACTTTACCACAATACCTACTGAATGTGCAATATTAGGTGTACTCTATACATTATATTATATTTTACCAATCATGGATCCGTAAAGTGTCTGATTCACTTCCTTTGTGTTATCTTCCTTTGACAATTTACAACCAGTAGCAATCGATGTTTTAACTAGCTTTGATGCTTCCATATTGAAAGTCTTTAGGATCTCCTTGATCTACTTAGACTGAGTTATGTAGATCCCATCTTTAACTTGTTGAATTTAAAGTCCAATAAATAATTTAATCTCTCCAATCATAGATATCTAAAATTCCTTTCGAGCATCTCTTTAGCAAATGATTTAGACATTATCTCATCTCCAACAAATATAATATCATCAACAAATATCTCACCAATTAGAATTTTAGATCGGTATTGTTGCATTTCAAGTATATATTTATGTTATCAATTTTACTTTGAAATCCAAAATCTTAATTATATTAAATGAGACCAAACGAAGTGCAATAGCGGGTTACACTTTTTTTCCTGAACAGACAGTGAACACTACATTTTCAAAAAATAAATCAAATTCAGATGCATATTGTCGTTAAACCATTAGAAATAGGAAGATGAAATAAATTAGAGTCTTTTAGGACTTTCTATCTAGATTCTAAATATGTTTTTTATTTTTATTTTTAAATTGATTTGAATGGTTTTTTCTTTCTCCCATGAAAACTGTTATGTTTCTGAAAACATCATTTTCAAAGAGTTACATTGTTTCCATAGAGCTTAACTTTTTTTATAAAATAGATATCAATGTGATTCTTTTTAATTTGGTTTTTTAACATGCATATGGAGGTCATGCAATTGGTTTTACAACATTATCACTACTATTTCACATTTTATTAATATTTGAAGTTGACTACACCATAATTTTGACATACCTTGACTACATAGCTTATAACTTGTCGTATATTTGTCCAATTTCATTTTTTATTTTTTTTTATAGAAAGAGAACTTTAATACCTAGGGTGTAGATAATTTTAGAATTTTTTTTCTCTCATTTCGTATTTTATCATAAGCACTAAACATAGAGGTATACATACGGTCAAATATCTATGTTTAGTAAAACAAAAAATTCCAAGTCATAAGAAACTTAGCATATATTAACACTATAATCATTGGAAATAAATTTCTCCATAGTAACTTACAACATAGATAGGTTTGTTAAATGTTATATCATGAATGAGGAACTTATAGATGTTATATCAAATTTTTTTAATCTAAGAGGCTTTGAGGTAACTATTTGTAATTAATTCCTTCAAATGGAACCCCTAAAGGCTTAAATTATCATATTTTATTAAAAATATGTTATTTCAACAAAAATTGACATGTCTAAAAAAGTGTAACCCACTATTGTGGGGTAAATTTCTTGAGTGTAGTCTTTCATTCCATGCTTGGGGTGATTTCTTCAATCCATATAAAACCTTGTGTAGTTTGAAAACCATATCCTTGTCAAAAATTTTAATAAATCCTTCAGGTTGTTCAATATAAACTTCTTCTTCAAGAATTCCATTTAGAAATGTAAAATTAACATCCATATGATAAAATTTAAATCCTTTATAAGAAACATATGTAAGTAATATCCTTACTCCTAATTTGACAATAGGGGAAAAAGTCTCACCATATTCAATATGTTCTTCTTGTGCATACCCTTTGCAAACTAATATTTCTTTATTTATTATCACTCTCCTTTATCATCGAGTTTTTTTCTAAAAAGACACTTTGTTCCTATCACAATATTATCCTTTGTCTTGGTACAAGTGACCATGTTTTATTCTTTTCAATATGATCAATTTCTTCTTTGATAACATTTATCCAATATTCATTTCCCAATGCATCCTTAACTAATCTTGGCTCAAATTCAGAAATCAAACATGTGTTATCTTTCAACTTACTTTTTGTCATGACTCTCACATTATTTTTGCAATAATTTATGTTAGTGAGCAATGTCTTCTCAGATATTTTGCTAATGCAGGCTCGATAGACTATTCATTAGTATTTTTATCTCTCGGTGGAGGATCGGTTTTCTCATTGTTTCCTTCTTGTTGTAGCTCAATTGTATCAACTAAATTACCATCTTGTACATAAATAAAAAAAATTTAATCCTCAAGTTCCTTTTTGTTATCTTCTTCATTCCTTTCTCCAAATTCATTAGTTTTCACATTTGTACTTTTAAAAAATTTGTTAGTATCCTTGATCAAACAATTATATGCTTTTCTCTTTGACGGATAACCTAGGAATATACCTTCATCTTATTTTGATTCAAACTTTCCATTTCTAGAATCTTTCAGTATGTAACACCTAGTTCCAAAAATCTTAAAGTAACTTCCATTCAGTGTGTGACCATACCAAAGTTCATAAGGTGTCTTGATGGTAGCTTCCTTCAATTCTACTCAGTTGAGAGTGTAGACCGCAATACTACTAGATTCTCTCCAATATGTTTGTGCAATATTTTTTGTTAATTACAAAATTTATAGCACTATCAAGTATAGATCTATTCCTTCTCTCATCTAAGCCATTTTTTGTGGAGTCCTCGGTGCAAATACTTTTATTCTAATTCTATTCTCATTGTTGAAGATAGTAAATTCATCATAGATAAATTCACCTCCTTTGTTATATCTTAAACATTTCATTTGTTTAACTATTTCCTTCTCATCTCATTCTTTATAACACTTAAACCATAAATCAATTGCTCAACATCAATGACAAGATAATGACTAATCTAACATTTATACTATCTTGTATTGATCTGATATAGGTCATTCTTTATCATGATCACCATTAGATAATCAATCTTTAAGAGTACTATAAGTTATAGTAACAACATTTAGTAATATTACCTCCCAAGTATACTATAATGAAAGTTTGAGGGAATGACCAAAGTGGGATACAAGAAAAGCTAGGCAATCTGACCCACTATAAAATAAAATGCAATTATGCTTAATGGTGTGGTTGATAGAATAGATCTAATCTAGGAGCATCCAAGGTTAGGGCATGGGCATTCTTGTCCTCGGTGAAATTGTATGGGGTGTTCATATTTTGGCCGGTGTTACTCAGTTGTAGTCTTGACTGATGACCTCGGTCATTGAAGGAAGCTTAGTCACCGAAGGAACTCAAAAGTCTCTGATGCTTGTTGAAAGTGTTACTCGGTCATTCTTGCGGTGCTCGGTTGACACTGGTGCTCAGCCATGCCTAGCTTGCTCAGTTATTTCACTATTTCTCAGTAGTTTTGGCTGACCGACAAGAGTTCTATGTGATTTTTTTATTTGACTTGACGAATTTATTATTGGTAGCTATTTTTATGGGCCAAAATGCTGAATTAAATGTTTTTATACATTTGTAAGTTGACTTGTGTGGCATTTAATTATTTGTTTAGGGAGTTAAGGGTTTCATCCAGCCAACTTGTGGCTGATGACTAGTATTTATAGGATGTTTGGGTAGATGTTTAGGGAAGAAAGGAGGTCATAGATCTGGATGACTTGAAGACTTAGCAAATCAGATTTGAGGTTCTAAAAGCTAAAGTTGGCGAAGTTGTGGAAAATTTCTTAGATGATGTTGCAGATCAAATTGTAATTTGATAGTTATTTCTAGTAGAGCTAGGGGTTTGCATAATTGGAGACAAGGATACTTCTTGGAGGCTTGTGAGCTCAAGTTTAGATCTACCTTAGGGTTTCCATTAGCTTTTGATTGTCTTCAGAGCTGAACTAGCTAAGTTTATATTAGATCTAATTGTGGATCTTGTAGAATTTTTTTCTAATTGTAATTGGCCCTAACTCAGAAGGCCTTACAACCAAGCATGTTAATGAAAATCAGTGTTAAATAATTAATTTGTGTTGCATTGTTGAGTATTCCACTATGTAATTATGTTGGCTGAAAGGTTTAGACTATCCTTCATTGGATCCACCATCCTTGAATACATCAGGTGGTATCAGAGCTAAAGTTTGTTCCTGTTAGAGCTGATCTTGAAGGTTAACCTAGCAAGGCTGATCTTGCAAATTTGATCCTGTTGAGGAAGAGATTGTGCACAATTTGGATTGTAGATCCAAAGCACAAAAATTGTGAAATTGTGCCCCAGTTGTTTGCAAGATTGCAAGATTACAAGTTGTGATTTGAGTTTTTCAAAACTTGGAAATTGTCACAAGGTGGTCGGTGAGGGTTTGTTGCAGAGGGTTTATTTTGCATATCTTTGAGGATGCCTCTGAGAAGATGGGACCCTAGACTTATTTCTAATCTTTGTGATACTATTGAATCCCGGATCAAAGAGAAGATGAAATCAAATTTTAGATCTGAGATGGAATTGATGAAGAATGACATGGTTGCCGAGATCATGAGAGCAGTTACTAGTATACCTTAGAATGTTGGTACTAAGGATGGCTATGAAGAAGCTACTGAAGAATTTGAAAATGATAGATCTAGTGGTGATGACTGGAGGAATAGATTTGGCGAAGACAAAACTAATCAGTTTCATAGATCTGTTGCTCAGTTCAGTAATTACCAAATGGAAGTTTCTACTTTCTCTCATACTTTGAAACCCAACAATATGATTGATTGGATTGGTGAACTTGAAGATTTCTTCAAGCTAGAAGAAATTGAAGATCCTCTTTGAGTGAGATTAGCACAAACAAAGTTGAGAGGACATGATGGTCTTTGGTGGAAGGAACTACAAAGAGATGGAGAAGATGAAGGCAAAACAAAGATCAATTGGTGGATGTTGATGGTGACTAAGTTGAAAGCTAAGTTCATACCTTCTGACTATGATCTTGACTTGTTTAAGAAGTTGCAAAATCTGAAATAGAAGGATTTTTCTATTGAAGATTATACTAAGGAGTTCTAGAAACTTACTATTAGGTCTGGACACAGAGAGCTCGGTATGTGAATGGTCTAAGATTCAATATTTAGGATGAGCTTGGTATGCTAAAGATTAATTTTATTGAAGATTCTTATCAGTATGCTCTAAAGGCAGAAGATAAGTTGAAGAGGAAATACCCTAGTAACTCCCGAGGGAAAGAAATGGTTGATCACTTAGTGAAGGATAAGCTGAATGATGCAGAAGATGAACATAAACATGTGGAGTCGAAGAAGAAGACAAGTAGATTTATCTTTAAAGGTACTTGCTATAACTGTGGAGAGGAAGGACATCATTCTTTTGAGTGTACATAGAAGAAGGTTGATAGATGAGCTGTTGTGATGAATGAGAACATTCAGAGTGAACTTGAATTAGAGAACTTGCTACTTCGGGGAACATTACTTAGTACAAAGGATGAACCTTGTTAGAGGAGTAACTTTTTTAGGACTTGATGCAAGACTGAAGGTAAACTTTGTGATGTTATTGTTGATAGTGGTAGTACTGATAATCTTGTTGTTGACGACCTAGTTTAGAAACTTGGTTTGAATAGAATGAAGCATCCTTATCCTTATAGGATTGGCTAGTTACAAGATTTTCATGCTTTGGAAGTAAGAGAACAATGCTTCACTGATGTTCATATTGGCCAGTACAAGGATCTTGTGCTATGTGAAATTGTGAAGATGAATAGTTGTGATATGTTTCTCGGTAGACGTTGGCAATATGATTGTAGAGCTATTTATGAATATGTCCATAATGTGTTTACTATTGAGAAGGATGACATGAAGTTTTCACTGATGCCTTTGATGGATACAATGCTCAATGGGTGAAGTGTGAGTATTAGTTCCCGAGTGGAGATTGTGGATCCAGAGAAAATGAATGATCAGTATGGAAAACCAACCTATACATTGTTAAGAAAAGACTTGAAGAGACAGAGGAAACTGAAGTGCAAGAAATTACAAGTAGAATAGGTGGAGGACTTGTATGTGAAGAACTAGTTTGGGATTTATGTGTTGAATCCTGAAAGATGTCCTTCTCACATATGAACATCTTTTGGTACCTAGAGTGTCTGATGTAGGGGCATCCAAGGTTAAGGTAGAGGCATTCTTGTCCTCACTTAAACTGGATGGGGTGTTGTTATTTTGGCCAGTGTTACTTGGTTGCAGTCTTGACTGATGACCTCGATCATTGAAGGAAGCTCGGTAACTAAAGGAACTCATTAGTCTTTGATTCTTGGTGAAAGTGTTACTCAGTCATGCCTGCAGTGCTCGGTCAACACTGGTGCTTGATGACACCTGGCTTGCTTGGTTATTTCATTGTTGTTCGGTAGTTCTCACTTACTGACTAGAGTTTTATGTGATTTTTTGAGTCAACTTGGTGAATTTATTGTTGGTAGCTATTTTTATGGGCCGACATGCTAAATTAAATATTTGTATACATTTTTAAGCCAACTTGTATGGCATTTAAGTATTTGTTTGGGGAGTTAAGGGTTTCATCTAGTCGACTTGTAGCTGATGACTAGTATTTATAGGATGTTTGGGTAGATGTTTAGGGAAGAGAGGAGGTCATAGATCTGGATGACTCAAAGACTTAGTGAATCAGATCTAAGGTTCTAAAAGCTAAAGTTGGGGAAGTTGTGGAAAAGTTCTTAGATGATGTTGCAGATCAGATTGTAATCTGATAGTTGTTTGCAGTAGAGCTAGGGGTTTGCATACTTGGAGACAAGGAGATTTCTTGGAGGCTTGTGAGCTCAATTTTAGATCTACCTTAGGGTTTCCATCATCTTCTGATTGTCTTTAGAGCTAAACTAGCTGAGTTTATATTAGATCTAGTTGTGGATCTTGCAGAATTATTTTTTGATTGTAATTGGCCCTAACCCAGAAGGCCTTATAGCTGGCCATGTTAATGAAAATTAGTGTTAAACAATTACTTTGTGTTGCATTTTTGAGTATTCCACTATGTAATTCAGTTGGCTACAAGGTTTGGACTATCCTTCATTGGATCCACCATCCTTAACTCCATCAAGATCTATAGTACCTTTTTAAGTGTGCAAAACCTTGTTTTAAAAATCATGATATATGTCTATAATGGAGCTTATACCCAAGCATTCTTAATGAAATCCCTACTAAAACTATTTCAATCAAGAAGCCTACCTAAATCACCTTCCTTAGTTATAAAATAAGTCATGAAGAAAGGTGGAAAAATAGCATTCAAAAATAACCACCATATGTCCCTCTTGGGCACAAGTGTGAACTCCCCATTTGAGTACTTACTACTAGGATTATTTTGGGTTTCTACCTACTTCTCACAAAGGAAAAAATATGGGCACCATCTAGAGGGTTTCACAACTATGTGAAATGAAAGCATACCAAGTTCTGGTCTAAGACTTAATAGCTATACTAATCATTTTGTGCAAAAGCACCTAAAGGATTGATGAAAGATCCTGGCACATTATTTTAAATAAATATTTTATAAGATGTAATAAGGTATTTTGAGGACCATTCTATAAGAAATTTCATTGTAATAAGGCCAATAGAGACACTTTGATTGAACGTAATCCATTAGGGACTGTTGGAATTAGGAGAGATAGGTACTGAGAGAGGAGGGGTGAATTAGTTCCTTCAAAAACTTTACTTGTAAACCTTTTAGATCTATGACTATAAAAAATGATAAACTTCATAAAATATCTTGTATCTAATTGCATATATCATTCATTCATTTAACTTATGAAAGTAAACAACATGAAATCAAATAGCAATCACATAACACAAATATTTTGGTAACACAGAAACCCTTGTTAGAAGGTAAAAACTATGGTGGGGATGACACCCACAAATTCTTCACTACTACAAATAGAAAAGGTTTGCCTATTAGGGTTACAAGTTTTGATCACTTCTGGTGATCTTACCTTGTTAGGAGTAACATATTAGATCAGCTAGATCTACCTAGTTATAGGATTTTTAACAACACTAATCAAGTGTGCACTCAGTTAAGAGATTTGCATAAGACTGTTAAGTCTACTCAGTTAAGAGATTTATCCAAAAACTCTATTACAATTGTTAGAAAGCAATAGGAAATTATCTACTAATTGACAAATCAATTGTCTAATATAGATCTATAAGTTTTGACAAAATATCACCTTGAATATGATGAATCTCTACTCTGAACCGCTCAGTAGCCTTTTCTGATTTTGCTTAATCTGATATCCTCTGCAATCTACTTTGTTAATTGATAGACTTGAAGTTAGGAAAATGCTCAAGTTCTCCTTGATTCATATATCTATTCTTGCATCAGTTCACATGAAAAATGATGTAAACATACATTTATATAGTGATCTTCTTTTGGCTCTTTAACAAAATTAGGTTACACAACTTAATCATAACCCTAAGATCTATGGTGTACAAAAATGACCTAGAACAAACTATTACATAAGATATAGATCACATTTAATGAATATCATAACATTAAATATTCCTCGATCTTGGTAAAACATTTTTTGATCTAATGTAAATATTTGCATAGAAGGATGTGTCATTTCAGATTACTGTCCTATTTTCTATGATCCTAGGTAAACACTATATAAACTACTTGGTGTATACTGTGACTCTCAATGTTTACTATCCATTGGTGTTGGTGTCCTACTGGTGCTCGGTAAACTGTCTGATGCTCGGTGTGTAAGCTTTACAGACTAGTCTATCTTGCTTATAGTTACCATTTTTCACAATGTAAGTGACCGACCGATATCTTTGATAACCTTTGATAATAATGACAACCTTAAATGATCAATAGAGATAAAAATCTCCCCCTTTGGCATTAGTATCAAAACTCGAATGTATATAGACAAAAATTTCTATATATACCTTATATCTCCACCATATACATATACTTATCAAAATTTTTAAAGTAGTCCCCATTGGTGCATGCTCCCAATAATATGTAGTATATGTATCATCTATGTACATATTTAGCATATGACATATACATTGCTTTCCCCCTTTTTGATAGTAATGCCAAATACAAAAATTAAGTAGTATACTAACATCATGTCAAAAATATGTTGGTGGGTTATCTTGACTGACTCCAAGAGGTTTTCCCATTCCTCTTTCAAGTTGGTGAGAGAAATATGCTCAAGACCGACTTGTGCATGCATGTCAAATATGTTCTCCAACAATGAAATCTTGGGTGTTGCAAAATTTTGCTCTGCTTTGACAATGTTTGCCTCAAAAATTTTCAAGTATGTCAAGAGTTATGTCTATAACTTAGTGACCTGATCAGTTATGTGCTCTTCTTGTTTCTCTAAATCAGCTATTAACCGTCAGAGTTCCTAAAATTCATAAATGAGCTTTGAGAAAGCATTTGGCTTGGTTATAGCTATAGTTGTACTAACTTTGATTTCTTCTTCCAATCCTTTTATCTTTTCACTGACTTCAACAGTGAAGGTTTCTACAGTACAGAGCTTTAGTAAAAACTAAAAAATTAACTAGGTGATAGATTTTATCTTAGTTATGACCTTAGATAATTTGACCTTGTTTATTGCCACTTATTGGCTTATTTTCTTTGCCAGCTTATTATGTATCCTTGACTCTACCCTTTCTTCAATCCATTTGTTTGCATCAATATCCAGGGAATTGATCTTCTCTATTAATATAGAAATTTGATCTATGATGGGAGTATCTTCATCAATATTTACCTCAGGTACTACCTGTTGTAAGATATCCTTAACATCTATTAAGATTTGTTTTCATTTTGTTTCTTTCTTCAACTTCTCTTATGCTACCTATCTTTGACATTGTTCGCCATATCTACTTAGATCCTCAAGGCTTAGGGTCCTTGGGTCACACTCAAGAAAAATTATGACTTCATCTAGGGTGACTAGCCCTTTTCCTTTATTTTTCTTCTTCTTCTTCTTCGATACTAATGGTGATTTCTTTTCAATAATGACAAGATACTTGTCTCTGATCCTCAAAGTATCCTTCTCGATTGACACACTTTCTTCCTTCTTCTATCCCTCAGTAGCCATTGTCTCAATTGATACTGTTGGAGCCTTGGGTGTGGTGTCAAATGGGATTACCTTGGTTTCCTTTATTTCTTCTGTTACCTTTATCTTGGTGGAAGGTTCCTCTGTTTTGTTAGGCTCATCTATCTCTATAGGTTTCTCAGTGTCTGGTTCCCTTGTGATGTCTTTGTGTTGCTCGGGGTCTAATTCATCGAGTTGTTCCTTTGAAATAATTTCTACTGCTTCTTCTAGTAGAGGAAGCTCACCTGGTAGTGATGTAAATGCACATTATGTGACTTTTTCTTCATCTTGAGTGTTTAGGGGTGCAATATTTGTTAGATTAGGTGAAAAGATAATCTCCCAAGAACACCTTCATGCATAACCCTGTCACATGGAAGAAGCAAAGAACAAAAAGAAAGAAAAAACTATGGAGGCCAAAAAGCCAGAGACATCATATGCACAATATTACAATCTGATATTCTAATCTATTAAGAAATACAAAGAGGTGAATCCTTATAAAAGGAATCACGAAACCCTAAAAGGGAAACCCTAAAGAATAATAAGATGCCTAAGTCTAACTTAAGTGTAGAGTATAATAGACTAATAATTAAATAAATTAATTATTAGCTATAATATGACTACTCTAACACCCCCCCTTAAGTTTAACTTAGGGAGAAGCTAAACAACTAAGGACTAAAAGATGCATGAAAACAAAAATGCATGAAAGAGCAATGGGTCCAAGAAATAAGGCTTGATCAGGTACCCAAATAAAAGAAAAAAGAAAGAGCATGTAAAGCATCTCCGAAGCATGAAGCTGTAAACACTGTCAAAAGTAACTGTTGGAACCCCCACTGAAATAGTGCATGACCAGGTAGAGAAGACAAAGTCTGAAGAGCTGATTTATCGAAGAGGTGACCTCCAAAAGTAGGAATGAATGAGTGTCTATATAGTAGATGAACCATCTCACCAAAATGCATAGGTTCCTAGCCACTGCATCCACCTAGTACATAGGAACAAAAACTAAATACGTAGATCACTCAACCAAACCAAGGAAGCAATAGAGCCAACAGGTGAACCCCCCCATAATGCTAAATAGGGAGAGGGGTGACAGGAACACTAAAATGCAATGCTAGAAACATCTACAAGAAGAAGAATCGGGAACACCAATAGTGCAACAAAAGTACAAACACATGATAAAGGGTAGTGTCACTGACACATAGCATGGGCTAATGTCATGGAAGGTACACTCACTTGACAAAGGTGGATGAGCATAAAAGGAAAAACATCATAACCCCCCATGGCACTTTATAACTAAGTGCGAGTACAAACAAACACAAGGTGCTTGAAATCCTAGATATGCATAAGTGGACACTTTATTTAGTGTGTTTACAGAAAAAAAAAAATGCTACAGAAGAGAAGCATACAATGCTTAGAAGTCAAAAAGAAGAGTGAGCCAGAGTAACAAAAGAGGAGATCCTAGGACCTATAGAATCCAAGTAACCTACCAAAGTGGGAAAGTGAAAAACTCAGAGGAGAAAGAACTTGGAGCAGAATCTAGATAAAAGACCCCTGCCACTAAAAAACTCACTGAACTAGCTTTCTGATGATATCTAGTGGGCCAAAAATAGAGTTTGAATGAGCAAGAAAGGGCTTTCAGAAGGTAAAAAAAGACCCTGGAATTTGATAGAAAAAAAATACTATCAAAATAGTAGAGCCAAAAATCCTAACCTTCATAATTGGAAATAGCTCAGAAAGAGCTTTCTGACGATATAAAGAAGTCCAAACAAGACCTCTGTATGCTCCAGATAGAGCAAAAACAGGGTGGGAGGGTAAAAAAGGCTCCAAAAAAAAGTTTTAAGCCCCTAGGGCTAAAAAAACAAGGCCCTTGGGTGCATGGCGTGTGTAGGGGGCTAGAGCTAGAGTTTCTAGTCAACCATGTGACCACCATGGGGGTTTGAAGAGCCCGCCGGGTGGCCTGCTCGGCGGAGGGTGGAGGAGTCGGTGAAGGGCGGTGGCGGGGGCCACAAAGGACCAACGAAGGGTGGCGGAGGGGGCCGCGAAGGAGCCGGTGGAGGGCAGTGGGTGGGTGGCAGTGGGAGCTATAGAGGGGCCTACTGAGGCATAGCTTGTAGGGGCTAGGCACTGGGGGTGCGGTGGAGGTGCCAAAGATTAACACTTCATGCATTATTTTTAACGTAAAAAATTATTAAAAAATGATTTTTTTTTAAAAAAAATTTAGTTTTCGTGCCTGTACGGCACTGAAAACCAAAAAAAAAAATCCTCAGAGCCACATTGTCCAAAACGGACAAGTTTTTTATGGATTCTGGGGTTTTTGGCCCTTCTGGATGCAATCGTGAGGTTGGTTTTTGGCCAACAAAAAATAACGTCCTGCTTCTGAATCACTTCAACAAAACATGAACGAGTAGCAAGATGGCTCTGATACCATGTTAGATTAGGTGAAAAGCTAATCTCCCAAGAACACCTACATGCATAACCCTATCACATGGAAGAATCAAAGAACAGAAAGAAAGAAAAAACTATGGAGGCCAAAAAGCCAAAGACATCATATGCACAATATTACAATATGATATTCTAATCTATTAAGAAATACAAAGAGGTGAATCCTTATAAAAGGAATCATGAAACCCTAAAGAATAATAAGATGCCGAAGTCTAACTTAAGTGTAGAGAATAATAGACTAATAATTAAATTAATTAATTATTAGCTATAATATGACTACTCTAACAATATTTACATCGTCATCATCCTTGTCATTAGGATCACCATTTGTGATGTCCTCAATGAGTACATCATCATCAGTTTTCTTCTTCATTTGGATTTCTACTTTATCCGGTGCATCTTGTGAGATACTTATGTCCTCCTTTTTTTTGGTGATATCAATTACCTTAATAACTGATATACTAGAATCCTTTAAATTCTCTATTGTAGTATCATCAATGTATATACCTTTTCCTTTGGAATTTTGTCTCTTTTTAGATAGATTTAAGTATGTTTTTTTCTCAGCTTGTTCTGTTTCTTTAATGATTGCTCTCAATAGGGCATCACCAGTCTCCTCTACATCTGCCTCATTCTCTTCTAGTATCATCATGGCTCGGTTCTTTATAGTGAATCTCTATTGATGATTAGCCATGAGTTCATCAAGTTCTGCTAGGCTTAGATGTGGAACAGCCTGAACTAGAGATCTTTCTCTCTTTCTTTTCTTAGTTTCAAGTGCATAGCCCCATTTTTTATTTGTCTTGTCATCCAACTCCTTTGGTAATGAACATGAAAATTCCAATGGAACTCATTTAAATTTTATCATCATCTAGATGATTGCCTCTTTCATCTTTGTTTGATCCTCAGTTGACATCATGTCAAATCTGCCTATTTTTGGATCAGTAAGGTCTCCGTTCTCAATTATTTCTTAAAAGACTTCTTCTATTGACTTTACCTTATTGCTGACCACCTTGAATTGATTTGTTTCATCTTCAATTTTAGTGTCCTCAAGGTTTTCTTTACCTCTTATCAGTCTTCTCCTTTTCTTCGGTGCTTCAGCTGCAACCTTGGATCCTTTCTTCACATAAGTCTTAGTTGGTGTGGCTATCTTTCATTTTATTACCTTTTCTACTTCTCAGGTGGTGAAGCTAGAGTTGATGATCTTGTCCTCATACCTTCTTGTACTCGTAACTGCTTCTTCATAAGAACTTTAGGTGGAGGAACTGGTGTGGGATCTTTTTCTTTGTCAGACTCAGTTTCCTCACTATCATATGACTTGTCAGCTAACATTAACTAACCTTTGGTTTCCTATTCAACTGATGTCTCCTTAGGTATTTTAGACACATCTCCATATCTAGCAGTAAGATCTTTCCTCATCTTCTTTTCCTTTCTAGACATTTTACCGATCTTTATGCCTGTAGTGATTGTAGATTTGGCCTCTTCATATGTTCTGAACCTAGTGGCAATAGGGTCTTTTGGTAATCCAAGTAGTACATTAATAGATTTCAGTGTGAAATCATGGTTCATTCCATATCCCATCAATGCCAACCATTTTAATCTAGGTTCAACTACTTTTATCATTGAATGATCTATGTCAACTATAAAATAAATGTTCACCTCAAATTTTTCAACTAATTCCCTTGAAATTCTACTTCTTTGATGCATTTTGGTCTAAAATTATTTGAAGTATGCATCAAATACTATATTCAATTTATTTCCTAACTTACTTATGATCTCGATAATTTGTGCAATTATAGGTTTATCTATTGTCCAATTCACTTTACCGATGCCAGGTACAAACTTTTGTATAAACAAAAATATACAAACAAGTAACGATCTAAAATTACATGTGTTTGACTTCTTTGACCTTATTGTCTTCATGTTTTCCTGTAGTTGATGTAACAGTACCTCGGCAAGATCAACCTGGTGACCTTTCTCCATAATTTTATATGTTGTGTCTACTGCGCTACAGGGTATGCTGTTGAGTTTGATCGATTGAAATATCTTATACCTAATTACATGTGCTACGAACTTAACTGTTAGGTCTCTGATTGTTGAAATCTTTAGTGTCCAACCATCGCATTTTGCTCTAGTGTTCTTCAAAACATTAGGTCATGACGAACTACGAAAGGCTTTTTCCTTGTCAGTTGTAGGGAGCCCAGTAACCCTAGTAATCATTTTCTTAGTGACCTCTATCAGTTTATCCAACCACAATTTTCCATCGTGATACCTACTCAATACAATTATGATCCAATCTATCTTAAATGATTGCAGATAGTATGTGATACATGATAACCTTGATTCTGTAATCTTCTTGTATTCTAGTTTCAATTTTCCATCTGTGCCACAGAGTAGTGAATGTGCTGCAACAATTTGAAAACCTCCTAATTCTCTAAGTTTGCAATGAATATATGCTCTTACATCTTCTTTCAATAAAACCCTATCTAGTATGCTTAAGAAAGAACCCATTAAATTTGTTTTCTCTGTGACCTTGGGATGTGGATTGAACTTAGGCTCATCAAAATTTTCCCTTACAATTAGATTAACTTCTTCCTCAACACTTTGTGATTTGCTAGCAGACGACGTAGATGCCATAAATCAATTTAGGGTTTCGGCTAGCAATAGGTAAATAAAGTGTATACTAGCAAATGAACTTACTCAGAATCATCAAAGAGTGTTTTCAGTTCGATCTACATTAGCCTTGAATCCTTTTGAAAATCTTTTAGCTCAAACTCTTCTCTATGAAATCTTCACTCTTTGAAATCGCAATGTAAAAATGAACTCTATTTTTCATGTATTTATAGATTTTTTGACATTCCCACTCAAAGTTTCATGCAATAAATGCTTGACCTACTTTCGGTACGTAACAACTGTCAGCTTAGTGACAACTAAAAATTTTATCCACTTAGTTAACATAGGATTTCTTCATCAGTTTGCATTATTGTCCAGTTAACTTGGTATAGTGATTACCGATGGGTAACCTACTCTCAGTCTCTCTTTTACTAACTATATAACATTGTTAGCTCATAACATATAAACCATAGTGCATCTTTATTCATGTAGATTTGGTATGTGCACAACATATATAAGGAACTATATGTAGAATGTGATCATTTTGAAATGTCAGTTCCATACATACCTTTATCACCCTAAGTGGAGGTACCGATGTCACCCAATCTAGTGGACGAGGTTTCACTGACAACATTACTTGATTCGGCATTCTCATTAGATGCTTTTCTCCACACTATGTTTGTTATCTTCATGATATCTAAAATAGTGTGTCCACTCTCAAATACATGATTTTCATCTAGTGCTCGGTCTCTACAATGCCTTCTTAAATGACCGACCCTATGACAGTGTATACATGCCATTCCAGTGCTTGTCCAGCTTCTTGACTATCCAATCTGACTCTTTATATAACAATTTTTTGTAATGTGTCCATATCTACAACAAGAAGTACAGTTAGCGCAAGTGTTATAATTCCAAACATAAGAATTACCTTGTATCTTCAATTGATAAGGCTTTCCCTGTGTTTTCTTCTTAGGAGTCCATACTTCCTTCATCTTAGCCTTACACTCTCATGCAGTGTGTCCTTGTTTATTACAAGTATAACATATTTTATCCATAGTAGTATTGTTAGCAATATCATTCTATTTAGCTGTACACTCATAAGCTGGATGTCCAAACTTACCACAGTAATAACAATATCCATTAAACTTAGGAGTGATAGGAGGTTTACCTTGTGCTTTGCTTCTACACACATTAGATGCATGTCCCGGTTTGCCACGATAATAACAATATCCATTAAACTTAGGAGTGATAGGAGGTTTACCTTGTGCTTTACTTCTACATGCATTAGATGCATGTCCCGGTTGGCCACAGTGATAACATGCCAACGCTTTAGGTTTCTGATTTTGATTGTTGTTTACTTGTTCAGCTTGTTGTGATGATTCTCCTTTGCTAGTGTAGCCTATACTAGCTTTACTCTCAAATCTTCTTTGATTAGTCAAAAAGTCATCAATCTTCTTCGAACTATCCTCAGCCAATTTCATCATCTCATTGTGTTGCTATTGATTTTTCACTTCATTCCTTAGCTTCTCATTCTCCTCTCTGAGTCTTGCAACATCTTCTCATCTTCTTGAAAATTATCCATTCACTCAGTTTCCTTCTTGATTCATAGTCATCATTTGATTAGATACTTGGAAGTGACAGTTAGTGAGTCTCTGTATTTCATTATCTTTAGCTTAAAATTGTTCAGTCATCTATCGTCAGTCATCAATAGCCAGATTCCTTTCTTTCTCAGCTTGTCTAGCATTGTTTATTGTTTCTACCATTCTCACCATCTGAGATTCTTGACCAATTTGTAGTGATTTCACTTGATCAGTTAAATGTTGATTCTTTTCAAACAAATTAATGATTATACTTTCAGATCCATCAGAGATGCTTCTGAAACTAGATCCAATATGCCTGAACATTTCATCAATATATTCTTCATGGTTACCGATCTCATTTTGCAGAATAGCTAGGTTCTTTCTTTCAACCATTAATTTCTTCAGTCCTTCCTTATCTTGCTTATACCATTCAACAAACATCTGCATCTGTATCTTCTGATTCTTAATAGTCTTATCAAGCTTATATCTCTCCACGACTTCGATCTTTACCCTTCAGTAGTTAAATTATTCAACAAGAGAACTATGCTATGATACCAATTGTTGGAAATAGGAGAGATAGGTACTGAGAGTGGAGGGGTGAATTAGTGCCTTCAAAAACTTTACTTGTAAACATTTTAGATCTATGACTGTAAATAGTGATAACCTTCACAAAATAGCTTGTATCTAATTGCATGTATCATTCATTCATTTAACTTATGAAAGTAAACAACATGAAATCAAATAGCAATCACATAACACAAGTATTTTGGTAATGCAAAAACCCTTGTTAGAAGGTAAAAACTGTAGTGGGGATGACACCCACAAATTCTTCACTACTGCAAATAGAAAAGGATTGTTTGTTAGGGCTACAAGTTTTGATCACTTTTGTTGATCTTACCCTATTAGGAGTAACATATTAGATCAACTAGATCTACCTAGTTATAGGATTTTTAAAACACTAACCAAGTGTGCACTTGGTTAAGAGATTTACATAACACTATTAAGTCTACTCTGTTAAGAGATTTATCCAAAAACTCTATTACAATTGTTAGAAAGAAATATGCAATTATCTGCTAATTGACAACTCAATTGTCTGATATAGATCTATAAGCTCTAACAAAATATCACCTTGACTATGATGAATCTCTACTCTGAACTGCTCAGTAGCCTTTTCTAATTCTACTTAATCTGATATCCTCTGCAACCTGCTCTGTTAACTGATAGACTTGAAGTTAGGCAACTGCTTCAAGTTCTCCTTGATTCATATATCTATTCTCCTATTAGTTCACACCAAAAATTATGTAAACATACATTTATATAGCGATCTTCTTTTTCCACTTTAACAAAATTAGGTTACACAACTTAATCATAACCCTAAGATCTACGGTGTACAAATATGACCTAGATCAAACTATTACATAAGATATACATTGCATTTAATGAATATCATAACATTAAATATTCCTCAATCTTGGTAAAATGTTTTTTGATCTGTTGCGACCATTTGCATAAAAGGATGTGTCATTTCAGATTACTATGCCATTTTCTGTGATCCTCGATAAACACTGTATAAACTGCTT
Source organism: Chamaecyparis obtusa (assembly GCA_027943335.1). NCBI lineage: Eukaryota > Viridiplantae > Streptophyta > Pinopsida > Cupressales > Cupressaceae > Chamaecyparis > Chamaecyparis obtusa. Next base: position 291,792 of record BSBK01003594.1, on the reverse strand, counting down.
GGTGTATATTGCAAGGCTCAGTGTTTACTATCTATCTATGTTGGTGTCCTACTGGTGCTTGCTAAACTATTTGATGCTCGGTGTGTAAGCTTTACTGACTAGTCTATCTTGCTTCTAGTTACCGATTTTCTCAATGTAAGTGACCGAATGATATCTTTGATAACCTTTGATACTAATGACAACCTTGAATTCTCAATAGAGATAACATAGACTACATTGTCAGCCATGGTTAATGACCACCTTGGATTTTTATAAGGGGGTCAGTTATATATATTTTTATGTTTTTGGTCATTTGTGACATATTTGCAAAGGAAATAGACTAGGCTAGTAGGTTAGTGCATTATAGACTCAATGTTGTTAATAGTTGCTTTGTAATTTTGACAACACAAGTTTTAATTTGAAACCCAATGGTTAACTAATCTAAAAATAAGTTGAGACCAATTGGGATGGATGTAGGATGAGGATACAAGACAAAATGGTTTGAGGATTGAGATAAATTAAAGTTTTGATCTTACCGTTATGTGATTTAGATTATTTTCCTTTCTTATTTATAGTTGTTCAAATGCATTCTGATTGGTAGATCAAATCCATGAGCATTAATTGTTAGAACTATCAATCATCTTTCCATTTCATTTTGTTTAGTCTCATTTGGTGAAGTTTGGAGGGAGGTCTAATGGTTTTTGTGAAAATAGATTTGAAATCCTACAAAACCTAGTGGTATGAAACTATTTCATTGAATCCTAACATTCCACTATGGGTATTGGCCAAAATGTTGGGAAATGTTTAGAAAATATATTTATTATATGATGCAAAAGAAAATAGACTGGTCCCATCAAGTCATGATTTTTTGAGTGATGGATTAGGCTTGGCATGGCCATGTGACAAGCTAGGAAGAGAGAAAATTAATGTTGCAGAGAGGTCAAATAGGGCTATAGGTGTGGCATAATTCTGGATCAAGTATCCGTAGGTATATTGAAACATGAAAAAAGAGGTGTTTAATAGGATAATCCCACTAGTGAAGAGTTCCTTAAGAAGTGAAGCCTAATTGCCAACTAGGCCTAGTTTGCACACTATGGGGTTGACCTCATCAATGAAAAAATCCCTAATTCAAATTTTCAATATATCTTGTAATAAATATAAGCTTATGTAAAAGCCATTTTTTTCTAGTGCATTTTTCAAGAAGTTTGAACTACTTGTATTCAAAATGGCCAGATAGGAGGGCTAGTTGCTATTAGGTCACCTAATAGGACGTATACCTCAAATTGATGAGTTGGGTTTCTCAATTTGTGTCCCAAACATGGAATTGAGCTAGATGATAGATAAGGTGTAAATAAAATATCCACAAATCCTCTTTTTGAGTAATGAAGTCAAGATCCTAAAAATTCTTGGGTTGGTTGCAAAGGATTCCTTCAGGGAAGGAAGGAATTTCATGTGAGAAGTACCTCACAAAAGGAGAAATGATTTCCTAAGGTTGGTGGAAACAAGGGTGTGAACCAAGGTAATTCTTAATCATTTGAGGCCTCTTGAGGAGAATAAGTGGTTGGACCAATAGAGTTGGTGCCAAAATATAAAGATTAGGAGAAAACTTAAGGAATTCCATTTGTATTCAATTGCCCTTTATATCATATTGTTACATGAGCCAATAGTAAAAGGTTGTGTTTGGTGTATGTCAAAAAAAGGTATTGAAGCAGAGGTTGGCACAATGCCTCATAAAGGACTAATATAAAAAATGGTGAAGGAACTCAAAGAGATGGAGCAAAAAATAGATGAAAAGTGGGAACCTAAATTTGAGAAGATTTTAAGGAAATTGAAGGGAAAAGAAAGAAAATAGGAAAGTGAACTAAGCTTATCCTAGAACAAGATAGAAGAGGAGGAAAGACCTCCAGGATAGGGCATATCTATATATAAAGAGGTTTTTGTTAATGTTATCAAGGAATCACACAAAGATAATGTTGAAGCCATGATAGATGTCCCTTATTTAAGTGTCAACTTGGATGGTGATAATATTGTGGAATGAATAGAATCTCTAGACAACTATTTCATTCATATAAGGAAGTGACCGAAAGAAAAAAATGTGATATTTTCAAAGACAAGGCTAAATGGATTTGCATTAGTATGGTGGAAATATACTTAGAGTGAAACAACAAGAATGGGGAAGAATATTATTAGTACTTGGAACATGATGGTGACTCTACTCAATGAAAAGAGCATGCATATAGATTATGAGATTCAAAATATTAGAAAGTTCCATAACCTTAAACAAAAAGACATATATGTGGCCTCTTATATAGAGGAGTTTTAAAAACTAAGTATGAAAGGAAAAAATCATGCAGATGAAATAGAAAAGGTAGGCTGATCCATTAATAGTCTTGGGTTATCCATTCAAGATGAGATAAGTCTGGTGGTGCCAATGAAAATAGATGAATGTTTTTAGTTAGCCTTGAAGGCTGAGGAAAAGATTAGAAGGATAAGATAGAAGAATAATAGAGGAAGAGGAGGAAATAACTTTAGAGAAAGGGTAATATTTGGAGGAAGGAACCAATTCAAAAAAAAATGAACATAACTATTGAGTGTTGTTTTTACATGAGACAATGTCTAGGAATCTTGAGTGAAAATTCCCCTCTTGAAATAATTATGGAAATTACTCCCAATGTTCCTTTAGGCTAGGTCTCAACCATATGGATAGCTCAATAAAAGATAAATGTGAAACAATTTATGAGGAGGCCTTTGTTGGTTTAATTTTGGAGAGGATGCAAAAAAAATTCAACAATCTTTTCTTTTATATTTTCTTGATTAAGATAAGTACATAATATCTATTATGTAAATTTTAACATGAATCTATGGTTAATCAAATTTTCAAATAAATAAAAAAGAGGTTATGGTAATGATAAATTGAAATCAAATGACTTCTAAGAAAAATCATAAAGGACATAAACTATTGATATATCAAACTTCTGAATTAAACTACCAAGGAATTTTAAAGAAAACCCACATAATATGAATCAAAATTGCTCAAACATCACAAGATGCAAATGTGATCATAAATGCAATGAAAATTATAGAAGAAATGTTTCTCAAAATTTATCAAATCATGAAGCCACCACGAATTAACCTACACATGAGAAAAGTTTATCCTTACACATGAAAGAAACAATTCCCCAATAGTCCATCACAACAAGAGGATGCAACAATAATAAACTCCATAATTAATAATTGCAAATACAATTGGATCTCTAAAATTCATAAGTTAGTAGAAAAAATTCTCAAATTTTACATAGATAGTAGAATAACCATACCATGAAATGAAACACCAATCACATATATCTTAACTGTAGAAAAACATTCTCCCTAATTATATTTTATGATGCCTTTTTAAAGTACTTCACCCTTTGAAAATAATACATTTATAGCTAGGGGTTTCTTCTTTGCAATAAACTAAAAATAACATCTAAACTAAATATAACTACTCTTAAACTATCTCGAAATAATCTTAAATGGATTTAATCCTCTTGCATTACATTTTCTAGAGGAGACAAAGCTAAAACCGTTAAGAAAACAAAAACTCAAAGTTGGATTTCTTCTTTGGAATCTTCATCATGGCTCCTTTTCATGAACTCAACTAATTGATATCCCCAAGGTTAGTTTAAAAAAACCCAAACATGCAGGCAATCTAACCCAAAAAAATCTCTTCAAGAAATACTCTCTATCAAAATGTTCCAATAATTTGAGACCCCGACCCTAATTCTAAAAAGATAAGCTAAAAAAATGATTAAGTTTAACCCTTATGCCTCCAAAAAATTTCTAACTTTCAGAGTCTAAAAGGCCACAAAATTGAATTGGAAAAAGTGGCTAAGTGTCAAAATTTTGTTACCACAATATTATGACTAAGTTAAAACTGCACACTTAGTCATTTGGAAGGATTCCTGGATGAACCTTACAGAGTCTCTCTACTATCTCCTTCACTTCTATGAAGTCCACCACTTGAATATCATCTAGACATTGTTATTTATTCTCCCTAAAGGTGACTAATTCCATAGAAATTTTTTAAATTTCCTCCTCTCTTCCCAACTTTCTTTCGATATCCTCCTTTCGATAGAATAGTTGTCAGACATCTTCCTTCATACTTATACCAGCCATAATTCCCATCAACTATTGTACAATACTATTTATGGGGCATATTATGTGATTTTCTTAATATTAATATAAATCAAGGTCAATACCTTCAAATAATTCACATACTCCTTTTATTTAGACATTTTTGATAAAATTTTATTGTTTGACTTATGTTTTTGATCCAAGTTTCAAAATTGTCAAGCTCTGACCCTTCATATATCTTAACCAAAACATGGAAGTGCTACTTCTTTATTATTTTCTTGTCCCTAAGAATCTTTTTCCGCTTCTCAATGTGTACATTCAATCCTTCCTGATCACCTATCACGTCCACAAATTTGGGGAGCTCTTGAAGAATAATTCTAAATGACCTCAAAATTGCTGAGATAGTGGCCTTCTCAAACTTTTCAAAATATGCCTTCCAATATAAATACGCATGAGTGAATGAATGTGGTAAATCTACTAGAAATTTAGGGGACTTGTTCTTTGTATAATGAATCTCTTCAAGGCTTCATTTTTCTATGTTAATGCCTTTATTTTCTCCTCATCTTTATCCATGAAACCTAAGGAATGATTTAAACCAAGTGTAGAAATTTTTTTATTCCCCTTCCTTATAGGTTAACCTTAATCAACCTCATAAAACTTATAGGCTTCTGGAGTTTTTTTTTCAATGCTAGCATTAATCATGGGTACAACAACCTACACTTTCCACCAGCCTCTATTGTACTCAGTGACATAAGAAATTGTCCTTTCCATTGGGATATATTCTCCTCCATACAAAGTATGACCTAAAATAGTGATGTCTATGTCTTCCTCCTTGGTATATACTCTTCTCCTCAGTTGTATCTCCTTTTTGAACTATATGGGTTGGTTAATGAAATGATTAGCTCCTAGGGAGGAATCAAAATAGAGGTTGTCTCTTCTTCTATTCAAGATCATGGGTTACCCTACAATAGTGGGTTACACATTTTTAGACATGTTGATTATTATTGAAATAACACATTTTTTTAAAAAATTGATTATTTAAGCCTTTAGAGGTTCCATTTGAAGGAAGTAATTACAAATGGTTATCTCAAAGCCTCTTAGATAAAAAAATATTGATATAGCATATATACTCATAATTCATATCTACAATGGAATCTCCTTCACACCTATTAAAATGTTGACCAAAAATCACTTTGACTTTATTTTTTGGAAGATCAAATGAATCTATTTGAAAAACCTATCTATGTAGTAAGGTACTACTGAGAAAAATCTTTCAAATGATTATCATGTTAATATATATTAAGTTTATTATGACTTTTTATGTTAAGTTTTACTAATTTCACCATATGTCTTCCTCTATGTTTGACACTTATCGAAAAATAGTAAATGAGAGAAAAAAATTCAAAAAAAAATCTATGCCCTAGGTATTGAAGTTATCTTTCTATCTAAAAATAAATAAAAAACAAATGCGACAAATACATGACAAGTTATAAGTTACACAGACAAGGTATGTCAAAATTACAGTTTAGTCAACTTAAAACATTAATAAAATATGTAATAATCATGATAATATGATAAAAATAATTATGTTCCCTCCATACAGATGTTACAAAACTAAATTCAAAAGAAGAACATTGATATATATTTTAGAAATATATTTATTCTCTATGAAAACAATGTAACTCTTTGAAAATGACGTTTTCAACAACATACTAGTTTTGTGGGAGAAAGAAAAAACAATTCAAATAAATCAAAAAATTAAAAAATATATATATTTAGAATCTAGACAGAAAATTCTAAAATACTCTAATTTACTCCATCTTCCGATTTCAAATGGTTTAACGATAACATGCATCCGAATCTAAAAGTTTCTTTCAAAATATAGAGTTTAGTGTTCGTTGAGGAAAAAAAGTGTAACCCACTGTTGTGGGTTCACCCAGCTTCCACTACTTCCCCTTAATATTTCTCTAGAGCTTCGCTTTATTCTAAATTTTCATTTCCCTTTGGCTCTTCATCTTATATTTCCTTATGTTGTTCATCGGTAATGGGCTTTTGTGGTACGTCATCATGATGAGGATTATTCTCTTCACTTTTTTACTTCTCAGGAGATCGTTGGTCTTTGACATCCTTAGTGCTCAGATTAGAAGAAAACATGGGAGTAAATGTGGAGGAGTGGGCAATTGGATGGGTGGAGGAGTTGGTGTAGTAAATTGATCTAAAGGGGGAGGATTTGGTGTAGGAAGTTGAACTAAATATTTTACTTACGTGGTGTCTGTTGGTTGTGGATTATTCCCTTTGATCTTCAACTTGCAAATTTACACTTCGATGGATATTGTAAATGAAACTCTGACTCTATCACCACTCCAAAGTCCACAAGGAAGAGGGCCAACTAACAAGGATCAAAGGATCCTTCTACTCTTTGAGCTTCAATGCTCAGGCTAGTGTACCCTTGACTCACTTCTCTAAAGGAGTCTAAAACAACATTCCACTATATCTCATATAGAATTGTTAAAGGTTTATCGAATGATGTTTGTGTTTGTGGTTGTTAACCATGCATACCTCAAGAGGAAGGACCAGTGCCTTATCCCAGGGCTTAGAGTCACCTAACTATATACCTCAACTGAACACCTTAAATCAAACACAATGGAAACTAGAGTAAGTGCTTTGCCTATTACCCCTTTCCCTCAAGAACAAGGACATCAAATTCTATACCTGGCTGTAAACTCACTGAATTCACCTAAAAGGATTTAATCCTAACTTTGTTAGAAACTCAGAGATGAATTCAAAATAATCTTTGTTTACCATACATTAACACACTTTGTGATATTAACATATATGAGCTCAGAGACAAGCAAGAAGACATACACAATTTACAAGATTGGGATTTAAGAATGTTTTCATTAACAAATCTAGAATCAACATAAAATTAGAATGACACCAAGATGAGAAAAGTCACCAAACTAGACTTCTATTAGTATATACAGTCAAAAACTAGGGACCAAAAGAAACAACCTTTTTGGAACCCTTACAAAATCCAAAATTTTACAACTTACACCACTAGCTGCCTTGGAATTCTTAGAGAGAATGCAACAAGCTACGGACAGCTAGGGCTAGGGTCTCAACCACCCAACATGCCAAAATTTACATCAAAATTTATTACAAGGGTAGGAAACCAAGCAGTCTAGAGAAATAAAATCTCAAACAGATCCGCAATCATGAAAATCTGTGAGCCAGGAAAGAGAACTAGGAGCTGCCATGAAAATCAGTCAAATTGGCCACCTGCAAACAGCTCCTTGCGCAAAAAACCATACTCCACCAAGTACAAAACCTCCTTTCCAATTAACCGTAGGAGCCCTAGACCACATCGTAACAACCTACCACCATCAAACCAGTAAGAAATCTGCCCAAAAAGTATTAAAACTAGGTACCTTTGGTCGCTGCAAACCCCTCCACAAATTTGAATTTGAAATCCCAATGGTCACTTTCATGGCACCAGAAACACATTGACAGTCCTTGTTTAAACTAGGATCATCTTTAAGTCACAGCTGTTAGGTCCTTATCTTTCCCGGGCTTCACAACTCTAACTCATCCAAGCACCCCAGGCTAACTCTGCAACTGCGATATCTCAATAGTTGTCGCATGATCGCATAGCATGGAGATAGGCTACGTGATCATGCGACAACCCACCAACACTGTAACCGTTTCCTACCCCTAAGTATCAGACCCACCTCATGCATCCACCTCAGCACCTACTGGCCAATGAAAATCATGCACATCACCCAACCTGGCAAATGGATCCATAGCCCATCAACTCTTTTAAACACTGCTAGATCAGACAGTTGTTGCATGATCGCAAGGGGAAAGAATATTCCTTGTGGTCATGTGGAAACCGTAGGATTGAAAGGGCTCTAACAACTTGGCCCACCTGAAGCCACATGCCACCAAACCACACCAAAAACCAATCAAAACTTAGCATGCCAACGCCACGGACCCATCTTTAACTCCGCAATAGCGCAACCTGGCAAAATGGAATAAAATATGATGGATGGTGGATGATCACAAAGGCTTGGAATATTCCTTGTGATCATACACCGACCATTAGATAAAAGCTTTCAATGTGGGCACCTCTGACAAGCCAAGTCATCACCACATGGATGAATGAAATCTCGCCAACTCAGATCACCAAAATTGTCGCTGCAATAGTCAGCACACTGCCATAGACACGTGGCAAGCAGTCACATGATCGCATAACCAAAAATTGGGCTATGTGACCATGTGACAACCAATCACAAGCTACCACATCATCACCTCTGGGACTATTGCCAAAAAGCCCTACCCTTTTTAAAGGATCAAATGGTTGTCGTGAAAGCGGAAGAAATAAACCTCGTGCATCTTCACCATGCGAACCTGCGGCAACCATCGATCCTATCTGAACTTTAACCATGCAGGAAGCATGAGAAGAGACAAAGTACCAAGCATCTAGTGACTATGTGACTATGGAAAACTTAACCGCCAGCCAAGTTGCCAGATGCTAGGGACTTAACCGTAAGGATTCAGTGACAAGGAGAAAATCGCAAGTCACCAGGTCACCAGAAGAAGACTAACCGCCAGACAGCTGAACATAATGAAGAGATGGGACAACGCTGATAGGTGGCAAGTAGTCTCATGATGGCATGTCAGAAAAATCTAACATGGGGCCATGTGATAGCCAATGAGGAAGAGCTTTTGAAGGCCCGAGCCCACCTATCATCGCACTTGCGCACTTAAGGAAAGCCGACAGACAGGGAACTAGTGCGAGGTTAAAAACACACAATGTTTTCAGTGAAAGAGGATCGAAAACACACAAAATTTTTGACACATCAACAGATAAGAGCACAAAGCTGGAAGACAAAGGGTCAAAAATAATGCAGGTTATCGGTCAAAGATCGAAAACATCAGGAACTTTTGAAAACACTATGGGTTTTTGACTTTGTGGCAAATTTTAAAGACATTGCTTCCCGCGGACCTTGAAACTCGAATAACTTTCTGGCCCTTATGATTTAGGAGATGCAGTCTGGATTGAAGTAGGGAGACAACACAAGGAACATAGGGTAGGGCACAAACCAAGAGACATTTGCAAGGAGGAGTTCATTTTCAAAGAATATTGCCATGATATAAAAATGGCCTAACAGTGGCTCTGTCTAGGGATGTATGCCTCCTGCAGGCATAGCAAGGACTTAGAATCACTGGTAAAAGTAGACCATCCCACAGGACAAAATTGTAGAGAGCAAGGAACAAGCAAGGCAAGACAAGCAACAAGATTGAAAATTGATAGACCAGGGCAAAACAAGGTAGGGTAAAGCAACTTATATACAAGAATTTACAAGATGTACAACCCTAACTATTGTTCATGGAAAACAGAGTACTTCAAATGAAGTACTCCTTCAAGAATTGTCCATGAACTGGAAACTCCTGAAGATCACCATCAAAATCCTTGATGATGTAAGAATCTTGGCCCCATTTCTCATGAATTAGATATGGCCCTAACTAGATGGGATCAAACTTACCATGCTTCCCCTTATCCTCCAATCTGGCATTCCAAACTAACACCAAATCACTAGGTTCAAAATTTTTGTCAACAGTCTTTTTATCATATAGATTTTTAACCTGCAACTGCAATTTGGCATTCCTTGCAACTGATTCTCTTCTAGTTTCATCCAACCTAATGAGGTCCTCCATTCTCAACTGCATTTCATCATCAATGTCATCATCATAAAACTGCACAAACTTGTACATCTCCAACAAATTATTCTGAGGCATTCTAGCATGAATTCCATACACTAGGTCAAATGGTGTAGAACCAATTTCCTTCTTCACAGTTACCCTATCAGCCCATAGAGCTAATGATAGCTTTGAATTCCATGCCCTTTTATTCTTCTCCAGAATTCTCTTTAAGATTCTAATCAAGCCCTTATTAGTAGATTCTGCCTGACCATTTCCTTGCAGATGATAAGGTGAGGAATTAGAAATCTAAATTCCCAAACCTTTGCAAAAGTCCTTATATTCAGCAGACCTGAAGCACATAGGATTGTCACTCACTATCCTCTCAGGGCACCCAACCCTTGTAACAATATTGTTCATCAGGAAATCAATTACCACCCTGCTAGTTGCATTCCTTGTAGGTACAACTTCTACCCACTTTGTAAAATAATCAGTGGCAACTAAGATCCATGAATGTCCTCCACTTGACTTGTTTGGTATCTCCCCTATGAAATCAATTTCCCATTGCTGGAAAGGAGCCTGAACTTCTACTAGTTTTAATGGTACATTACCTGAAAACTTAAGCTTACTAGAGAACCTTTGACAAGCATCACATCTCCTTACCAACTATTCTGCATCCCTGAAGATTGTGGGCCACCAAAATCCTGCACTCAAGATCTTATGAGTAGCTGTTTTACCCATATAATGTCCACCACAAACTCCCTCATGCATCTCCTTCAACAACACATTAGCCTGATTCTCATCTACACATTTCAACAGTATGCAATCCAAAGTTTTTCTATACAGCTTACATTTCACAATCACATACTTGATGGCCTGTAACTTCAATGTCCTCTTTTGATTATCATTCATACTATCTGGACAGCTCATGTTTCTCAAATAGTAAACAATATCCTGATACCAAATACAATCATCCATATCACATGTATAGTCAATTTCAGAATGATTTACCTGGTTTGCATCTAGATTGGATTGAGCCATCAACTTTTCCAATCCCTATCCTCTAACCAATTTAGTGCTCTAGATCTGAACATTGAATTCTTGAATCCTATTAATCCATTTGCATCTTCTTCCAGACACCTCCTGCTGTGAGAAAATATCTTTCACAGCTGCACTTGGCACAAAAGCAATCACAACTACTCCCATCAAGTAACATCTAAAAGCCTTGATTGCCTTCACAAGTGCATAAGCTTGGTTCTCATTTATTTCATACTTTAATTCTACAGCCTGCAAAGATTTATTGAAAAATGCAATAGGCTGCTCAAAACCATCCTTATTCTTTTGTAACAAAACTGCAGCAATAGTATGAAAAGATGCAAAAGAAAAGATATGCATTGGGACACTATAATCAGCTACCTTTAGCACTAGTTCATCTTTGATAGCCTACTTGATATTTTTGAAAACCTCATCAGGCTCACCCTCCCAATTGACTATAGATCCTTTCTTTAACATCTTGGAAATAGGTCTAGTAACCTCTGCAAAGTTTGTCACAAACCCCCTTAGTAAATTGACCTGACCAAAGAAGGATTGAATCCCTTTAACATTCTTTGGCCTCTGAATTTTATCAATGGCTGCTACCCTCTCAGGGTCAATTCTCACTCCTTGTTTCCCAACCAAGTGGCCAAGCAACTTACCTTCTATGACACCAAAAGCACATTTCCTTGGGTTTAATGAAATACCAAATTCCAAGGCCCTCATAAATATTTTCTCTAAATGAGCACAATGGTCCTCTTCCTTCTTGGAATAGGTAGTTAAATCATCCTGATACACAACAAGGAAATCATTAATGAAATCTAAAAAGGCAACATCCATTGCCCTCTGAAAAGTAGCACTAGCATTTGTGAGACCAAAAGGCATTCTCACATAAACATATGTTCCCTAGGGTGTTGTAAAGGTTGTCTTGAATTGTTCTAATTCCTTAACAATCACCTAATTGTCACCAGAGAAACCATCCATCATTGACATCAATTTTGATCTGGTTACTCTCTGCAACATAGCCTCCATATTGGGCAAACAATAATTATCTTTCAATGAGCTGATGTTCAAATTTTTGAAGTGCACACACAGCCTGATGTCACCATTTTTTTCTCTTATAGGAACAAGGTTTGACACCCAAGAAGAATGCCTTATGGGCTTGATAATGCCAGCATCTCTCAACTTCATTAATTCTTCCTGCATCTTGGGTGCCAAAGTAGGATTAATAGGCCTTTTCTTTTGGTAGAAAGGTTTATCATCTTCTCTTAATGGAATAACATGCTGAAATAAATCCTCTCTATAAACCTTTAGGTCATCATATGACCATGCAAAAACATGCCTGAATTTCCTCAATAATTTAACCAAAGGTCTCCTCACCTTTTGAGATATATCTCTACCAATGTATACTTTCTTAGGTGCCTCATGTGATCCAAGATTTATCTCCTCAAGATTAGCATGATCTTCTCCTTTGATATTATTTTGAACTCTATCTTGGTTGTCAAAGATAGTCTCCAAAACAACAAGCCCCTTGGGCACCTTGTTAGTTCTAAGCTGAATGACCTCATTGCCTATGAAAACCTCCCTTCTCTCTATTGACTCAACCAAGGCTGAACAATCAAGTTCCTGACCATGATACTGATCCTTGCAATCCATAAACTTCAAAATATCATTATCATCATCAAAAACTTGCCAATTCTCAATATTGTCTGGTATACTAGGCCTAGCCTGAATTTCAACTTTAAAAATACCAAAGAGTGTGACATCATTAGGACTGATTGGAATATTGGCCAATAAGTCAGCCATCTTGTTGTTACTCCTATCCCTCCACTCAATATTGAAGGCATCAAAATGCTCAATCAAATCCCACATTGCATTCCTATATTGTTTCAACCTTCTATTCTTGGAAGCATATACTGACCTGACTTGGGACACCACCAACTTAGAATCACCAATAACACTTATGCATTTTATACCATGCTTTTGTGCCAACCTCAGTCCTAACAAGGCCTCATATTCTACTATATTGTTGGTACAAAAGAAATTCAATGTGAAAGATAACTTGTAGGTGTTTCTATCAAGAGAAATAAGTAAAATACCTACTCCTGCACCATCTTTGTAGTTTGCACCATCAAAGTACATGACCCACAAATCACCCTTCACAGAATCAGCACCTACCTCAGTAGAAATAGGTGACAAAACAAGCTCATTTCCAAAAACAGGGATCTCTACCCTAAAAGCATTTACATTAGTATCCACAAAACATGTAGTTTCATTATCTACGTTTCTCTCAATCATGTGGCATACTCTTGGCTCTCGTTCAATCTTGACAAACTGATCATCAATCTTGAAAGTTGCATAGGACAAATCACAATATAAACTTCCACCCGGGGGTAGCACTCCATCTTCTTGATAGAAACATCCCATAATGAGAGGGAATATCCACCACCAAAACACTCATTGTTATCTCTTTCTTTGGATATGCTACCAACCTATATGGCATTGCATTGATAGTCCCAATGACTAGTACCTCCCTCTGATCCATTGCACAACACCTGCCCTGCACTATATCAACTTTAAGGCCCAACCTCTCCATGATTTTGAAAGGCATGACAGTATTAGAGGCACCACTATCAATCATACAATTTCTTAACTTCATCCTATTCACAAGAACACTTAAGAAGAATGGGTCAATATTTTCAAGGCTGGCATTGACAAAACTATCCAAATATATTGGAGGAATTTGAGACACAATTCCCTGAGCAACAACATCCTTCAAAGCTTTATCCTGAAATCCATTGCATGAAGTATCATTTTTGTGAGTATTACCAACCCATGCAATAGCCTTATCTTTATGTTCAAGGATCCTCAACAATTCTGACAATGGAACCTTAATTGTAATTTGTGACAATACAGATAACATGTCAACAGGGGCAGAAGTAGGAATCTCAATCTACACTGCCTTAACATCCTTTTGCTTGTCTGACATATTAGGTGTATTGACCACCTTCATTTTTTTAACCTTAGCCATTGTGTTAACTAGCTTCTCAATCTCACTAGAGACCATTTCAATTCCAACTCTCTTAGGCTCACAATGCTTACCTTTTACATTCTTTAATTTCACCATGTGATCAACCTTTGATTTGTTCTCATTAGGTTCTCCAGAGTTGGTACTCTTTATAAACATTCCTGCAGCTTTCTCATTTATGTTCCTTGCCACCATGCCCCTAGTTTGTACCTGGGAAATCATTTCTGCAGTAATCCTCTCCATCTCTTCTCTAGAAGGTCTTCTCAAACTTACTGGCTTGGGAGAATAGTTCATGTTACATGTTTTCTGATCAATGCACTCACCATCAGAAAAAACCTCTTGATGAAAAAGAACCTGATTATGTCTCTTCATATTCACATCTACCTCTTCATCAAAATCAGAGTCATCTTCATATGCTAGATATGAAGAAACCATGTTGCAACCAACATCATCCTGTTCTTCTTCTTGTTCTATCTCCTCATCGCTAAAATCTTGATTTGTAGCCATAGATTGTGCAACCACACAATGCTCTGTAGAATGAGGGGAATCGCATGCAACACACCAAGGTACATTCTCTATGACATTTATTGAAGATTTATGTAGAGGGTCAGGGACACCTCTGTCATTGTTTCCTCTTGTAGCAGGGATAATAGGCTCACCATCCTTCCATTGGGTGTTGTAGGGGTAATTCTGCAATCTATTCTACTTACTGAAATTATTGTTGAACTGAGGCCTCTCATTGGTAGGAGCACTGATGTTCCCATTTGTAGGTGTCTTCAAATCCTTCAATATATTAATCACCTTATCCAATTTATCTTCTTCTTGTCTCCTAGATCCAACACCCTTATCATTTTCTTTCTTGTATTTCCTATCCCCAAACAACTTTGGGTCATCTCTCTTTCCACCCAATTTTCCTGATATTTTCATGTTGTTCTCAATATTGACAGCAATCCTAAAAGCATCCCTAAGAGTTCTGGGTTCTTTATCACTCAATAAATATCTCATCTTCCCATCAAATGCATTGAAGTATGTAGTTAGATAGACATTTTCATCCAACTGCATGACTTGGAACAACTTATGCATACCCTTTTGAAATCGCATGTTGAATTCAGCTGCAGATTCATTCTGATTTTTCCTTATGGTATTGAATTCATTCAACATGAAGCTAGCATTAGGCCTATCACCATACTGCTCCTTGAAACATTTCTCAAAAGAGTCCCAAGTATCAATACACTTATCAGGAAGCCTCTTAAACCAATCTCTAGCATCCTCCATTAGAGATTGAACAAACAATTTCATGACTATATCCTCATGCTCTACCTCATAAGCATTAAGCATATCAACAAATAACCTAAGATGCTCCTCACAACTTATAGCATTATTTCCAGAAAAATTACAGACCTTATCTCTAATATCATTTGGAAAAGCATTTGGATAGCCAGGAATTCCATCAAAACTTATTTTCCTATAGCCTTCTAGTTGCATAGGTCTTCTTTGAAAGCTCGAGCTAGTGTTAACCCTAGGATCAACATTAGCATCTACATTTATCTATGCATTTGACTGCTACCTAGAATCTGCACCTATCCTAGCAAATGAAGAAGGAAAATAACTAGTAGCATTACTAAGTGGAATAGCAGTAGTCATAGATGGCATACCTAGTTCAGTAGTGAATGGGCCAAGAGCATTAGCTGAAGAAGCCCGCAAAAATTGGATCTTCCTTTTCTTTTCTACAATGGCAGTGTCAACCTCAGCTTTCTCTAGTTCTCTTGCAAGGTCCTCATCTTCTTTTCTCCTTCTCTCCATTTCAATGTCCTTATTTGAATCAGGTGGTGGGATCCCTAGTATTGTCACTGGTTTGCTTTCTTGGTCACCCACCATCTTCTGCTTTCCTTTCTCATTTATAAGAATAGCGGGTCTAGTGATCCTATGCCCATCCTTATCTTTAGGCAAAGGGACATAACTTTTCACTTGTCTAACCACAGGGCCCTCATTTTCAAATTCATGATCCTGTAGTAAGCATTCTTGCTCACTGCTCAAGGCATCAAGATCACCAAAAACATCATGCTGCAATGTTTTAGGAGTAGAGGCAAGAATTTTGTTTCTCTCCTTCATTTCATTTATTTTTCTCAAAAGAGACTGCCTCTCTATCAAAGAATTTACCTTTTTAGCCTCTCTCTCCTCCTGTAATCTTTTATGTATGGCATCCTGCTCTGCCAACTGCAACCTCAGTGCATTCAAATCATCAAGATCTACCATAATGTCATCAGAACCAGATGACACATCCATATCAGGAAGATTTTGATATGGGAAATGGACCTCCCTATGTCTCATGAGTTCTATTCTAAATTCATCTTCATCAAGATCCAAGTCAACCTCCAAACCCACATCTCTATTTTGTTCATTTTGACCTGCAGGAAAAGGACCTTTATCCTGAAATGCAGCCTTAAGGGTATCATAAAATCTTTCTTCAGAGTGACCACCTTCTGATCTAGAAACTCTATTTTCTAAACCATCCTCACTTGAGGATACATGTGGTCTTTTGGCTCTAGAATTTCTCTATTCTCTCATGGGAGCACTGGTAGACTCACCATTCCTTTTAATCCAACTCTTGTTTCCCTGTCTAGGTAACTGCTCCAGAGTGACCTCTAGATTCTTTCTAACATATGACCTAGTATTTATCCTCTTATCCATGCTTCTTCAATATGTTGCACTGGTTCAAAGCTTTGACTCACCACCCACCTAGATGGGAAATCCTTGAAACACTCAGGAAAACAAGAACAAACTTTAACCTTTCTCTTTAGATTCTCCTCAGTAGAATCACTGACTCTTAACAAATGCATATCTTCATAGTTGTCCCCAGCAGAGTCACTATTTTGTTCATTGTGGATTATTCCCTTTGATCTTCAACTTGCAGATTTACACTTTGATGGATATTGTAAATGAAACTCTGACTCTAACACCACTCCAAAGTCCACAAGGAAGAGGGCCAACTGACAAGGATCAAAGGATCCTTCTACACTTTGAGCTTCAATGCTCAGGTGGGTGTACCCTTGACTCACTTCTCTAAAGGAGTCTAAAACAACATTCCACTATATCTCATATAGAATTGTTAAAGGTTTATTGAATGATGTTTGTGTTTGTGGTTGTTAACCATGCATACCTCAAGAGGAAGGACCAGTGCCTTATCCTAGGGATCAGAGTCACCTAACTATATACCTCAACTAAACACCTCAAATCAAACACAATGGAAACCAGAGTAAGTGCTTTGCCTATTACCCCTTTCCCTCAAGCACAAGCACATCAAATTCTATACTTGGCTGTAAACTCACTGAATTCACCTAAAAGGATTTAATCCTAACTTTGTTAGAAAATCAAAGATGAATTCAAAATACTCTTTGTTTACCATACATTAACACACTTTTTGATATTAACGTATATGAGCTCAGAGACAAGCAAGAAGACATACACAAGTTACAAGATTGGGATTCAAGAATGTTTTCATTACAAAATCCAGAATCAGCATACAATTAGAATGACACCAAGATGAGAAAAGTCACAAAACTAGACTTCTATCAGTATATACAGTAAAAAACTAGAGACCAAAAGCAACAACATTTTTGGAACCCTTACAAAATCCAAAATTCTGCAACTTATACCACTAGCTGCCTTGGAATTCTCAGAGAGAATGCAACAAACTACAGACAACTAGGGCTAGGGTCTCAACCACCTGACATGCCAAAATTTACATCAAAATTTATTACAAGGGCAGGAAACCAAGCAGTCTAGAGAAAGAAAATCTCAAATAGATCCACAATCATGAAAATCTGTGAGCCAAGAAAGAGAACTAGGAGCTGCCATGAAAATCAGTCAAATCGGCCACCTACAAACAACTCCTCGAGCACAAAACCATATTCCACCAAGTATAAAACCTCCTTTGGAATTAACCACAGGAGCCCTAGACCACATCACAACAACCTACCGCCATCAAACTAGCAAGAAATCCGTCCAAAAAGTATTAAAACCAGGTACCTTTGGTCACTGTGAACCCCTCTACAAATTTGAATTTGAAATCCCAACAGTCACTTTCATGGTGCCAGAAACACATTGGTGGTCCTCGTTTAAACTAGGATCATCTTTAAGTCATAGCCATTAGATCCTTATCTTTCCCCGGCTTCACAACACTAACTCATCCAAGCACCTTGGGCTAACTCTGTAACTGCGATATCTCAATAGTTATCGTATGATCACATAGCACAGAGAAAGGCTACGCGATCATGTGACAACCCACCAACACTGTAACCACTACCTACCCCTAAGTATCAAACCCACTTCATGCATCCACCTCAGCACCTACTGGCCAATGAAAATCATGCACATCACCCCACCTGGCAAATGGATCCACCACCCATCAACTCTTTTAAACACTGCCAGATCAGACAGTTGTCGCATGATTGCAAGGGGAAAGAATATTCCTTGTGGTCATGTGGCAACCATAGGATTGAAAGGGCTCTGACAACCAGGCCCACCTGAAGCCACATGCCACCAAACCACACCGGCAACCAATCAAAACTCAGCATGCCAGTGCCATGAACCCATCTTTAACTCCGCAATAGTGCGACCTAGCAAAATGGAATAAAATCTGACAAATGGCACATGATTACAAAGGCTTGAAATATTCCTTGTGATCATACTCTGACTGTTAGATTAGAGCTTTCAATGCAGGCACCTCTAACAAGCCAAGTCATCACCACGTGGATGAATGAAAACCTGCCAACTCAGATCACTAAAACTGCCACCGCAACCATCACCACACTACCATGGACACGTGGCAAGTGGTCACATGATCGCATAGCCAAAAACTAGGCTATGCGACCATGCAACAGCCAATCACAAGCTACCACATCATCACCTCCAGGACTACTGCCAAAGAAGCACTACCCTCTTTAAAGGATCAGACATTTATCATGAAAGCACAAGAAATAAACCTCGTGCATCTTCACCATGTGAACCTGCAGCAACCATCGATAATTTCCTAACTTTAACCATGTAGGAAGCATGAGAAGAGACAAACCTCCAAGCATTCAGTGACTATGTGACTGTGGAAAAATTAACCGCTAGCCAAGTTGCTAGATGCTAGGGACTTAATCGTAAGGATTCAGTGACAAGGAGAAAACCGCAAGTCGCTAGGTCGCCAGAAGAAGACTAACCACCAGGTAGCCGAACACAATGAAGAGCTAGGACCACACAAATAGGTGGTAGGTAGATGCATGATCACATGTCAGAAAAGTCTAACATGCGGCCATGCGACAACCAATGAGGAAGAGCTTTTGAAGGCCCGGGCCCACCTGTCATCGCACTTGCCAACTTAAGGAAAGCCAACAGATGGAACTAGTGTGAGGTTGAAAACACATAATGTTTTCGATGAAAGAGGATAAAAAACACACAAAATTTTTGACATGTCAACAGATAAGCGCATAAAGCTGGAAGATAAAGGGTCAAAAACAATGTAGGTTATCGGTTAAAGATCAAAAACATCATGAACTTTTGAAAACACTATGGGTTTTTGACACTGTTGCAAATTTTAAAGACATTGCTTCCCGCAGACCTTGAAACTCGAATAACTTTCTAGGCCTTATGATTTAAGAGATGCAGTCTGGATTGAAGCAAGGAGACAACACAAGGAACATAGGGCAGGGCACAAACCAATAGACATTTGCAAGGAGGAGGCCATTTTCAAAGGATATTGCCATGACAGAAAAATGGCCTAACAGTGTCAACTTCACTCTCCTTGTCAACTAGTGCTTCTTGTGGTACCTCCTGTAATACCCCAAAAATGGGCTATAGGTTCATTAACCACACACATCAAAATATTGATCAAAATCAACATCAAAGTCCTAACCTAAGGTACATCTACACATTAGTTTACCAAAACCCTAATTGAATTTATCCTAATTCTACATCTGAGAAAATTTCCTAAATATTCTTAATTTTGCTAATTATCTCCTAATTAAATATTATTTGGGGATAAGTCATATTTATCCTAAATTTTATTAATTGAATATGATGAATATTTAATTAATTAGATTTAATTTTGCCACTTAATTATTTAATTAGATTTAATCCTAATTTATATTATTTAATTTTGACAATAAATAAAAAAATCCTACGAATAATTGATTAGATTCTTATTTAATTAATTAAATCAATTTGTCAATATTTAATGAGATAGTTTCAAATAAAATTTGTATTAATAATTGATTAACCCATACATCAATTATTTTAATTCCCAATCAGTTAAGTTAAGAATAAATCACTTTAATTATTAAATTAATTCATATTAAATCATGCACAATTAGAAAAGCAATCAACTTTAAATCAATTATAAATTTCAATTTGTTAACTTTCTAAACTCAACATGTGATTCTGAGTTGAAAAAGTGATATGAACTCTATTTTGAGTAAAAAAGCTACTTTTGCATGATTTTATGAGTTGATCTGTTCCTAATTTCTTGTTAACTCAAAAATCAACCTGATTTTATCAATAGTGATTTATGACTTTCTCAATGCATCCTCAAAGCCCTATATTTCTATATAATGAAGGGTCTGTTCTTCACAAAAGGTCCTTCGATCCTTCCAACTTTTGGTTTTTGTATTCTTAGAGAATCAAGCTCTTGCGAATAGGCGATTGTGAGATTTTCCTAGTTTCAATTCATTATTTTTCATAGCATTCATATCATTGTTATATTTTCATTGCATATCATATTTCAATTCATTTAGATAAAATCCATATCAAATTTCCATCATATTGCATAGAAAATACAAAAAGATAGATTAATCTGCATCCATATTCCATTGATTTCAATCATTTCAAATCCTTCGTTTAGGTGTTGCATCATCCTTGATCTCGGTCTTAATCTGACAATACCATACTCACACCTACTAGAAGGTAGTAAATCACCTGTTAGATTAGTTCATTTATATTACATATTTCTTGATTTGCTAACCTTTAATGTTTTACTGAAGTGTTTTGTCTCCATCTACATACAAAATTCACACGCACATTTCTCGCGCCCACTGTGGGGCCCTGAAACTGGTTTATGTTCCTTTCTACTAATTTCTCTCAAAAATGTGATTTTTATTCTCCGTTCTTACAATTTTTTTACGACACATGATAGATTGTCATACCAAAACCTTCTGGTTGTTGTATCACAGGTGTAAATCTTAAGTGTTGTGTTGATTGTAGGTGTATTGTCATTTGGGAGTTGAATTGTCATGTGCTTATTGACCCACTGTTGTTTCATGCCTAAACTATCATACAGGAAGTAGCACACTATCATATGAGTTTTGGTATCAGAATTCAATTGTTGTATCATATTTCTAGGTAGTCTTTTAGATTTTGATATCAGATTTTTGCTGACAGCTAACCCTAACAATTAATAATTTTTGTTTTTGATTGATATTTGTTGTCTCTAATCATAGAAAATCTCAACAAAATTGAAAATCAGGTAAAATATACTAAGCACATCATGTGGGAACTAAGGTATTTTGCTACATCTGATAACACTTCAAGTTTGGGACATAAAACAAACCTCTCACGTGTTTAGCTTGAGTGTTTTCTTGCTTTCATACATCACACATCCATATATTCTTTCTACATATCTGTTACAAATATTAATTATGCCCTATGAACACTATTTGTGGAGTTCTTGAGAGAGTGGGCTTCATTCACTTGTTTTGCATGCGAAGCTCTTCTCGAAGATAGATACCCTTGTAGGTAGGGAGGATACTATTATTATCTCATGGTATTACATGGTTTAGTCCTCAACTTTGATCTGTACATTCTCTCTTGAACCCACTTAGAGAGATCAGTAGACATTCTTGTTGACATCATGAACCTTGGTGAGTTGGTTTCAGTCTTAGCGTGTCAATTGATCTATTTTCTATGTTTTGGTGATGTAAAGAGGATAGAGGATTATGCTCTACTCCATTTTTGGGTAGTATCAGAAACTCAGATCCTTGAATATGAACTAAGTCCCCCTATGGTCCATTTTGTGAGTCTCCTTGATAGAGAGGGTTAACCGTAGTGGACATTCCCTTTATTGGGTCAACCATGTGGACAAAACCTCAAGAGGTAATAGCCAATTTCAACATGGTAGTAGCAACCGCTATAAAATGTCCTTATGGAAGAAATCTCCATAGGTGTAGTCTCTTGTTGGGCTGTCAGATCTCCTTAGCAGCTCCTGATTGATTAAATTCTCAGACTGCGTCAAAACCCCGGGCCACCTCGATTAGATTTCACCTTCTTGAGATTACAAAAGTTGTAGAGTCAAACCATTACTAAGAACCATCTAGTGCAACCAAATTTTTATTTTCTAGGACTATGTGCGTTCTTGCAAAACATTTTGAGAACATACACAAGTAGCATTCTTAGGGACTAGAACAATAAATCACTATTCTTGTTCATGTGTAAGGTTGATTTGTCCCTTGCTCATTGTTTGAAGATGATTACTTTCTCCTTTGATTTCTTTCTTGCGTGCTTGATATCTACTTGGTTATTTAAAAAAAACAAAAACAAGATAAACTATTACACAAATCTTCAAACTTGGAGAGAGAAATTTGCAAAGAAATTGATACTGAAAACACTAAAAACTGAAAATTTACAAAATCTAAAGCAAAAATCCTTTCTGGTGTCAAAAGTCATCCTGAAGGTTCAAAACTCATACAATTTTTCACCAACTATGCTATCAAAACCCCCTGAAAGTCATATGGGAGACTGTATATTGTCGTAGGAGTATTGTTAGAAGAATAAGAAAAAAAGTCAATTATGGTGTTAACTATCATACAAGCTTTGTCAATTGTCATGCCAGATCCAACCCAGACTCCTATGAGCCTGGAGAAACTCATATCAAAGTTTTATCAAAGTTGTGAGAAACCTCCAAAATTTGTCAGAAATCTAATTTTTATAACCAAATTCTAGATTCTATCAAAATATTCACTATGTCAAGAACATAGTAGAAAATTAGAAGAATCCAATCAATTTTCCTAAAGTGGTCTCTTGAGTTTGATCCAACCCTGTGATCTATTGATTTGAATCTCATTTGATCTTATGTCAAAACCATATTCAATCTTTGACAAAATGGCTAAGTGTTGTGAGCTTGTGTCCATCATCTTTTGGGCATCTTCCCATACATCTAGGGCACAGTATCCTAGATTTACATCCAAATCATCAATCAACCAATCCAATCTTGACAAAGTTGCCTCTTTCAATTTTTTCAAACCAGATCATTCATCAGTTGTCTTAATCTTTCTCTTTTGATTCACTCAAGGTTAATGGTGGAAACTAGAGCTTCCTCACAAATAAAATAAAGAGAACAACCTAGACCATCTTCAGCAACATCTCCTTTGATTTCTCAAACATTTCATCAGCCTTACGACACCAATCTATTCAAAGAAGATGCTCTTGGCAATATTTACTTGAAAGGTGGCTATGTCACCCCTCCTATATTGGTTTACGGAGGTAGTCAACAAATTCCACATCAATCAATCCATGGTAGTCCTCATAACAATACCATGTCTCAAGGAGGAGGAAACCAAGGTTCCCAAGGTCATCATTCTAATCATGGTGGAGATCTGAAACCAACACCATCTGAAATTGAGTGGTATAGAAATGATCATGACTTTCACAAAATAATAAAACATTTCCTACAAGAAGAGAA
The DNA here is from genome assembly GCA_027943335.1 of Chamaecyparis obtusa. Classification (NCBI taxonomy): domain Eukaryota; kingdom Viridiplantae; phylum Streptophyta; class Pinopsida; order Cupressales; family Cupressaceae; genus Chamaecyparis; species Chamaecyparis obtusa. The sequence goes on along the minus strand of BSBK01003594.1, from coordinate 268,222 downwards.
AGAGGCTTACTTCTTAGAACTATCTCGACAAGGAGCCAAACTTCCTCCAAACCTTAATGTTGAAGATATTGTCACTCAAGAGGAAGAAACTCCTATCACAGCCATGATGAAATAGATGCATCTATGAAAGTCAAGTTAAACAAGATGGAAAAAGAGAAATAACCTAAAAAAAATTCTATGGAGGCTCTATGCCCCTTTCCATTTGATAAAAAATTGTACATGCCACCATTCCCAAAAAGAGTGGAGATACTGAAACATGATAAGTATGATGGAAACTTTGATCCACAAGATCATGTCAAAGGATTATTTACTCAATCTATGGAGTTCATGCATGAACCAACCTACCTAATGCATCTATTCCCTCAATCTTTGGGAGGAGTAGCCATTCATTAGCTCTCTAAAATGCCTCCAATAATAAAAAAAATTTTGAGGAGTTGATCTAACTATTCTACCAAAAATACTCCTACAATATTCAACATCCAATCACTATGATCGATATCTGCAATCTGAAACAAAAGATAGGAGAACCCTTCCTAAATTTCCTCAAATGATGGAGGAAGAAGTTTTCACTCTATGCTCAATGTATTCTGGAAACTGAAAAACTTGAGATCTTCATCAACAATTTGATTCTGGAACTCAATTATCATCTGCAAATGAAAAATCATACTTCTTTTTAGAAAATGGTAGAAAATTCCATAAAAATTGAAAATGTGCTTTCTCGTAAGGGAGACATATCAATTAACAAAGAGAGCAAGTATGAATCTGGTTCTAGTTCCAACAACAAAGACAAAGTCAATTTTTGGAACAAGAACAAGAATGTTGTAATAGATGGTGTTGTTGATCACATCAGTGCTCCATCAATGACTCCTCCATTCAATGTCACCATGAGCACTCAAGCCATAAAAGCTTCTAAACAAAAGGCATCTAAATCTACTAAAAATTCTAATGACTATAAACCATGGGTTACAAAACCAAAGTGTGAGTTCACTCCTATGGGTGAGCCCTTAGAATCTACCATGAAAACACTATTGGAAAACAAAACCATCATACTTCCTAAGATAAAACCATATGATCCTGAAGTTAAACCTAAATGGTAGAAAGAGGTCAATTTATGTAACTTCCATTGAAATAAAGGTCATAAAACCAATAACTGCATGCACTTGAAACATCTCATTCAAGACAAAATTGATGAAGGAGAAATTTTAATTGACAACCATAAGACTAACAATGATCATACAACATTCACAGAACCATTTCTGAAGAATAGTAAAGGAGATTCATCTTCTTAGCCTAACATGGATGCTAAAGTCAATTATGCCTACTTTGGAAACAATATTGTAATAAATATGGTTGAACCATGCCTATCTAAACATTGCAATGTCATCATTATTGTAAAAAGAGATAGAGATAATCAAACAAAAAATGCAGTGACTCGGTCACAAGTTCAGGTACATCTACAAGGACAAAACTCAGGTTCATCAAATGCCCCTAAGGTGCCTCTCAATCTTTCATTTGCTTCTAAAAAGAGGGCTACCTTGAAATCATCAAATATTAAAGAGACCAAGCCAATGTCATATAGTATTGTCCAACAAATCTAGCATACCAATGCAAAAATATCCATGTTTGAGTTGCATCAGATATCTCTCGCTCATACGACTATTCTGAATAAAGCTTTTCTTGGTTCCAATGTTCCTAACAATCTTGATCTAGATAAATTTTAGACTATGGTTAGTTATATGACATCTCCTTAGTATATCTCCTTTTTATAGGAACATGACAATTCACTAAGTCATCTGCATAACCAGCCCTTGCACATTGACGTCTTGATCCAAAACTGTCATGCAAATGTGTATTGATAGATGGAGGTGTTGGTCTAAATATTTGTTCCTAAAAATTGGTCACACAATTGGGATTATCATAAGATGCTACTGATCCTAAAAAGAACATACCATAAAAGCATATGATGATCAATAAAGATCTTCCAAAGGAACAATTGTCCTACCTATCAAAACAGGACCAGTTATCAAAGACATCACCTGTCAAGTTCTAGATCTTCCATTGGATTACAATTTTTTTCTAGGGAGACCTTGGATACATGAAATGCAAGCCATTCCATCAACATACCATCAATGTGTGAATTTTTCTTATGATGGAGTAGAGGTAACAATTCCAGCTGACATATCCACATCTTGGAATGCCTTGAAAGAAAGTGTTGACAAACTAGTTCCACATAATAGAGAATCTTTCCCCAAGCAAATAGATATTGCACTAACATCCAAGATGGAAGACATTGCCAAAGAAGTAAAAAAAAGGACACAGGCATGGGAGAATATACTATGGAACCAGTCTTATCTCTCACATCTCCCCCATTGTCCCCAAAATCTTATGGAAAACCTTCAAACAAGGTGAAACCTACAACTAAAGAATCTCAGGTCATATTTAATGGAAGTTTTATCATAGAAAAAGTGTCCAAACAATAATTTGATGAGGAAGAATCTATATTAGCATGGTTATACAAATATGAGTCTCAATCCCACACAGCTAAAAAATGTGGCTCTAAAACACCTAAAACCCATGTTGAATCTTATGGACTAGGTCATAAACTTATGTCTAAAATGGGATACATTGGAAAAGGACCTCTAGGAACAAGAGGCAAAGGCATTATAAAACTAGTTGAATGCTATAGAAATATTACCAAAGATACTACAGGCCTTGGATATCAAAAGAATCCTTTTCATCTAACTAAAAAATCTTCACATGTCTTAGAGAAGATTAAACCATCAATAGAAACTCAGCTAGAGAGAGAAACACTACAATTAGATAGTGATGATTCAAATACCACTAATCTTATTTCTTATGAATGTTTACCTCAAGAAATAATAGATCTTCTTAAAGATGAAAAAAAATCCAAGGACAATATCAATGTGGTAGATACATAAGAACCTACTACTAAACAAGAATAAGCTAAACCTACCTGTTGGTTTTCCTTCTCTTTCTACTTGCAGGTTTACACTATGATTGACAAACTAATGTCACTGACTCTATCACCACTCCAAAGTCTACAAGGAAAAGGACCAATTAACAAGGATCAACAAGGATCCTCCTACACTTTGAGCCTAGATGCTCAAGCAGGTGTACCCTTCATTCCCTTCTTGAAAGGAATAATTAAATATTATGCATTTATACTATTTACAAACTAATTTTAAATATTTTATCATTTAAATGTGTGATTGATGATGATGGACTACTTATAGAGAATGGATTAGTGTTTTAAACTAGGGCATAGAGTCACTCAATAACATATATCAACTGAAAATCCTAACTCAAACACTCTTGAACTTAGAATAAGTGCTTTGCCTATTATCTCTCTCACTCCCAAACTTGATCATCAAATTCCTATCCAACCATGAACTCACTGAAACTACCTTAAAGAATTTAATCCTAAATTTTTTAGGAACTCAAATATAATTCCACAATATTCTTTGTCTACCATATGCTAACTCACTTTGTGACATTACCATATATGAGACCAAGATCAAAACAAGAAGACAAACATAAATCTGAGACAAGAAAATGCCTATTAATCCTACTTTGGCACCCAAGATGCAAGAAGAGTTAATGAAGTTGAGATATGCTGGAATTATCAAGCCTATAAGGCACTCTTCTTGGGTGTCAAACCTTGTTCCTATGAGAAAGAAAAATGGTGACATCAAGCTTTGTGTGGACTTCAAGAATTTGAACATTAGCTCATTAAAGGATAACTATTGTATGCCCAATATGGAAGCTATGTTGAAAAGAGTAACCGGATTAGAATTGATGTCTATGATGGATGGTTTCTCTAGTTACAATCAGGTCATTGTCAAAGAATCAGAGTAATTCAAGATAGCTTTCACTACACCTTGGGAGACATATGTTTATGTAAGGATGTCTTTTGGTCTCACAAATGCTGGTGCTACTTTTCAGAGGGCAATGGATGTTTCCTTTTCAAATTTCATAAATGATTTCCTTGTTGTATATCAAGATGATTTAACTGCCTATTCCAAGAAGGAAGAAGACCACTATATTCATTTAGAGAAAATATTTGTAAGGGCTTTGGAATATGGCATTTCATTAAACCCAAGGAAATGTTCTTTTGGTGTCATTGAGAGTAAGTTTCTTGGCCACTTGGTTGGAAAGCAAGCAGTGAGAATTGACCCTGAGAGGGTAGCAGCTATTGATAAAATTCAGAGACCAAAGAATGTTAAAGGGATTCAGTCCTTCTTTGGTCAGGTCAATTTCTTAAGGAGGTTTGTGATAAATTTTGCAGAGGTTATTAGACCTATTTCTAAGATGTTAAAGAAGGGATCTGCAATCAATTGGGAGGGTGAGCCTAATGAGGCTTTCAAAAATATCAAGTAGGCTATCAAAGATGCACTAGTGCTTAAGGCACCTAATTATAATGTCCCAATGCACATATTTTCCTTTGCATCTTTTCACACTATTGCTACATTTTTTTTACAAAAGAATAAGGATGGTTTTGAGAAGCCTATTGCATTTTTTAGTAAATCTTTGTAGACTTCTGAATTGAAATATGACATCAATGAGAAACAAGCTTATGCACTTGTGAAGGCAATTAATGCTTTTAGGTGTTACTTGATACATGCAGTTGTGATTTCTTTTGTGCCAAGTGTAGCTATGAAGGATATTTTCTCACAACAAGAGGTATCTAGGGGAAGATGCAGATGGATCAATAGGATCCAAGAATTCAATGTTGATGTCCAGATTATTAAATTGGTTAAAGGACAAGGATTGGAAAAACTGATGGCCCAATCCAATCTTGATGCTAATCAAGTAAATCATTCTAAAATTGATTATACATGTGACATGGATGATTGTATCTAGTATTAGGATATTATCTATTACCTGAGAAATATGAAATGTCCAACAGACATGAATGATAATTAGAAGAGGACATTGAACTTACAGGCCATCAAGTATGTAATTGTGAAATGTAAATTGTATAGAAAGAATTTAGATTGCATACTTCTGAAATGTGTAGATGAAAATCAGGCTTGCAAGCTATTAAAAGAAATGTAGGAGGGAGTTTGTGGAGGGCATTATATGGGTAAGACAACTGCTCATAAAATCTTGAGAGTAGGATTTTGGTGGCCCACAATCTTCAAGGATGTAGAACAATTGGTAAGGAGGTGTGATGCTTGTCAAAGGTTCTCTGGTAAGCTTAAATTTTTAGGTAATGTGCCTTTAAAACCAGTAGAAGTACATGCTCCTTTCCAACAATGGGGAATTGATTTCATAGGGGAGATACCAAACAAGTCTAGTGGAGGTCATTCATGGATCTTGGTTGCCACTGATTACTTTACAAAGTGGGTAGAAGCTATACCTACAAGAAATGCAACTAGTAAGGTGGTAATTGATTTTCTATTGAATAATATTGTTACAAGGTTTGGTTTCCCTGAGAGAATAGTAAGTGATAATGCCATGTGCTTTAGGTCTACTGAATATAAGGAATTTTGCAAAGGTTTGGGAATTTAGATTTATAATTCCTCACCTTATCATCCACAAGGAAATGATCAGGCAGAATCTACTAATAAGAGTTTGATTAAAATCCTAAAGAGGGTTCTTGAAAAAAATAAGAGGGCATGGAATTCAAAGCTTCCATTAGCTCTATGGGCTGATAGGGTAACTATGAAGAGGGAAATTGGTTGTGCACCATTTGACCTAGTATATGGAATACATGCAAGGATGCCTCAGAATAATTTATTGGAAATGTACAAGTTTGTGCAGTTATATGATGATGACATAGATGATGAGATGCAATTGAGAATTGAGGACCTCATTAGGTTGGATGAGACTAGAAGAGAGTCAGTTTTGAGAAATGCAAAATTATAGTTGCAGGTTAAGAATTTATATGATAAATAGACTGTTGACAAGAGGTTTGAGCCTGGTGATTTGGTATTAATTTGGAATGCCAGACTGGAGGATAAGGGAAAACATGATAAGTTGGATCCCATCTGGTTAGGGTCATATCTAATTCATGAGAAATGGGGCCAAGATTCATATATGGTCAAGGAGTTAAATGGTGATAGTCAGGAATTGCCAGTTCATGGACAATTCTTAAAAAAATACTTCAATTGAAGGTATTCTATTTTCCATGAATAGTAGTTAGGTCTGTACAGTTTGTAATTTCTGTAAATAGTTGTTTGCCCCTGCCTTGTTTTGTCCTGGTCTGTAAGGTTTTGGTCATGTTGCTCTTTATTGTCATTTTTCCAATGGGATGGTCTTCTTTTACCAGTGATTCTAGATCCTTGCTATGCCTGTAGGAGGCATACATCCGCAGATAGAGCCACTGTTAGCATGTGCAAAACATTTCATGGCTATAGCTTTTTCCCCCTAGTCTCTGCAATGGTTTTCATGCCTCTGGCATAAGCCCTTAGTTCAATTTTTTGAAAATCTAGCCATTATGTTCAAAAAACCCTTTGTTATGCCCTGGCCTTGTTCTAATTTGATGTTACTTTATTTAGGCCACTTAAAAGTCCTTTAACGCATGTGTTAAAATTGGTGACCTCTTTGTGACATGATCACATGAACCTTTTTCATGTCTTGTGATCATGCGACTAAAGTTTTATGTCATCCCCCCTCAATTTATTTTCCTAAGTCTCTAACCCCCGGTGGCCTTTAATATTTCCTAAGGTCCTTAGGGCCTAATTTTTCCTAAGAGCCTAAATCCTGCGCTTTAATTTTTCTTATGTTATGGCTTAATATTTTCCTAGGCCCGGTCTTCTAACAACATCTCGATATGACGGTTTGCGTAAGTTCTTATAGGATTTGTCAAAAGCTTGAGATCTTACGCCAATCATTGATCTTTCCTGATGATGCAGTGTTTCAAATAGGTGGGTCCGTTGACATATATGCACAAATGGTGACATCTTATTGGTCCATGTTTTGACATGTTGGCATTTGTCAGTGGGTCCTAGGTTGCCATCTTGTTAGAGGGTCCTGACACTTGCAGTGAATCAATGACGAGCATAAATTCTTATGAGATGTGTCAGACATATGAGATTTTGAGACAACTGTTGATTCTTTTGTATGATGTAACCTTTTCTTTTGGTGGGTCCATCTGCTAGATATGCTGATTTGTTGTACTATGATTGGTCCACATTGTGTGAGCTAGACATGTTGTCAGGCGGGCCCAACATCTCAATCAGAGGATTCTTAATCGATGATTGGCATGTAAGCTCATAGAATCTTTTGAGCCTTTCAGATCTTGCGCCAACCATCCGATCTTCTAGGTGGCTTAAGATTCTTAGTGGGGCCATTTTCTAGGTGGTGCAAGATTGTTCAAATTTTATTGGTCGACGTGGATGATGTGGCAAGGTGGGGTCATTGTCAGAGAGATCAATGATGAGGGCAACATCTATGGTCAACATAAGTTCTCATTAGTTTTTTTAGAGCTATAAGATCTTATGCCTACCATCTAATTACAAGGCTTATAGAAAGTGGGTCATGTGTCAGTGTGACCGAGCATGAGCTACAAATGAGGTAATGATAAGTGGCATAAAGCGGGCCCAGGTGGGGTCTAAGGCCTTAGCAATTTGGATAAATAAGGTTAGCGGCCTGACAAAATTCAATGCCTTTCGCTCATTCATTCATGAAATGGTGGTGATCCAAAATGATTAGCGATTTACTGAAGAAGGGTCATGTAATCACTAGATATATTGGTGGAAGTAAAGAATGTTCTGCGAACTGGCGAAAGCCTTTTGTCGCCAGTTCACCAAATGTAACCAGGATAAGTTTATTTTCCTATAGTTGCTAGGTCACGGGGTTAAGTGGTAAGTTAGGTTTTCTTTCTGTGAATAAGAAAATTCCTTGTCGCATGTTTTCTTGAAGTAAACCTAAGCTATCTAGTTGAGTTAAGATCATAAAAGACCATGAAATAGAGAGATCTAACGGTTGCAATATAAAGTTGGCCTACATTTAAATTATGACCACCGATTCACTATTGGTGCTTGAATGTGACTGTTGTTTTTCAAATTTGAATTTATGAGGGTTTCTAGTGACAGAAAGGGCTGAAATTGAATGTTTTCATGACCAGATTTGATTTGTTTGGTGGCGTTTGTTGTTGCAGTGTGGTTCAGGGTGATATTTGATCATCTGTAGGGGTTTGTACCATGTGGTTTTGTGCTCAAGGTGTGTTGTAGGTGACTGAAGGGGTTGACATTTTGGATGTTTTGTGGTTCTTAGTACCTTCTTAGTGAGATTCTCATGATTATGGATCACTCTGGGATTTTCTTTCTCCTGGTTTCTTAGGTTTCTTCCCCTGTAATAAATTTGTGATCATTTCTAGTGGGTCTGGTGAATGAAACCCTAACCCTAGTCATCTGTAGCTTGTTTCAACCTATTTTGGGTTTCCAAGATGATTAGGGGGTATATATTACAGGATTTTTGACTTAGTAGAGGTTCCAAAACTTTTTGGTCCCTGGTTGTTGTTGATGGTATTATACTAAGTAAAGAGAGCCTGGATTTTGGGTCTATTTCTTTGACATTTTATTGTCTGATAATGTATTGATTATGCAAGTTTTAATGAGAATATAGTTGAATTCCAATCTCATAGTGGTGTATGTGTTTTTGTTTTGTTCTTGAGCTCATATATGTTAACTTCACAAAGTGGGTTAGTATATGGTAAAAAAAGAGTATTTTGAGATAATCTTTGAGTTCCTAACAAAGTTAGGATTAAAGTCTTTCAGGTAATTTTAGTGATTTCATGGCTTGATAAGAATTTGACGTCCTGGTATGTGAGTGAGAGGGATAATAGGCAAAGAACCTATCATGAATTCAAGTGTGTTTGAGCTAGGGTCTTTGGTTGATGTATGCTATTAGGTGACTCTATGCCATGGTTAAGGGATTGATCTATTTTTTGGAGGTAGTCCATCAGCTTTAATCACACGCATACAAATTAAATGACCATGTCTTTAAATCAGTTAGTAAGGAGTATATTGGTATAACATTTAGTGATTCCTTTCAAGAAGTGAATCAAGGGTACACCCGCCTGAGCATTAAGGCTCAAAGTATAGGAGGATCTCTTTTGATCCTTGTTAATTGGCCCTCTTCCTTGTAGACTTTGGAGTGGTGATAGAGCCAAAGTTATATTAAAATTTTCCATCAAAGTATAAATCTGGAAGTTGAAGATCAAAGGGAATCCCAACGCCATACATACCATGAGTCATCTTGGAATCCCAAAAAATTAGGATGCAAAAAGCTATGGATGACTAGGGCAGAGGTTAGTTTTTTCACCCACCAAACCAATCTAGATTTAATTAGAATTTATTACATTAGAGGAAAACTAGGCAACCTCAAGGGATCAGATCCTAAAATAATCTCCATTTATGAGAAATTTCAATGCAATGTACCAAAGATCATGAATTCACCATGTTAATCAATCTGATCAACCACCTACAACAAGCCTTGAGCAACTACCTCACGGTACAAATCTTCTACAATCAATCATCAAACTCTTAGGACCACGCTGCAGCAGTTGACAAAATCAAATCTACCTGATCCAACTGCTCAAGCATTTAATTCCAATCCTTTTATCACTAAAACCCTTAAAATATTTAAATCTGGAAGAAAAGGCTACATGCATGGTTTTAGATAGCAAATCAATAATCAACATTCAAATCTGGACTCACTTTATATCACAACCATCAAATCTCCTCACTTTTCCCAGGTTTCATAGCTTAACTGCACATGAATCCTGGTTTACATTTTCCCCTAGTCACGAGATTGCTAGTCATATCATTAACGTCAAGTTATAATTAGCGATTAGGTGACTAAATAGTCTCATGATCTCATGGTCTTCTCCCAAATTGCTAAACTATTTAGAGATCACGTGACTGAAGAGATTCTCAGTCGTGAGACAAAATCAGTAACTAAAATATTATCATGAGATCATGTAACTACGATGAAATTGACTTCCATGAAACCCTTTGACTTCATCCTGAGATTACGCAACTAAGGCCCCAACACATAGTCATTGAATTGATTTTCTTCTTTCCTTGACCTGAAAACTACATGAAACATTTAATATTTCTATCCGATGATCTGGCGACTAAAGTCTATCTGAGATACATACTTTTTATTATGAGATCTGGTGACTATAGTCTCTGTCTCATAGTCATGGAAACTTTATTAACCTTTTAAAGACATTTAGCAATCACCCAACCTAGAGATCTAGTGAATAAAAAGGAGTCTCCTAATCGCTGAAACATTCTGACTTGTAATCTTCCTTCTAGAGATTACGTGAATACCGTCGATCTTCTTCCTCACTTCATCCTACGGTCCACATTAAGTCGTGAGAGCTTTTTGACTTAACTATTTGATCTCGAGATTGAGTGACTAAAGAGATTCATAACCGCCCGCCAGGTCACTAATTGTTTGGCAGTTAACCGCTAGATACAAGAGACTGCGAGACAACCCTCAATCATTGAATCGAAGAAAATTTATTCACTTATGAATTTCATCCAATGACTAAATCTCCAACTCACGATCCTAATCTAATGGTAGTCATTGGACCTTTCAACCTTATGCTAACTTTGACTTTTCTTAGGAGATCTAGTGACTAAGGCCATCTTGAAAATATTGATATAGTGGTCGCCAAATCTTAGAATAAAATTTGGAGACTTGGTGACAAAGAGCCAATCGCTGAGTCCCTGAACATTTGTAGCTTAACCACCCAAGTTAAGAGATTGTGCGACTAAGGAAATCTCTAAGTCACTGAATAAATAAATAACTACCTGAATACTCAGAGACCTGGAGATTAACCACTAATAGAGTCGTTAAAGGATAAGGAATATTCTGATAGCATTGAGAGACCTCGCGACAAAAGTATTTCTTGTAGTCGTAGGAAGGAAAAGAATATGCCACTCTGGTAAGAAGATCAAGCAACTAACCAAGAGGATAAAATGCACACATGTATTATAAATTACTTAAGTGGCTCAAAAAAAGGTAATGAAGAATTAGAACAGGGCCGAAATAGTTTAGGGTTTTTTCTTCCAATGGCTAGAAATATCAAATTAGACCTAGGGTTTAAGCCAGAGATAGACAAAAGCTTGTAGAGACCAGAGGAAATTGATGCAGCCATGAAATTTTTTTGTAGGTGCTAATAGTGGCTCTATTTGGGGATGATGGTTAACTTGTGCTCATGCAGGAATTCAAAATCTCTCGGTGAACAGACCACCTACTAGAAAAAACTTGAAGAACAAAGAGCAACTGGACAAAAGCCTATGAACTAGCCAAAATAAAATAGGACAAAAAGAAACACACCAATATATATAAAAAGTACAACATATACAAAAGGCTCAAATCCCTAGAACTCTAATCAGTTTTTACCCCTATCGAACAAATGGTTTTCATCTCCTTTGAGCAAAGGCAAACTAAAAATATTTCTCTCATCCAGCTTGACCAAAATATGGTGATCCATTTCCAAAATGTCACATAGAAAATAATCACCATACTCACCATCATTCAGCAAGATATGATCATAAGGGTGCCATAAATATTGATCACTTTGTGACATCAAAATGTCACACTCTTCACTTTCACTATCATGCTGAAAGAGGAAACACTCCATCTTAACTTCATGGCTAGAAGCATCAACATTCTAATCATTAGTTTACAAAAAATAAAAAACCCTTTCTATTTCCCTACTTTGCAAACTAATATAAAAATTCTCAAGATAACAATTTGATTGCATGAAATTGGAAACATCTTGTTGATCACAAATCACATTAGCATCTTCTAGAAGTGAACAAGCATTTCCAGTTAATGACTCATTAGTCATTTGTACATTTGACAAAACTCATTCATACTTACCACATTCTCTACCATCAAGGTGTGAATGAGAACCATAGACATGATCCTCATGAGAAACTGAATCCACACTAGTAACTACATCATCATACTCATCAAATATGACATTATCCAATTCATTACAATGATCTGTACTATCCTTTTGCATATCAAAAATGGGAAAATGGACATCAACAAATGTTTCACACATCATGCCATTACTTGATTTATCTTCATCAAAATCTATATCTATTGGGCATGGAATTTTAGATACATAGTCAGGTGTGTACCTCTAAAATTTAGTTTCTAAAAGTTCTCAAATTTGCTCACTACTTAGTAAGCACTGAACTTCACACTCTACCTCTTTGGTCTCAATAATAGTACTACAAATATCATGCTCATCTGAGATAGGGTCTCAAAAAGCTTATCTCATAATAAACTGTGCAAAGTAGTCATAGTAGGATCTATCATCAACTGTAGATTCATCTTCTACTTCTTTATAATAATAAGTTCCATTATCAACATCAGTAAGACAAGATTCAACATCCACAAATGAAGCCATCCATTCTTTAACCTTTTCTAGTGCTTCATTTCTAAAAGAGGCAGTCCAAATGACTGCTTCAAACATACCAAGCTCTAAAAACATCTCAGCATATTGGAAATCTTGAAGTTGAACACCCATAAGAAATTCATCACAAGCTATAATAAATTTCTTATAGTATGAGTGGGTTGACTCCTCTTTTCTTTCTCCTATTGCACATCTTAGAATATTTATGCAAGTCTGTTGGATTTTTTGACCTATCAAATAAATATATCTTTCTCTATTAACATTTTTAAGGTCTGACTGAGAACTTTCAAACCTAGAAACATCATCTTGACTCATCAAGGCTGGAAACTCCATTTTAATATACTGAAAAAACAATTCAGCTTGTTCACAGGACATTAGTTCTATCCAAATTCATGCAACCACTGGCTTCATTAATCATCAACATATTTCTAATACTCTTTAAAACAACCAAAGCTTTTACCCAGAAATATAGCTTTAAACTTCAAAATTAATTTCCCTTTTCAATAGTGACTTGCTCACCTAATTAGGGACTATTTTTGCTTTATAAAATAGGGTTACCTAGAGATGTTGTGAATGCTACAAAATATTGATTTGAAGTCCCCTCTAAATCACCTTTCAAACTTTGGTAGAGTCGCCACCTCCTTGCAGAAGAAAAATTTGAACCAGCTAAGAACATTTCCCAACTCTAAATATTCTTCAAAACCCACAATCACAACATAACCATGTAGGATAACTGCTTGTCAGGATCACAAAAGATATCATATTTTATTTTAATAGAACACTGATCAAACAGAGACTCAGATTCGCCACTCAATACTTAGTGAGAAAATTTTACAAATGTGTTTTTTCTATTTGACTCTGTACTTTTTCAACCAAGACTTTGGGATGATCCAGCCAAGCAAGGAAGCTTGTTGTCTTTTACTTCTTCCCTGACAGATTCACCATTTTGTTGGTTTTCCTTCTCTTTCTACTTGCAGGTTTACACTATGATTGACAAACTAATGTCACTGATTCTATCACCACTCAAAAGTCTAGAAGTAAAAGCGCCAATTAACAAGGATCAACAAGGATCCTCCTACACTTTGAGCCTAGATGCTCAGGCGGGTGTAGCCTTGATTTTTTACTATTTACAAATTGATTTTAAATATTTTATCATTTAAATGTGTGATTGATGATGATGGAATGCTTCTAGAGAATGGATCAGTGCTTTAACCTAGGGCATAGAGTCACTCAATAACATATATCAACTAAAAATCCTAACTCAAACACTTTTGAACTTAGAATAAGTGCTTTCCCTATTATCCCTCTCACTCCCAAACCTAATCATCAAATTTTGATCCAACCATGAACTCACTAAAACTACCTTAAAGACTTTAATCCTAAATTTGTTAGGAACTCAAAGATAATTTCATAATATTCTTTGTCTACCATATGCTAACTTACTTTATGACTTTAACATATATGAGCCCAAAATCAAAACAAGAAGACAAACATGAATTTGAGATTGAAATTCAAGTGTATTCTCATTAAAATCTCCAGAATCTATACATTACCAAAACAACACAATGCTAGGAAACAAACAAAAAATCCAGGCTCTCCTTGTTTAGTCTTTGACATTTACTATTAACATAACATCACCAACAACCCCAAAAAGTAAAAATAGTTTCCATATATACCACTAGTCATCTTGGAATCCCAAAAAATTAGGATGCAACAAGCTACAGATGACTAGGGTAGAGGTTAGGGTTTTCACCCACCAAACCAATCTAGATTTAATCAAAATTTATTACATTGGAGGAAAACCAAGCAACCTAAAGAGATCAGATCATAGAGTAATCTCCATTTATGAGAAATTTTAGTGCAATGTACCGAAGATCATGAATTCTCTATATTAATCAATCTAATCTACCACCTGCAACAAGCCTTGAGCAACTGCCTCATGGTACAAATCTTCTGCAATCAATCATCAAACTCTCAGGATAATGCTGTAGTAGTTGACAAAATCAAATCTACCTGATCCAGTCGGTCAAGCATTCAAATTGAGTCCTTTTGTCACTGAAACCCTTAAAATATTTAAATTTGGAAGAAATGGCTACATGCATGGTGCTAGATAGAAAATCAATGATCAACATTCAAATCTAGACTCACTTTATATCACAATCATCAGATCTCCTCACTTTTCCCAGGTTTCACAGCTTAATTGCATAGGAATCTTGGTTTACATTTTTCCCTAGTCGTGAGATCACTGGCCATATCATTAACCTCAATTTATACTTAGTGATTACGTGACTAAATAGTCTCATGATCTTGAGGTCTTCTCCCAAACTACTAAACTATTCAGAGATCACAAGACTAAAGAGATTCTCAGTCGTGAGACAAAATTAATAACTATAATATTATCATGAGATCACACGACTGCAGTGAAATTGAATACCATGAAGCCATTTAACTTCATCCTATGATTACACAACTGAGGCCCCAACACATAGTCCCTAAATTGATTTTCTTCTTTCCTTGACCTGACGACTATAGGAAACCTTTAATATTTCTATCTAGTGATCTGGCAACTAAAGTCTATCTAAGATACATACTTTTCATTATGATGTTTGTTGATTATAGTCTTTGTCTCATAGTCATGGAAATTATATTAACCTTTTAAAGACATTCAACGATCACCCAACCTTGAGATCTAGCAAATAACAAGGAGTCTCCTAATCGCTGAAATATTTTGACTTGTCAACTTCCTTCCTAAGATTACATGACTGTCGTCGATCTTCTTCCTCACTTCATCCTATGGTCCACATTAAGTCATGAGAGATTTTCTAACTTAACTATTTGATCATGAGATTGAGTGACTGAAGAGATTCATAACCACCTGCCAGGTCACTAAATGTTTGGCACTTAACCGTTGGATACAAGAGACTATGAGACAACCCTTAGTCATTGAATCTCAGAAAATTTATTCACTTATCAATTTCATCTAGCGACTAAATCTCCACCACATGATCCTGATCTGACAGTAGTCATTAGACCTCCAAACCTTATGTTGACTTTGACTTTTCTCAGGAGATCTGGCAACTGAGGCCATCTTGAAAATATTGATATAGTGGACACCAAATCTTTGAATAAAATCTGGAGACCTCCCAACAAAGAGCCAATTGCTGAGTCACTGAACATTTGGAACTTAACCACCCAAGTCAAGAGATTGTGTAAATAAGCTAATCTCTAAGTCGCTTAATAAATCACTAACCGCCTGAATACTCAGAGACCTAGTGACTAACCACCAGTGGAGTCGCTGAAGGATAAGGAATATTTTGAAAGCATTGAGAGACCTCGTGACAAAATCATTTCTCATAGTCATAGGAAGGAAAAGAATAAGCCATTTTGGTAAGGAGATCAAGCCACTAACCGAGAGGATAAAATGTGCACATGCATTATAAATCACTTAAGTTGCCCGAAAAAAGGTAATGAAGAATTAGAATAGGGCAAAAATAGTTTAGGGTTTAAGCTAGAGACAGAGAAAAGCCTGTAGAGGCTAGAGAAAATTGATGCAACCATGAAATTTTTTTGCAGGTGCTAACAGTGGCTCTGTCTAGGGATGATGGGTAATTTGTGCCCATGCAAGAATTCAAAATATCTGGGTGAGAAAACCACCTACTGGACAAAACTTGTACAACAAAGAGAAACTAGACAAAACCCTACAAACTAGCAAAAAGAAAACTAGATAGAAAGAAACACACTAGTATATACAGAAAGTACAACATATAGAAAAGGCTCAAAGCCCCAGAACTCTAATCAATTTTTACCCCTATCCAAAAAATATTTTTCATCTCTATTGAGTGGAGACAAACTAAAAATATTGCTCTCATTTAGCCTGACCAAAAGATGGTGATCCATTTCCAAAATGTCACAGAAAATAATCACCATACTCACCATCATTTATCAAGATATAATCATCAGGCTGCCATAAATATTGATCACTTTGTGACATCAAAATATCATACTCTTCACTTTCAATATCATGCTCAAAGAGGAAACATTCCATCTTAACTTCATGGTTGGAAGCATCAGCATTCTGATCATTAGTTTGCCAAAAACAAAAAAACACTTTCTATCTCCTTGCTTCATAAACTAATATAAAAATTCTCAAGACAAAAATCCAATTGCATGAAATTGGGAACATCTTGCTGATGATAAATCACATCAGCATCTTCTAGAAGGGAACAAGCATTTCTAGTTAATGACTCATTTTTCATTTGTACATTTGAGAAAACACATTCAGACTTACCACATTCTCCAGCATCAAGCTATGAATGAGAACCATAGACATGATCCTCATGACAAACTAAATCCACACTATTAACCACATCATCATACTCATCAAATATGATATTATCAAATTCATTACAATGATGTGTACTATAATCTTGCATTTCAAAAATGGGAAAAGGGACATCAATAAATGTTTCACACATCATGCCATTACTTGCTTTATCTTCATCAAAATCTATATCTAATGGGCATAAACTTTTAGAAACATAGTCAGGAGTGTACCTCTAAAATTCAATTTCCAAAAGTTTTGAAATTTGCTCACTACTTAGTAAGCACTAAACTTCACACTCTACCTCTTTGGTCTCATTACTAGAACTGCAAATATCATCCTCATCTGAGATAGGGGCTGAAAAAGCTTGTCTCACAATAACCTATGCAAAGTAGTCACAGTAGGAACTATCATCAACTATAGATTCATCTTCTACTTCTTGATAACCATAAGTTCCATTATCAGCATCAGTAAGACAAGATTCAACATCCACAAATGAATCCATCCATTCTTTAACCTTTTCTAGTGCTTTATTTCTAAAGAGGTAGTCCAACCAACTAATTCAGGCATACCAAGCTCTAAAAACATCTCAGCATATTGGAAATCTTGAAGCTAAACACCCAAAAGAAATTCATTACAAGTTATAAGAAATTTTTTATAGTATGAGTGGGATGACTCCTCTTTCCTTTCTCCTGTTGCACATCTCAGAATCTTTATGAAAGTCTACTAGATTTTTTGACCTATCAAATAAATATCTCTTTCTCTATTAATATTTCTAAGGTCTGACTGAGAACTTTTAGACCTAGAAACATCATCTTGACTCATCAAGGATGGAAACTCCATTTTAATATATTGACAAAACAATGTAGCTTATTCTCATGACATTAGTTCTATCCAAATTCATGCACCCACTGGCTTCATTAATCATCAACATATTTCTGATAGTCTTTACAACAACCAAACCTTTTATGCATAAATATGGTTTTAAACTCCAAAATTAATTTCCCTTTTCAATAGTGACCTGCTCACCTAATTAAGGACTATTTTTGCTTTATAAAATAGGGTTACCTAGAGATGTTGTGAATGTTGCAAAATATTGATCTGAAGTCCCCTCCAAATCACCTTTCAAACTTTCATAGAGTTTCCACCTCTTTGCAGAGGCTAAAATTTGAACCAGCTGAGAACCTTTACCAACTCTAAACCTTTTTCAAAACCCACAATTACAACATAACCACGTAGGATAACTACTTGTCAAGATCACAAAAGATATCATATTTTATTTTAATAGAACACTGATCAAACAAAGACATAGAGTCACCACTCAACACTTAGTGATAAAATTTTACAAATGTGGTTTTTCTATTTGACTCTGTACTTTTTCAACCAAGACTCTGGGATGATCCAGCTAAGGAAGCAAGCTTGTTATCTTTTACTTCTTTCCTAGCAGAGTCGCCATTTTGTTTGTTTCCCTTCTCTTTCTACTTGTAGGTTTACACTATGATTGACAAACTAATGTCACTCACTCTATCACCACTCCAAAGTCTACAAAGAAAAGGGACAATTAACAAGGATCAACAAGGATCCTCCTACACTTTGAGCCTAGATGCTCAGGTAGGTGTACCCTTGATTCACTTCTGTAAAGGAATCACTAAATATTATGCATTTATACCATTTACAAACTGATTTTAAAGATTTTATCATTTAAATGTGTGATTGATGATGATGGACTACTTCTAGAGAATGGATCAGTGCCTTAACATAGGGCATAGAGTCACTCAATAACATATGTCAACTAAAAGTCCTAACTCAAACTCTCTTGAACTCAGAATAAGTGTTTTTCTTATTATCCCTCTCACTCCCAACCCTGATCATCAAATTCCCATCCAACCATGAACTCACTGAAACTACCTTAAAGACTATAATCCTAAATTTGTTAGGAACTCAAAGATAATTCCACAATATTCTTTGTCTACCATATGCTAAATCACTTTGTGACATTAACATATATGAGCCCAAGATCAAAACAAGAAGACAAACATAAATCTGAGATTGGAATTCAAGTGTATTCTCATTAAAATCTATAGAATCTATACATTACCAAAACAACACAATTTTAGGAAACAAACCCAAAATTCAGGCTCTTCTTGTTCAATCTTTTACATTGACTATCAACATAACATAACCAACCACCCCAAAAAGTAAAAATAGTTTCCATATATACCACTACTCATCTTGGAATCCCAAAAAATTATGATGCAACAAGCTACAGATGACTAGAGCAAAGGTTAAGGTTTTCACCCACCAAACCAATCTAGATTTAATCAAAATTTATTACATTGGAGGAAAACTAGGCAACCTCGAGAGATCAGCTCTTAGAATAATCTCCATTTATGAAAAATTTTAGTGCAATGTACTAAAGAACATGAATTCACTATGTTAATCAATCTGATCAACCACCTACAACAAGCCTTGAGAAACTACCTCATGGTACAAATATTCTGCAATCAATCATCAAACTCTCAAGACCACGCTGCAGTAGTTGACAAAATCAAATCTACCTAATCTAGCCACTCAAGCATTCAATTTGAGTCCTTTTATCATTGAAACCCTTAAAATATTTAAATCTGGAAGAAATAGCTACATGCATGGTGCCAGACAGCAAATCAATGATCAACATTCAAATCTGGACTCACTTTATATCACAACCGTCAGATCTCCTCCCTTTGCCTGGGTTTCACAACTTAACTGCATAGGAATCCTGGTTTACATTTTTCCCTAGTCATGATATCGCTAGTCATATCATTAACCTCAAGTTATACTTAGTGATTACACAACTAAATAATCTCATGATCTCATGGTCTTCTCCCAAACTACTAAACTATTCAGAGATCACATGACTAAAGAGATTCTCAATCATGAGACAAAATAGCGAACTGCAATATTATCATGAGATGATGCAACAGTGATGAAATTGACGGCCATGAAACCCTTTGACTTCATCTTGAGATTACATGACTGAGGACCCAACACATAGTCACTAAATTGATTTTCTTCTTTCCTCGACCTGATGACTACAGGAAACCTTTAATATTTCTATCTAATGATCTCGCGGCTAAAGTCTATCTGAGATACATACTTTTCATTATGAGATCTGGCAACTATAGTCTCTGTCTCATAGTCGGGGCAACTTTATTAACCTTTTAAAGACATTCAGTGATCACCCGACCTGGAGATCTAGAAAATAACAAGGAGTCTCCTAATCGCTAAAAAGTTTTGACTTGTCAACTTCCTTTCTGAGATTACGTGACTAGTGTTGATCTTCTTCCTCACTTCATCCTACTATCCACATTAAGTTGTGAGAGATTTTCTGACTTAACTGTTTGATCTCGAGTTTGAGTGACTGAAAAGATTCATAATCGCCCACCAGGTCATTGAATGTTTGGCACTTAACAACTGGATACAAGAGACTATGAGACAAACCTCAGTCACTGAATCAAAGAAAATTTATTTACTTATCAATTTCATCTAGTGACTAAATCTCCATTACACAATCCTGATCTGATGGTAGTCACTGGACATTTGAACCTTATGCTGACTTTCACTTTTCTTAGGAGATCTGGTGACTAAGGCCATCTTGAAAATATTGATATAGTGGTCACCAAATCTCTGACTAAAATCTAGAAACCTGGTGACAAAGAGCCAATCAAGGAGTCACTAAATGTGAGGCCTCACCCCGACCCGTCATAGCATCTTTCCTTTTCTGCATTTTGATACAGTGATACACTTGTTGATCTATTTTGGACTGAGACTCGAGATACGATATTTTGATGGTGATTATTATATTATGTATGTGTGGATGTGAGTCTAGAGTACATCATGATTTTGATTATGCATGGTTATTAGAGTAAATTATTCATGTTAGATTTGATTACTGCACATGATGATTATGTATGTATGATGTTCAAATATTATTGAATGAGAAATTGTGATTTGAATCGAGCTATACATATTGAGTTATGATACTAAATAGAAAATTGAATATGTATATTTCATGTAATGTTATCATCTTGAACTACTGATGCTCAATGTGAAGTGTTCAAGCAAGAGAACCATGGAATTATCGGAGAACCAAGGTTAAACACATGTGAACTGAGTAAACCAAGGCTTAGCCCAATGTGGGACTACAAAGCCTCATTGTAATGTGAACTTGTCATAAAAGTGAATTTTCATGTGCATTAGTATTTAGCTTCGTGTTGTCATTCATGGCATTTGTATGTAATGTGCAATTGTTAGTGTCACTTGACACTTGTAATGAGTTCATTTAAATTTATTTTATTCCAGCCACTTCTAGAGGCCAATAAGAAGTTTGAAGGGTCATTTTTGGCATAATTTAAGTATCTTAATGTTAGGGGTATGGGTTAGGAAGGTTTTGAGAATATCCTAAACCCCCTAGAGACTTTGGCAACCCTTTTTTTGGACCCATTTCCCCTTACCTACGAGATTGGATGGATCATGACCCTTACCCAACTTCACCTTTCCTTCCAATCAAGCATTAATCATGGGGGGACAAGGAAAACCAAGGAGACCTTAGAGTCAAATCTTCAATTATGATTGGTGGGTGGGTAGAATTTGGAGCCCTTTTTAGAGGCCTTGGATAGAATTAGAGGGTGTTCACCCACTCTCTAATTTTAGAGACTTTAGGGTTTTGGAGGAGGAAGAAAAAGTGGATAACTCATCTCAACTATCAATTGCCATCACACTTGTGAAGGTAGGTCTTTCATTTCCATGGAGGTTTTCTTGTTTATGCTCAATAGATTAGTTTTGTTCTTGCTCTTGCATGTGTTTGGAGTGTATACTTGTTGTGCTATTGCATTGTATGGGAAGGGAATTTGATGTTGAAATTTATGTGTTTCCTTTGTTTTGCTTGAATGAGGGTGTTTATGTGTATGGGAGTGAGGCATTACTCACCTCTTGGGGAAGAGGAAGAAGTGGCCTTGGGTGAAGAGGTTAGTTGGGCTCTCCATGAGGTGAGAGTCTCTTCTCTTGGAGAAGAGGGAAAGATTCATGGTGTATGGGCACCATGAAGCCATTGCAATCTTTGTATCATAAAGATGTTGACAAGCATCATGAAGCCATTTGCAATCTTGTATCATGAAGATATTGATAAGCATTATTGTGCATGTAAGATGGAATTGTAGCCTTGAAAGGGCAATGTGATATTCTTGTTGAGGAATTTGTGAAAGAAATGGCATTCTCCCCTTGGAAAAGCCCACCTTCACCCTTCTTTAATGAGCTTGCAAAGTTCATTTGTGTAGCCTTGGAGGGAGTAACTTGTTGTTATTGCATGTGTGAGCATTGTAAGCATCTTGTTGTTTGTTGTATCCCATTTATACTTGGTTCTCCAAGCTTGGGGGTCGTCTCATAAGAGACCTAGGTTGGGTGGTGAGCACCCATGGTTCTCTATTCTCTATTGCAGGTTTGGAAGCCAAAGGTTCATGTGGAAGAAAGCTTGAAGAAATTCCCCTCCTTCATATGCTTGTAGCAAACCTTCATATGTTGTTGCATTAGTGATCTTGAAGAAGATCCCCCTCTCATTGTATATTGTGAAGTATTTCCATTATTGAGTCCATTGTGAAGTGGTGGATGTATGTGAAATGGCATATGTATTGTGATGAAGTGATATTTGTAATCTTTATGTTTGTTCCTTCATTGAACACCTTCTTCAATTGTACAATATAAAGGAAAAAGTGAAGCTCCTTCATCATAGAGATTTTTTAATGAATTTGATAAGAGGATTATAATGAAAATACAATGCATTTATATTATGTCTATTGGATATGATTTCTTAAATAATGGAGTGGTTTTTAATGAAATGATATTCAAGATTATGGAAAGGAAATGTGATAGTTTTCAATGTCTTTTAAAGTTTAACTTATGCATGATTATGGTAGGTTCTCTATTATAGTTTGAAGAATTGTCTTAGTCATATAAACAATTCAAATGAACCTAATTCTATGCTCATTTCTCATCAAATGCAATAGGGAAATAGAGTGCAATAACATAATTGATATTATTGAAAACCTCTACAATAACACTCTAATTCATCAACCTCAATGATTTATGAATTCTCATATAGTTGCCCTCAATAACTCAAATGAAACAAATGTAAAAGTATGGAGGAAACTATGTTTTTATTAAAATAGACACTTCCAAAATTTTAGAGAGCATTTTGCTCTCTGGAAATTGTATGGAGACATCAATATTCTCATATTACAAAGAGAATATTCCACTCTAACCAATCAGACATTAATTAAAATTAACTTTATCTAAAACATCTCCTAAAACAACTATTAACCTAAAGTCTTTGACAATATAATAAGCATGCCTTAAAGGTCCCTTTAATACCACCTTCCACTTGTAGTGGACCCCACACCTTTCCTCTCCCCATGCCCAGGTGGACTGACTTGGAATTGTTATATGGGTTTTTCTTTGCTAAAACTACCACCTACGTGGGTAAAAAGGTCAATGGGAAGTGACCTCAACAACAAGGTAAATTTAATGCCTTGTCTTCCCCTTTAATTCCTTGAACCTCATGAACTAACATGGCTAATTTATCACTCACTTTTCAAACTTCCTCCTCTCCAAGTGCACCTATCTCTGACATGAGATTGTGACACTTTTCCTCTTGTCATTAAGGGGTACCTCCCTCCTTGGCAGGTGCACCCTCCACTTGGTTCATCCTTGGGAAAAGGGAGAACTTTTTTTTGGGATTGCATTGACTTCAAACAAATTTAAATTATGTTCTTTTTGAATCCTTGGTAGCTGCGAAATCTCCCCATGATGGGAGTGGGGCCCATTAAACTCTTGTCCCCCTTGTTCTCCCCTTGGGATGTGCCCCCTTTTGATTTGAGTCTTCTTGTATGGGGGGGGCACTTAATAGGTTGGTAGGTTGGCTAGATAGTAGTAGATTAGTCTTTGGTGTTTTTTTTTTAATTGTTTCTGTTATGATGATATTATATGTATAATGGTAATTACTTATTGTTTAAGGTAAATAGTTTAGTAGAATTTTATTATATAAATATGTATTGGAACTTTCCTATTAATTTAGGAGATTAAGTTTGTAGGGAGAGTGTGATAGGTTATTAGGTTAGTTAGGGATTTAGTAGTTAGTAAGGGTTACTTGATATTTGTAATCTATGGGTGAGATTAAATAATTTATTTTGGCATAATTCCTTAGGTAATAATTTTATCTATTTTAATCAATTTTATGGGTTAATTATTTAGTTAATTAGTCAATACACTAGTCTATAGTCTTGGATTATGGTTGATAGAATATTCTGATAAATGAATAATCATTGTAATTTGTTAAATGTATCCTAGTAGAGTTACATTATAAGTTAAGGGAGTAATGTGTTTCACTCTAGTCAATCATGATATAATTTGTTAACTCGATAGGTTATTCTATCTAGTGAAATAAGAACTTGATAGTTGAACAATTACTCTAGGATAAGTTGATAAATCTTTTGGCTATTAGAATTGTATACTAATGTATGTTTTAGGACCTCTAATCTTACCTTGCTTGAGTAACTTTAACATGTATTAATCTTGAATGACATAGACAAAGATCTTTGGTCAGTAACGAACCAAATCAAACCCTGTCGGTATGAAATAAATTATTAACATGATAGCATCCTTGTTTTAACTAATATTTTGATACATGAGTTTACTCCAACTTCTGATCCTAGAAAGGAATGAACATATGACATTTGAACATATTGACCTAGGTATACTTCACTGTGTTAGTGGTTAGACATTGACTTTGATTAGGGTGTAGACCGATGCCCTAGACATTCGGATTGCACCCGGAGCATGAGCTCTTTTGGATGTTATGAACTCTAGGGTCCCCACCTTTCGAGGTATAACTCTTACTACATCAGTTAATAACTTGAACCTAGATTGCACCTGGCATAGCCGATGTTTAGTCTCCTTTTAACCTTTCCTCCCCTTTGTTCTTTAAAAAAAAAAAAATTAGTTACATTTTTTTTTGTTGTTTATTTTGGGCATGACATTTGGTATCAGAGTAGGGTTTTCAACATTGGAACCTTTAGACCCATTACATTTCAACTCATCTAACTTAACCTATTGTGTAGGATGCCTATTGTCACATGAGCTGGCTGACAAGGCCGAGGTCGTAGAGCTGCACGAGTCGGTGCAGAACAGGGAGGTGGATGACCACTGCCACCTCCACCACCGGACCCTAATCAGGCTATCATGAATGCCCTTCAAAATTTGATTAGGGTAATTCAACAAAGATTACCACTTGTAGATCATCAACAGGAGCAATAGGATTCTGAGAGAGGAGTAGAGATTCCAGGGGGAGGTGGAGCAGCTGGCAGAGAGAGGAGTAGGAGTCCTCCACCCAGGGGTGCCGAGGGCCATGGTAATCACGAGGGTGAGTCAGTTTATCATGGGATACGAGACAAAGCTAGACCCCCTAGAGATGTTGGGGATGAGATTCAGGAGTTAATACGACTCTAGCCACCCTTATTTTTGGGATCCACTGACGGGTCAGTAGCAGAGGACTAGTTACAAAGTTTACAGTGATGCTTTGGATTGCACCCTTATGGGAGTAATCTAAAGGCACGAGTTGCAGTTCATCTCCTATGGGATAAGGCCTCCATTTGGTGGTAGCAGGAGGAGTCCATTGGAGGAGTGGCTATTGACACACTCACTTGGGAGTCTTTTGTAGCCCGATTTTGAGAGAGGTATCTCTCTGAGCATTTTAGATAGAGACAAATAGAGGAGTTCCATGATCTCCAGCAGAGAGGCCTCACAGTGGCCCAGTATGAGAGTTGGTTTCTTGAGCTCCTTCCATATGTAGATTATATGAAGGATAAGAAACTATGTATCCATCATTTCATTAAGGGACTTAATATGTCTCTCCAAGAGATAATACGTCTAGCTTTTCCTCCCACATTCAAAGATGCAGTTGAGATGGCACTTGTAGCCAAGGATTTTCGCACTAGATGGGAGTCTCGAGATCGGTCTCAGCACTGAAACCCTTCATCCCAGTAGTCAGGATAGTAGAAATACACTTGGAAGGGGAAATAGGACCATTCCACAAGATCCTTTAAGGGTCAACAGTCTTAGCAGTAGGGATCTCAGCAGGGTTCTAGACAGAGACATTCATAGGGTTATCAGGGCTCTAAGCCCAAACAGTGGTAGTCTCAGGGCCCTAGATAGGATCAAAGGACACAGACCCCTCAGGCATAGCTAGCTAGGACTCAGCAATCCTCTAGGGGTGGATATAGTGGTTCCAGTAGGACTAGAGGGTCACAGCAACCTAGGACACAGGGAGTACAGATGCAGACCCGAGGACCATGTTTCACTTGTGGTGGTATGGGTCATATTGTGAGAGAGTGCCCACAGGGATAGTTAGCCAGTGGTCAGAGAGGGGCTACCTTAGAGCCTACAGTCGGTGATATGGGTAGATCCCATAGAGTGTTTGCAGTAGTTGATAACCGCCAGGCCAAGCACCAGGCCACGGTCATAGAGGCTATAGGTATGATTCAGGGTATCAGTGTATCTATCTTATTTGATTCAGGAGCCATAGACTCCTTTATTTCCCCATATGTAGTGGAGCGTTGCAGGCTAGTGGCAGTTAGACAGGATGTCAATTGGGAGATCGAGTTAGCCTCAGGAGCGAGGGTGTCTATTAGTTCCTTAGTTTGCAGTTGTCAGATTTAGATGGGAGACTTAATCATGATGTCTGATCTCCGCATCACCCCTCTAGGTTCTTATGATGTACTCCTTGGCATGGATTGGCTATATGCCCATAGCACCAAGATGGATTGTCGACAGAAGAGGGTTGAGTGTGTTGATGATCATGGTACTTCTATGGTGATATTTGGAGTACAGAGACCTATATCCCTTCGCATGATTTCTGCTATGCAGCTTAGGC
This sequence comes from Chamaecyparis obtusa, assembly GCA_027943335.1. Lineage (NCBI taxonomy): Eukaryota > Viridiplantae > Streptophyta > Pinopsida > Cupressales > Cupressaceae > Chamaecyparis > Chamaecyparis obtusa. The sequence continues at coordinate 241,528 of BSBK01003594.1, read as the reverse complement.
GGTGTGTGCGGAAGGGGTGTCAGTTATTTTCCATCACCATTAGTGATAGAGAGGAGGATTCAGAGGGGGAGCCTTCACTCGAGGACTATCCTATTCTTCAAGAGTTTGCAGATGTATTTCCTACCGAGTTACCTAGTATGCCTCCACCTAGGGTAGTTGATTTTCATATAGACCTTGTACTAGGAGCCGAGCCTGTATCTAGAGCACCTTACAGGATGACCACACATAAGCTCAATGAGCTCAAGATTTAGTTAGAAGAGCTCTTGGAGAAATGGCATATTCGACCTAGTGTATCACCTTGGGGTGCACCAGTGATTTTTGTGAAGAAGAAGGATGGATCACTTAGATTATGCATTGATTATCGATAGTTGAATAAAGTAACAATTAAGAATCTATACCCACTCCCCAGGATCAATGATTTATTTGATCAGTTGCAGGGTGCCTGAGTATTCTCAAAGATAGATCTGAAGTCAGGGTACCATCAGTTGCGGATTGTGGAGAGTGATATCCATAAGACTGCTTTTTGTATGAGGTATGGTCACTATGAGTTCACAGTGGTGCCATTTGGCCTCATGAATGCTCCAGCCGTGTTCATGAGCCTCATGAACGAAGTATTTCATACATTCTTGGATAAGTTTTTGGTAGTATTCCTTGATGATATTCTGATATATTCTCGTAATGAGGAGGAGCAGGAGGAGCATCTGAGATAAGTTTTGTAGCGTTTGAGAGAGAATAAGTTATATGGCAGCTTGTCAAAATGTGCATTCTTTAGATCTGAGGTACATTATCTTGGTCATGTTATATCCGGTGATGGGATCTCTATAGACCCATCGAAGATTAGAGCCATTATGGATTGGCCAGCACCCACCAACGTCACCTAGGTTAGGAGTTTTATGGGCTTAGCAGGCTATTACAGGTGCTTTGTGGTAGGGTTTTCTAGGATAGCGCATCCCATTACTTCCCTTCAGAGAAAGGGGAAAAAGTATGTATGGACAGAGCAGTGTGAGAGGGCTTTTCAAGAGCTCAAGAGAGCTCTCACTAGTGCTTTGATTTTAGCAGTGCCAGATCCTCAGTAGACTTTGTTGTGTGCACTGATGCATCTTTGGATGGTTTAGGAGCGGTTCTTATGCAGGATGGGCATCCTATAGCTTTCAAGTCAAGGAAGCTAAAGACCCATGAGCTCAATTATCCTACTTATGATCTAGAGCTTGCAGCAGTAGTTCATGCCTTGGTGAGATGGTGACATTTTCTTCTAGGTCACCGATTTGAGCTCCATTCAGATCACCAGAGCCTTCAGTACATCTTTTCACAGCCCAATCTTAATGCTAGGTAGAGGAGATGGATGGAGTTTTTGTGTGAGTATGATTTTGATGTTCATTACATCAAGGGGAAAGAGAATGTTGTTGCAGATGCCTTGAGTAGGAGGCGGCACGAGCTCTCCTCTATGGTTTCTAGTATAGATTTGAGGGAGCGTATTTTGCATCACTTGCTAGAGGATGGATTCTATGTAGAGGTTTGTCAGATTGTTCATGCTCAGAGGTCCCTTGAGGGGAGATTTGTAGAGTATTCTTTAGAGTCCGATGGACTCCTATGTCATAGAGGATGCATCTATGTACCCTCTTTGGGAGACTTGCAAGAGTTTATTGTACTTGAGGCACATAGAGCACCTTATGCAGCTCACCTAGGAGTTAAGAAGTTGCATGCCGATCTAAGATAGTTGTATCATTGGCCGGGCATGAGATTGTAGATTGCCAGCATAGTGGCTAGATGCCTAGAGTGTCAAAGAGTTAAGGCTGAGCATAGTCATCTAGGTGGGCTCCTAAAGCCACATGAGATTGCCAAGTGGAAGTGGTATACTATATCCATGGACTTCATTATCAATCTTCCTATGTCTTCTCACCGCCATGATGCCATCTGGGTGACGGTTGACACATTGACCAAGGTTGCCCACTTTTCACACGTGCGTACTACATTCATAGCATGAGATGTAGCATAGGTGTTTTTGTAGGATATTGTCAAACTTCACGGCATTCCTCGTAAGATCATCACTGATAGAGACTCATTGTTCACATCAGCCTTTTGGAGAGAGCTGCAGGCAGCATTGGGCACTAGGCTCAATTTTAGTATGACATATCACCCTTAGACAGATGGGCAGATAGAGAGGGTTAACCAGGTGTTAGAGGATATGTTACGTATGTATGTGATGGACTATCAGGTCAAGTGGGAGGAATACCTACATCTGGTAGAGTTTTCCTATAACAATGGGCATCATTCATCTATTGGTATGCCACCATATTAGGCCTTATATGGTAGACCTTGTAGGACACCACTAAGTTGGGATAGGATCGAGGATAGGATATCTATTGGACCTCATTTGGTCAAGGATATGGAGCAGCAAGTGGTCTTGATTAGACAGCACCTTAGAGAGGCCCAGGATTGACAGAAGAAGTATGCTGATGCAAAGAGGGTAGACCACGAGTACATGGTTGGTGATAGGGTCTTCTTGAGAGTGCGACCGCATAAGAGTCCAATCCACTTTGGAAAGGGATCTAAGTTAGCATCTCACTTTGTTGGACCATTTGAGATATTGGAGAGGATAGGACTAGTTGCCTACCGTTTAGCATTGCCAACCAGCCTGTCACGCATTCATGATGTGTTTCATGTATCTGTGCTATGAAAATATATTTATGACGAGTCTCACATTATAGATTGGGATGCCTTGCAGGTGGAGTCAGACGGACAGATAGCTATGGAGCCCATTCGCATTTTGGGCCGACGGACCCTGGCACTACGAGGCAGAGAGCTGGACCAGGTTAGGGTCCAGTGGGATTGTTATGATGAGGTCACCGCTATATGGGAGGATACATCACAGATGAGATCACAGTACCCATACCTTTTTGATGAACTCCAGGAGGAAGTTCATGCCTAGGGGGGGAGGATGTGAGGCCTCACCCCGACCCGTCATAGCATCTTTCCTTTTTTGCATTTTGATATAGTGATACACTTGTTGATCTGTTTTGGATTCAGACTCAAGATATGATATTTTGATGGTGATTATTATATTATGTATGTGTGGATGTGAATCTAGACTACATCATGATTTTGATTATGCATGGTTGTTAGAGTAAATTATTCATGTTAGATTTGATTACTACACATGATGATTATGTATGTATGATGTTCAAATATTATTGAATGGGAAATTGTGATTTGAATTGAGCTATACATATTGAGTTACGATACTAAATAGAAAATTGAATATGTATATTTCATGTAATGTTATCATCTTGAACTACTGATGCTCGATGTGAAGTGTGCAGGTAAGAGAACCATGGAATTATCGGAGAACCAAGGTTAAACACATGTGAACTGCATAAACCAAGGCTTAGTCCAATGTGGGACTACAAAGCCTCATTGTAATGTGAACTTGTCGTAAAAGTGAATTTTCATGTGCATTAGTAGTTAGCTTCATGTTTTCATTCATGGCATTTGTATGTAATGTGCAATTGTTAGTGTCACTTGACACTTGTAATGAGTTCATTTAAATTTATTTTATTTCAGCCACTTCTAGAGGCCAATAAGAAGTTCTAAGGGTCATTTTTGGCATAATTTAAGTATCTTAATGGTAGGGGTATGGGTTAGGAAGGTTTTGAGCATATCCTAAACCCCCTAGAGACTTTGGCAACCCTTTTTTTGGACCCATTTACCCTTACCTACGAGATTGGATGGATCATGACCCTTACCCAACTTCACCTTTCCTTCCAATCAAGCATTAATCATGGGGGGACAAGGAAAATCAAGGAGACCTTAGAGTCAAATCTTCAATTATGATTGGTGGGTGGGTAGAATTTGGAGCCCTTTTTAGAGGCCTTGGATAGAATTAGAGGGTGTTCACCCACTTTCTAATTTTAGAGACTTTAGAGTTTTGGAGGAGGAAGAAAAAGTGGATAGCTCATCTCAACTATCAATTTCCATCACACTTGTGAAGGTAGGTCTTTCATTTCCATGGAGGTTTTCTTGTTTATGCTCAATAGATTAGTTGTGTTCTTTCTCTTGCATGTGTTTGGAGTGTATACTTGTTGTGCTATTTCATTGTATGGGAAGGGAATTTGATGTTGAAATTTATGTGTTTCCTTTGTTTTTCTTGAATGAGGGTGTTTATGTATATGGGAGTGAGGCATTACTCACCTCTTGGGGAAGAGGAAGAAGTGGCCTTGGGTGAAGAGGTTAGTTGGGCTCTCCATGAGGTGAGAGTCTCTTCTCTTGGAGAAGAGGGAAAGATTCATGGTGTATGGGAACCATGAAGCCATTGCAATCTTTGTATCATAAAGATGTTGACAAGCATCATGAAGCCATTTGCAATCTTGTATCATGAAGATATTGATAAGCATTATTGTGCATGTAAGATGGAATTGTAGCCTTGAAAGGGCAATGTGATATTCTTGTTGAGGAATTTGTGAAAGCAATGGCATTCTCCCCTTGGAAAAGCCCACCTTCACCATTCTTCAATGAGCTTGCAAAGCTCATTTGTGCAGCCTTGGGGGAGTAACTTATTGTTATTGCATGTGTGAGCATTGTAAGCATCTTGTTGTTTGTTGTATCCCATTTATCCTTGGTTCTCCAAGCTTGGGGGTGGTCTCATAAGAGACCTAGGTTGGGTGGTGAGCACCTATGGTTCTCTCTTCTCTATTTCAGATTTGGAAGCCAAAGGTTCATGTGGAAGAAAGCTTGAAGAAATTCCCCTCCTTCATATGCTTGTATCAAACCTTCATATGTTGTTGCATTGGTGATCTTGAAGAAGATCCCCCTCTCATTGTATATTGTGAAGTATTTCCATTATTGAGTCCATTGTGAAGTGGTGGATGTATGTGAAATGACATATGTATTGTGATGAAGTGATATTTGTAATCTTTAAGTTTGTTCCTTCATTGAACACCTTCTTCAATTGTATAATATAAAGGAAAAAGTGAAGCTCCTTCATCATAGAGATTTTTTAATGAATTTGATAAGAGGATTATAATGAAAATACAATGCATTTCTATTATGTCTATTGGATTTGATTTCTTAAATAATGGAGTGGTTTTTCATGAAATGATATTCAAGATTATGGAAAGGAAATGTCATAATTTTCAATGTCTTTTAAAGTTTAACTTATGCCTGATTATGGTAGGTTCTCTATTATAGTTTGAAGAATTGTCTTAGTCGTATTAACAATTCAAATGAACCTAATTCTATGCTCATTTCTCATCAAATGCAATAGGGAAATAGAGTGCAATAACATAATTGATATTATTGAAAACCTCTACAATAACACTCTAATTCATCAACCTCAATGGTTTATTAATTCTCATATAGTTTCCCTCAATAACTCAAATGAAACAAATGTAGAAGTATGAAGGAAACTATGTTTTTATTAAAATAGACACTTCCAAAATTTTAGAGAGCATTTTGCTCTCTGGAAATTGTATGGAGACATCAATATTCTCATATTACACAGAGAATATTCCACTCTAACCAATCAGACATTAATTAAAATTAACTTTATCTAAAACATCTCCTAAAACAACTATTAACCTAAAGTCTTTGACAATATAATAAGCATGCCTTAAAGGTCCCTTTAATACCACCTTCCACTTGTAGTGGACCCCACACCTTTCCTCTCCCCATGCGCAGGTGGACTGACTTGGAATTGTTATATGGTTTTTTCTTTGCTAAAACTACCACCTATGTGGGTAAAAAGGTCAATGGGAAGTGACCTCAACAACAAGGTAAATTTAATGCCTTGTCTTCCCCTTTAATTCCTTGAACCTCATGAACTGACATGGCTAATTTATCACTCACTTTTCAAACTTCCTCCTCTCCAAGTGCACCTATCTCTGACATTAGATTGTGACACTTTTCCTCTTGTCATTAAGGGGTACCTCCTTCCTTGGCAGGTGCACCCTCCACTTGGTTCATTCTTGGGAAAAGGGAGCACTTTTTTGGGGGATTGCATTGACTTCAAACAAATTTAAATTATGTTCTTTTTGAATCCTTGGTAGCTTCGAACTCTCCCCATGATGGGAGTGGGGCCCATTAAAATCTTGTCCCCCTTGTTCTCCCCTTGGGATGCGCCCCCTTTTGATTTGAGTCTTCTTGTATGGGGGGGCACTTAATAGGTTGGTAGGTTGGCTAGATAGTAGTAGATTAGTCTTTGGTGTTTTTTTTTTAATTGTTTCTTTTATGATGATATTATATGTATAATGGTAATTACTTATTGTTTTAGGTAAATAGTTTAGTAGAATTTTATTATATAAATATGTATTGGAACTTTCCTATTAATTTAGGAGATTAAGTTTGTAGGGAGAGTGTGATAGGTTATTAGGTTAGTTAGGGATTTAGTAGTTAGTAAGGGTTACTTGATATTTGTAATCTATGGGTGAGATTAACTAATTTCTTTTGGCATAATTCCTTAGGTAATAATTTTAGCTATTTTAATCAATTTTATGGGTTAATTATTTAGTTAATTAGTCAATACACTAGTCTATAGTCTTGGATTATGGTTGATAGAATATTCTGATAAATGAATAATCATTGTAATTTGTTAAATGTATCCTAGTAGAGTTACATTATAAGTTAAGGGAGTAATGTGTTTCACTCTAGTCAATCATGATATAATTTGTTAACTCAATAGGTTATTCTATCTAGTGAAATAAGAACTTGATAGTTGAACAATTACTCTAGGATAAGTTGATAAATCTTTTGGCTATTAGAATTGTATACTAATGTATGTTTTAGGACCTCTAATCTTAATTTGCTTGAGTAACTTTAACATGTATTAATCTTGAATGACATAGACAAAGATCTTTGGTCAGTAACGAACCAAATAAAACCCTGTCGGTATGAAATAAATTATTAACATGATAGCATCCTTGTTCTAACTAATATTTTGATACGTGAGTTTACTCCAACTTCTGATCCTAGAAGGAATGAACATACGACATTTGAACATATTGACCTAGGTATACTTCACTGTGTTAGTGGTTAGACATTGACTTTGATTAGGGTGTAGACCAATGCCCTAGACATTCGGATTGCACCCGGAGCATGAGCTCTTTTGGATGTTATGAACTCTAGGGTCCCTGCCTTTCGAGGTCTAACTCTTACTACATTAGTTATTAACTTGAACCTAGATTGCACCTGGCATAGCCGATGTTTAGTCTCCTTTTAACGTTTCCTCCCCTTTGTTCTTTAAAAAAAAAAAAAATTAGTTACATTTTTTTTTGTTGTTTATTTTGGGCATGACACTAAACATTTGGAACTTAACCGTCCAAGTCAAGAGATTGTGTGACTGAGTTAATCTCTAACTCACTAAATAAATCACTAATGGCTTGAATACTCAAAGTCCTGGTGACTAACCGCCAATGGAGTCGCTGAAGGATAAGGAATATTCTGAAAGCATTGACAGACCTTATGACAAAAGCATTTCTTCTAGTCATAGGAAGGAAAAGAATATGCAATTTTGGTAAGGAGATCAAGCGACTAACTGAGAGGATAAAATGTGCACATGCATTATAAATCACTTAAGTGGCTTGAAAAAAGGTAATGAAGAATTAGAATAGGGCCAAAATAGTTTAAGGTTTTTTCTTCCAATGGCTAGAAAAATAAAATTAGACCTAGGGTTTAAGCCAGAGACAAAGAAAAGCTTGTAGAGACCAGAGAAAATTGATGCAACCATGAAATTTTTTCAAAGGTGCTAATAGTGGCTCTATCTGGGGATGATGGGTAACTTGTGCCCATGCAAGAATTTAGAATCTCTAGGTGAGCAAATGAGCTATAGGACAAAACTTGAAAAATAGACAGCAACTAGACAAAACCCTGTGAACTAGCGAAAAGAAAATGAGACAAAAAGAAACACACCAGTATATACAAAAGGTACAACATATACAAAAGGCTCAAAGCCCCAAAGGTCTAATCATTTTTTACCCCTATCGAACAAATGGTTTTCATCTCCATTGAGCAGAGGCAAACTCAAATTATTTCTCTCATCCAACTTGATGAAAAGATGGTGATCCATTTCCAAAATGTCACATAGAAAATAATCACCATACTCACCATCATTTAGCAAGATATGATCATCACGGTGCCAAAAATATTGATCACTTTGTGACATCAAAATGTCACACTCTTCACTTTTACTATCATGCTGAAAGATGAAACACTCCATCTTAACTTCATGGCTGGAAGCATCAACATTCTGATCATTAGTTTGCAAAAAAGAAAAAACCCTTTCTATCTATCTACTTTGCAAACTAATATAAAAATTATCAAGACAAAAATCTGATTGCATGAAATTGGACACATCTTGTTGATCACAAATCACATCAGCATCTTCTAGAAGGGAACAAGCATTTCCAGTTAATGACTCATTAGTCATTTGTACATCCGAGAAAATACATTCAAACTTACCACATTCTCCAGCATCAAGGTGTGAATGAGAACCATATACATGATCCTCATGACAAACTCAATCCACACTAGTAACCACATCATCATACTCATCCAATATGACATTATCAAATTCATTAAAATGATGTGTACTATCCTCTTTCATATCAAAAATGGGAAAAGGGACATCAACAAATGTTTCACACATCATGCCATTACTTGCTTTATCTTCATCAAAATCTATATCTACTGGGCATGGAATTTTAGAAACATAGTCAGGAGTGTACATCTGAAATTCAATTTCCAAAAGTTCTAAAATTTTCTCACTACTTAGTAAGCATTGAACTTCACACTCTACCTCTTTGGTCTCATTAATAGTATGGCAAGTATCATCCTCATCAGAGATAGTGGCTGAAAAATCTTGTCTCACAATAACCTGTGCAAAGTAGTCATAGCAAGAACTATAATCAATTGTAGATTCATCTTCTACTTCTTGATAACCATAAGTTTCATTATCAGTATCAGTAAGATGAGATTCAATATCCACAAATGAATCCATCCATTCTTTAACCTTTTCTAGTGCCTCATTTGTATAAGAGGCAATCCAACTGACTGATTCAAGCATACCAAGCTCTAAAAACATCACAGCATATTGGAAATCTTGAACCTAAACACCCATAAGAAATTCATCACAAGCTATAAGAAGTTTCTTATAGTATGAGTGGGATGACTCCTATTTCCTTTCTCCTATTGCACATCTTAGAATTTTTATGCAAGTCTACTAGATTTTTTGACCTATCAAATAAATATCTCTTTCTCTATTAACATTTCTAAGGTCTGACTAAGAACTTTCAGACCTAGAAACATCATCCTAACTCATCAAGGCTAGAAACTCCATTTTAATATACTGACAAAACAATATAGCTTGTTCTCATGACATTAGTTCTATCCAAATTCATGCAACCACTAGCTTCATTAATCATCAATATATTTATGATACTCATTACAACAACCAAAGATTTTATCTAGAAATATGGCTTTAAACTTCAAAATTAATTTCCCTTTTGAATAGTGATCTGCTCACCTAATTAGGGACTATTTTTTCTTTATAAAATAGGGTTACCGGGAGATGTTGTGAATGCTGAAAAATATTGATCTGAAGTCCCCTCCAAATCACCTTTCAAACATTGGTAGAGTCACCATCTCCTTGTAGAGGACAAATTTGAACCAGCTGAGAACCTTTCCCAACTCTGAACCTTCTTCAAAACCCATAATCACAACATAACCACATAGGATAACTGCTTGTCAAAATCACAAAAGATATCTTATTTTATTTTAATAGAACACTGATCAAATAGAGATTCACAGTCACCACTCAACACTTAGTGAGAAAATTTTACAAATGTACATTTTTTCTATATGACTCTGTACTTTTTCAACCAAGACTCCAGGATGATCTAGCCAAGCAAGGAAGCTTGCTGTCTTTTAATTATTCCCCAAAAAAGTCACCATTTTGTTTTTTTTCCTTCTCTTTCTATTTGCAGATTTACACTATGATTGACAAACTAATGTCACTCACTCTGTCACCACTCCAAAGTCTACAAAGAAAAGGGATAATTAACAAGGATCAACAAGGATCCTCCTACACTTTGAGCCTAGATGCTCAGGCGGGTTTACCCTTGATTCACTTCTTTAAAGGAATCACTAAATATTATGCATTTATACCATTTACAAACTGATTTTAAAGATTTTATCTTTTAAATATGTGATTGATGATGATGGAACGCTTCTAGAGAATGGATCAGTGTCTTAACCTAGGGCATAGAGTCACTCAATAGCATATATTAACTAAAAATCTTAAATCAAACACTCTTGAACTCAGAATAAGTGTTTTGCTTATTATCCCTCTCACTCTCAAACTTGATCATGAAATTCCTATCCAACCATGAACTCACTGAAACCACCTTAAAGAATTTAATCCTAACTTTTTTAGGAACTCAAAGATAATTCCACAATATTCTTTGTCTACCATATGCTAACTCACTTTGTGACATTAACATATATGAGCCCAAGATCAAAATAAGAAGACAAACATAAATTTGAGATTGGAATTCAAGTGTATTCTCATTAAAATCTCCAGAATCTATACATTACCAAAACAACACAATGCTAGGAAACAAACCAAAAATCCAAGCTCTCCTTGTTCAGTCTTTTACATTGGCTATCAACATAACATCACCAACCACCGCAAAAAGTAAAAAAAGTTTCCATATATACCACTAGTCATCTTGGAATCCCAAAAAATTAGGATGCAACAAGCTACAGATGACTAGGGTAGAGGTTAGGGTTTTCACCCACCAAACCAATCTGGATTTAATCAGAATTTATTACATTGGAGGAAAACCAGGCAACCTCGAGAGATCAGATCCTAGAATAATCTCCATTTATGAGAAATTTTAGTGCAATGTACCGAAGATCATGAATTCACTATATTAATCAATATAATCAACCACCCGTAACAAGACTTGAGAAACTACCTCATGGTACAAATCTTCTGCAATCAATCATCAAACTCTTAAGACCATGCCACAGTAGTTGACAAAATCAAATCTACCTAATCTAGTGGCTCAAGCATTCAATTCCAGTCCTTTTATTGCCAAAACCCTTAAAATATTTAAATCTAGAAGAAATGGCTACATGGATGAAATCAGACAACAAATCAATGATCAACATTCAAAGCTAGAATCATTTTATATCACAACCATGAGATCTCCTCACTTTTCCCAGGTTTCACAACTTAACTGCATAGGAATCTTGGTTTACATTTTGCCCTAGTTGTGAGATCACTAGGCATATCATTAACCTCAAGTTATACTTAGTGATTACGCGACTAAACAGTCTCATGATCTCGCGGTCTTCTCCCAAATTGCTAAAATTTTTAGAGATCATGTGACTGAAGAGATTCTCAGTTGTGAGACAAAATCACTAACTGCCATATTATCATGAGATCACGTGACTGCGGTGAAATTGTCTACCATTAAACCCTTTGACTTCATCCTGAGATTACATGATTGAGGCCCCAACACATAGTCACTAAATTGATTTTCTTCTTTCCTCAACCTGACCAATACAACAAACCTTTAATATTTCTATTCGACGATCTAGCGACTAAAGTCTATCTGAGATACATACTTTTCATTATGAGATTTGGTAAATATAGTCTCTGTCTCATAGTCATAGCAACTTTTTTAACCTTTTAAACACATTTAGCGATCACCCGACCTAGAGATCTAGTGACTAACAAGGAGTCTCCTAACTGCTAAAACATTTTGACTTGTCAACTTCCTTCCTAACATTACGCAACTATCATCGATCTTCTTCCTCACTTCATCCTATGGTCCACATTAAGTCACGAGAGATTTTTTAAATTAACTATTTGATCTCGAGATTGATCGACTGAAGAGACTCATAACTGCCCATGAGGTTGCTAAATGTTTGGCACTTAACCACTGGATACAAGAGACTACGAGACAACCCTCAGTCACTGAATCACCAAAAATTTAGTCACTTATCAATTTCATCCATTTACTAAATATCCACCACATGATCCTCATCCGAGGGTAGTTTCTGGACCTCCAAACCTTATGCTGAATTTGACTTTTCTCAAGAGATCTGGTGACTGAGGCCATCTTGAAAATATTGCTATAGTGTTCACCAAATCTCAGAATAAAATCAGGAGACCTGGCAACAAAGAGGCAATCACTGAGTCACTAAACATTTGGAACTTAACCACCCAAGTCAAGAGATTGTGTGACTGAGGCAATCTCTAAGTCATTAAATAAATCACTAACCTCCTGAATACTCAAAGACCTGGTGACTAACTGCCAATGGAATCACTAAAGGATAAGGAATATTTTGAAAGCATTTCTCGTAGTCGCAGGAAGAAAAAGAATATGCCATTTTGGTAAGGAGTTCAACCAACTAACCGAGAGGATAAAATGTGCACATGCATTATAAATCACTTATGTGGCTCGAAAAAAGGTAATGAAGAATTAGAATAGGGCCAAAATAGTTTAAGGTTTTTTCTTCCAATGGCTAGAAATATGAAATTAGACCTAGGGTTTAAGCCAGAGAGAGAGAAAATCTTGCAGAGACCAGAGAAAATTGATGCAACCATGAAATTTTTTTGTAGGTGCTAACACTACCACAATAGCTGAACACTTGGGATACAATAGTGATTCTGAAACAAACTCCCATGAATATGAATTCTACTCTGAATCTAAAGGCAGTCCTGCTGGGGGATTCATCCTAACATTACACATGTTCTCATATTTCCCAGAGATCCGAATGAAGAATCAAATGACTATGAATGGGGATTTATTCTAGAAGAAGATGAGCTTATCAGTGATAAACACATTCATGTCATTCACCAATATTCACCTAAAACTAACATGAGTCTAGAGTGAAATGATGAACTTAACAAGTCTGATCCACCTATGGTTGAAGTGGAATCCAATAATGACATTGAAACTATTCATGAACTAAATATTCTAAGTACTAATATCATCTTTGAATTCGAGAGTCAGGTTAGGACCAATGATGACAACACCATATGCATGGACAACATTTCCCAATCCTCCCCTACATTTACTATCAAACATCTATAGCCTATTGACCAAACATCTACCAATCTGAGCCAAGATATACATACCTTTTGAAATGACTATGCTCTTTCCTACTACCTCAATGTAGTGGAACCTATGATGACTTCCATCAGTGAACCTAGCATTAGCATGATAGAGTCAGATATCATATATCTTAGTTAGAAAAACAAAAGTAAAAAGAAAAAGAGTTCTAAGGGTGAAAACCACTTTGTGGTAGTCTCAGAACCAAAAATAGTAAAAATAAAAGATGTATCCAAAGGTGAAAACCTCCCTAAGGTGCCTAAGGATGTGATATTTGATGTTCTTCCAAGTCATTTAAAGGAAAAATATCTAGTACTAATAGAACCAACTCAATCTATCAACTTGGGTACACCAGAGGAACCACAATTGATTCATGTAGCTCAATCCCTATTAGAGGAAGAGAAACAAGAATTCAGTACTTTCCTAACAAAAAATAAAATCAACTTCACATGGAAGTATTCAGATATACCTGGGTTGGATCCAAATTTGATAATGCATCATCTTTCTATAGCTCTAGGAATCAAACTTGTCAAGCAAAAGTTGCCAAAGATGCATCCACATGTTGCACTGCTAGTCAAAGTTGAGCTAGAGAATTTTCTAAAAGTTGGATTTATCCATGTTATTGATTATTTTGAATGGATCTCCAACATTGTTCTAGTATCAAATCTTGAAAAATCTATTAAAGTATGCACAGACTTTAGAGATGTAAACAAGGCATTCCCTAAAGATGACTTTCCACTACCAAACATTGATATCATAGTGGATATGACTACGGGCTTTGAAATGTATTCTTTAATGGATGGTTTCTCAGGATACAACCAAATCAAAATTGCTCTAGAAGATCAAGAGAAAATTGCTTTCACATGTGCATGGGGTACTTTTTGTTGGAATGTCATGTCATTTGGTCTCAAGAATGTTGGTGCTACATATCAACAGGCTATTACATCCATCTTTCACAATATGATGCATTGAACTATGGAAGACTATGTTGATGACACCTTAGATAAGTCTATGATAAGATCAGAACATTTGAATGATTTGAGAAAAATACTAGATAGAATGGAGAAGATTAGTCTCAAACTAAACCCTAAAAAGTGTGCTTTTGGAGTCACTTCTAGAAAGCTTCTAGGCTACATTGTTTCAAATAGGGGCATTGAAGTAGATCCTACTAAAGTCAAAGCTATCATGGAGATGCAACCTCCCAAATATATCAGTCAAATGTGAACCTTACAAGGAAGGGTGCAATCAATCAAACATTTCATATCTCAGTTAGCGGATATATCACAACCTTTCACAAAGACATTACATAAAGGTTTGACTTTTACATGGAACAAGGAGTGTGAGAAGAACTTTAATCACATCAAACAATATTTGGTGAATCATCCTATTTTGTTGCCTCCTATTCAAAGGAAGCCATTGATTATGTATGTCTCTACCAGAGATACATCACTAGGGGCATTACTAGCACAACATGATGAAAACAAAAAGGAGAGAGCTATTTACTACATCAGTAGAACATTGGTAGCTTATGAGAAGAGCTATTCCATAATAGAAAAAGCTTGTCTAGTTGTCATCTTTGCATCAAAGAAGCTGAGACACTATATGTTAGCTCATACAACACAATTGATAGCTAAGGTAAATCCATTGAAATATTTATTGAGAAAAGCTTCCCTCAAAGGTAGATTAGCTAAATCAGTGATACTATTGAGTGACTTTGATATAGAATATATTTAGAGAAAAAATATCAAAGGACAAGTCATTGTAGATCAGTAAGTTGAGGCACCAATGTTTGGTGATACACCATTAGAGATGGAATTTCCCGATTCATCCATCATGCACATATCTTCTAGGAGTTGGCATCTTTTCTTTAATGGATCTTACACACATAATGGATTTGGACCAGACATATTGTTCATAACAGCACAAGGTTAGTCAATACTTAAAGAAATCAGAATAGAGTTTCCTTGCACAAACAATATTGTTTAATATGAAGCTCAACTTAATGGCATAAAGATAGAAATTAAGTGGTGAGTGAAAAAGTTACACATATTTCATGGAGACTGATAGCTAGTCATACACCAAGTCAATGATGTGTACCAAATGAAAGATGAGAAACTAGTTCCATAGAAACACATGGTAGATGACTTAAATAAATATTTCATATCTATCATGTTTGAACAGATTCCTGGAACATAGAACAAGGCTGCTAATGCTATGGAAATGCTATCATCTCTACTATAATAGTCCAAAAATGAGCTATGTTATGAGTTCCTAGTGGAAGCATTGTCATTCCCTGCATATGATTCCCCCAAAACTTGCATGATCTACCCTGTTGTTGGTCATGATTCTTCCAGATACAAACACCTCTTCTCCTACCTTCAAGACCAAATCATCCCTGATACCTTCATCCACCATGAGAAATGATACCTTATTTGAAATGCATCATGGTATGTCATCATTGGTAATGATCTATACAAACAGAGTCTAGATGGTAAACTTCTTAGGTATTTAGAATGTGAAGAGTCTCAACGTGCATTAGAGGAAGTCCACGATGGAATATGTGGATTGTTAGAAGTAGGGAATACTGAGAGGGGCATGAATCAGTATTCAAGAAACTTTTACTTTTTCCCAATTATGGATATAACAAATTATCTTAATGCATGCATAACATAGTAAACTAAACAACATGCATAGAAATAAAAAAAATGAACTCATAACACATTATTTGTTCTCAAGGAAACCCTACAAAAACCCCAGTGGGGATGGTACCCACAAAGATCCACTAATCAAAAGTATCTTGTTAAGGATGTTGACCTTGTTAGGAGCATATTACATGCACATAATGTCTCAGTCCTGATTAAGGGACTATAGGCCTTGTTAGAAGCCTCAACCCTACTAGGAGTTGGTAGTACAAAATATGATTACCAGATGAGCCCACTTCCCAAACAAGTAATATACAATATTTACTGATTACAAAATAGGTCAAGGTACATAACCTTATACTTCTTACAACTTCGCATGAATATCTCTTCACTGCCTTTATCACTATTGCTATTACATTCATATCAAGCACAATTACATCATTACATCTCTTCATACATTACATTTATACAAGTTATTAAGACTAATAGCTCTTTCAATCGGTTTACATTATACAAAATATCTTTACCCAAGGGTTAACATCTAGGATGTTGTCCCTTTATATTTTTAAGACATTATTTTGACAAAAAAAATAATCCGCTAACTCTTTACCAATTCTGTCTTCATATTCTGTCCTATCGGCTTAACACTATCTTCAGTAAAACTACCATAACTTCTTCTGTACATGCCATACTAAATTGCACTCTTAGGTGAGTCTTCTATAGTCACCATAGTATCTATGTTCAAGTGCACAAGCACTAGACTTACTACAATCAACATCACTAATCAAAACTATCTTCGGGTACATTGGCAAAAATTATGTCTCATACTTAGACAATTTTGCATTGGGCTCTGATATACTTGCTTTCTGACCTGTGCGATCTTCATGTAGATCATATGTTGCCATAATGACAACATCTATGTATCTAACTCAACCAAATTTCCAACAATCTCCCCCTTTGTCATTTGGTGGCAACATATGAGAAAATTGGCTAAGTCTTAGACTTCAAAAATTTCAAAATTGTGGCAATAATACAAAATATGTATATATTGTCTATATGACTCCGTAAATCTTATCTATATAATGTACTCCCCCTAGGAGTATACATCCTTATCAATTTTCTACTGTATATCTCTCCCCCTTTGACAACAATGCCAAAAAAAGATGAGGGTGACAAAACTGTGTGTAGACAAAAGTTATACCTTGATTCAATATTGCAAAGCTGGTAGGCTTGCAACACAATCTGAAAATTTAATCTTCATGTTGTCTAACTCTTTCTCCCATGCATTCTTAATCGAATCTACAACATTGAGTACTGTGCATAATCCATAAGACACAATTTTAAAGGCTTGTAGATTCTCAAAACTGAACTTCTAAAAATATGTCTTTGATGAAAGACATTCTTCCAATTGTCCTTCAACAATGCTCATTTTGTTAGAAACGTGCTCTCTTAAAAGAGCAAATCTTTTCAGCTTCATGTCCTTGTCATCTTGTAAAATTATTATTTCATCATAAATCTTGCAGATTTTCTTCTCAACATCAAGTACCTTCACATTAGGGCTTGAAAGAAGGTTTATGTCAGTTTGAATTTCAGCTTCCTTGATCTTAATCTTCTGCACTTCCTCTTCTATAAGGATCTCAGATTTTGTACATTGAATGTACAAAGATTTTCCTCTATCTAAATTCCTTCTTAAGTCATTTATACAGATATCACCTTAGCTACATCAGATAAGTTATTAAAATCATCATCAAATGTATTCATCACTTTCTTTTCTTTTTCCAATGGGCCAGCCTCTACAATTTGTCTGGTTACAATGCCTTGTAACTTCTCAGTAAGCTCCTTTAGGCATCCTTCAAGGCTCTTCACTTTCTTATTCTTTCCAATAATTTTATTTAAAGATGTGATCAATTCCATCTGATCATCATCATCTACTTCTTTTCCCAAACTCTCAAATATAGAACCAATTTGAGTTTTCTTACCAGTCTCAGGTGTAAGACTGATTTCTTCTTGGGTGAGAACATATACTTGTTTCTCTATCTCTTTAGATTCTTCAATTTTGATTTCTGTCTTCTCTTCTCCTTTTGCACTGTCCTTCTCTTCAAAAGCCAAATTGTCAATAATGTTTTCAAGGTTTTTAAATAGATTACCATCACTATCCAAAGTGATCTTTGTTCCTTCAACATTCATAGATTCATCTTCAATGTTGATGGCTAGTGGAGAGGGAATGTCCTATTGTTCTGCTTCTTCTGCTTGCTCTTCAGGTTATGCTACAACTAATGGTTTTCCAGTATACTTAGTCATTACCTTAATAATCGCTCATTCTATTTCCTTGTTGATTTCTTCATAATTTCCTCCCATAATCTATATAGTTCTTTTCTTTTTTCTCAAAAGTGTGTTCATATCCTTCATGATCTATTTAAATTGTTCTTCATCTCTCACATCACATAGCTTCCTAACAAGATTTTCTCTAATTCTGATATCTTCATCTGATGCTCTTTTCTCCCTATTTACAAGATTTTCATACAAATCATCAGGTATCTCACCCTCAATTGTATCAAAAAATTTGGCAATCAATATCATGTTCTTTACCACTGCATTTTCTAGGTTTAATCTCTCTGCATAGTCATAAAAACCATAGTATTTGTTCATCTTTGTGAAATCTCCATCTTGAATAATCTGTTCATTCACTTTTTGAATCCTAGGTTTCCAAGTTTTCTTCTTAACAAGAGTCTCTTCATCATCTTTAATTTCTACAATCTTTCTTTTAACTAGAGGTACTAAAGTCTTATGCCTCTTTCCCTGTCCAATAGCAATCTCTTTCACTCTTTTATAAGGTGTAGAAGAGGATGATCTAGTAGACTTTCTTACTTCTTGATCTTTCTCAGTTACTTCCACTTTCACTTGTATGTCTGCCTACTGTACTGCAACTGATGATAAAGGAGGAACAGACAAAACTTCCTTTTGTCCAATTTCTCTAATTGTTGCTGATGTCTATTTGGCTATTAAGAACTCATGTTCAGTCATTCCTGTGTCCTTTAATATCTTCTTGATTGTGCTCTCTACTCATTTATTTGATTGTTTCTCTTCAAGGATAATCTTTGCGGAGTTGAAGTTCTCCTCAAAGGTTCCAAACTTGTTGCTGTGACTATCTAACTTTCTCTTAAGTAGTCTAGTCACGTATTCTTTTGTCTCAATCTCAGTAATCTCATAGCCAAGAGGGTCTATGAACTCTACTCTAGGTTCTATTGCTTCAATGTATGTAAAGTTAGTATCAACCATAAAGCATATCTTATTCTTATACTTTTCTACTAAAGACCGAGGGATCCTTGATCTACTTGACATCAAATTATGAAATGTTTTAATCAGCAACACTGCACTCTCATTGACTTTGTCAATAAGATGTCTCTTGTACACTTTGTTAATCCTTTCCATTATAGTTTGACCATCATTCCAATCATCACTAATAGTGTAAGGAAATATTCTTAACAAATGGAAAAACATATAAGTGATCAATGATGAGAATCTAAACTGAGAGTACTTAGTCTTCTTTATCTTTTCCAAATTCTCAAACAACTAAATTCTCAAAATCTACCACATGTCAACTTGTCCTTTATCAACACACATCAAATAGGCTACATGTATCATTCCTTCTGCATGTCATCTTCTCTTGAGTTAGCACAAAACTTAGTTGTAAGGATTTTTCACAAATATCTAACATCATCTTGTTGTATCTTGCTAATTACTATTCCTCTACCATTGTAAGATGAATTTGTGTTATCTATAACTATTTTCATCATGTTCTTCTCATTCAAAGGAATGGCTCTAGTTTTAGATAGACCAGTTACCTCATAAATTAGGTTAGCTATGATATCTATCACTCTATCATCTAACCAAAACATTCCATTATGAATTCTACTTAAAATTATCCTGGTACATTCTTCATTGTCAAACTCATATTATAGAGAATACTTAATAATCTCATTATCTTTCAAATGCTCAAAGCCTACTTTCAATGACATATCTTGATTGTAAATCTTCTTTTATTCTTTTTTGAAATCACTATCATTGAGAGTCTCTAGCTTACATCCCAAATAACTTCTAGCATTTTCTAGATGTAAAACTCCATCTAGTACGAATGATAAAGCTAACTTAGGGTCTTCCTCCAAGGGTTCTGCTGGTTCACTTTTGACTTTAGGTCTATTCTTATCTCTAATATTTTGAATCAATGAAACATCCATGACTTATGCTAATTCCTTAACTGATTTAGAGATCTGCCAAGTAAAATACCTCGATTCTGTGATTTAGGGCTTGTGAGGAGTTGACACGAAAATCCACACCAAATCCTTGCAAAATGCTTTCAATCACTGCTCTTCGATGTCCTTAGCACTTGTATTTTATTAGATGATCAAATAATACTGATTAGAACCTTTTATCATTTCAATCTTACATAGATCTGACATCGCATTCAATTCTTTTTCCGCTTCTTTCCAAAAAGTTGATTATGCTTAGTTGCAAGACTTAAAAATTCTTGCGATCTCACAAAACATAATATTTTTCTATGCACTCTTAACCATAGCATCAATACATCATATACTACCTTTCATTAACTACACAAGACTCAATTCATCATATATCAATCTCTACACTAATCTAAGTTCCTATTCTACTGTAATTTTCATGAATTAAGTTCTTTGAGATGGGTTAGGTAGAGATTCATTATTACCACTTGATACTTCACCTTTTGATTACCTTCAGTGGTGAATGTGTCTCCTTGATCTTCACTTTTAATAAACTTCACTTCTTTTGAATTACTACAACATCCTTTTTGACTGTTACTTGCATCTTCATTTCTCCTTGCATGACTTCTAGGGTTAGGATTAGGAAAAAAAACTCTATTGTTCATTCTGAAAAACCTTGATGTGTGTCTAGTCTTGTTACATATCTGACAAACTATTTCATTGTTTCCATATCTTGGTTTAGACTGATTGATCTATAATCTACAATTTCTAGCAATGTGTCCAACTTTATTGCATCTATAACATACTACTCCATTTATCCTATTCATATCTTCAATAGGTTTCTTCTCTGCATGGTTAGTATTCCTAAACATTCTACTACTATTATTATTCTCAACAAATTTCATTTTTTTACATTCAATAGCTCCATGTCCAAAACCATGACAATTATAACAATAACCATTAAGAGGTTTAAATTGCTTACCTGTGCAATCTTTCTTCATATGACCAAAAGTATTACAAGTAAAGCATCTACCTTTAAATTCTATTTGCATACCTTTAGGTGATGCCTCTTGCTTCAATATTTTTTTCTTTAGGTGTATCTTTAGATTTGTCAATTTCATCAGATTCCTTTTCATCTATCCTTTTAGACATTTTTAGATTTGGTTCCTTGCTTTCTTCACTTGCTTTAGATGTGCTGAATGGAAGACCAGTTTTATCATAGAATGGTTTTTGATAAGACATTTTTTCATCAATCTTCTCACTGGTTGAATATAGTCTTTCAAGTTGCTGCTTAGATCGAGTCAGTTCACCTTTCATAATTGTATTGTATTTCTCAAGTTTGACATATTGCAAATTGACTTTCTCAAGTTCAGATGTTACTTTACCAAGTTTAGATTTTAGCCCTTCATTTTTAAGCTTCAGATTTCCATTCTCAGATTTAAAATTTGCTTCATTCTTGCCATTTCCATCTTTCAGACTTAGCTTCAGATTTTCTATCTTTAATTCATGTTTAAGGATCTCATTTTCCTTTTCTAAGTTGTCATCACAATCTTCAATTTGAATTTAGGATTCCTTTTTTGATTTTAAATCTTCCAGCTTGTTTTTCAATTTCTCAATGAGGTTCTTTGCATCATCATATTTTCCTTTTAGAGTGTCTCTTTCTTCAATAAGCATATCAATATGTTCAAGATCTTCTTCAAGATTCTTCTGTAGTTGATCTATATCCATAGAGATCTTACTCAAGCTGCTAGGCTTTCCTTGAATGATTCTTTTCCAAGTAACTAAGCTCTGATACCAATTGTTAGAAATAGGGAATACTGAGAGGGGGGGTGAATCAGTATTCTAAAATTTTTTACTTTTGCCCAATTATGGATATAACAGATTATCTTAATGCATGCATAACATAGTAAACTAAATAACATGCATAGCAATAAAACAAATGAACTCATAACACATTATTTGTTCTTGAGGAAACCCTAGGCAAGGGAAAACCCTGATGGGGATGGTACCCACAAAGATCCACTAATGAAAAGTATCTTGCTAAGGATGTTGACCCTATTAGGAGCCTATTACATGCATATAGTGTCTTAGTCCTGATTAAGGGACTATAGGCCTTGTTAGAAGCCTCAACCCTGCTAGGAGTTGGTAGTAAAAAATATGATTACCAGATGAGCCCACTACCCAAACAAGTAATATATAATATTTACTAATTAGAAAATAGGTCAAGTTACATAACCTTATACTTCTTGCAACTTCACATCAATATCTCTTCATTTCCTTTTTGTCATGCCCATAATTTAACTAACCAAAAATGCAACAATTTTTTTTTTTAAAAAAGATGAAATGTTAGAGAGTAACATTCAAAGGATAAGTGTAAGTTGACAATAGTTAAGACAACCACAATCAAGGATCAAGTTTTGGAGAGCGTTAAGCTAAGGAGTTATAATATGACAATGTGGGTCAAGTGGATTAAAGTTCATAACTATTGTCGTTGAGTCAGAATTTGAGTAGCAGAATCTTAGTGTATACAATTTCACTTTAGAACTTCTATTCGATGTATACAAGATACCTAGGGTATTAATCATCTCTCTAAATTCATACCAATCAACCGATAACCTAATGATGTTAACTAGGATCCAATTGCTACCTAGACATTGGGAATTATAATATCATCTTCTATTTCCTACTAATCACCTACTTATACATTAGATTATTAAAGACACACTGATCCATTAATTCATAATCCTATTAACCAATAGTGGGTAATAGACCAAATATCCTACTACTACTGCTCTCATGTTAATCAATTGAATTAAATGAACTATCCAAAATAACCACTTGATTTATTAGTTAACCCATCACATTAGCACTAATTCTATTCATTATTAATAAATGAATTTATGTTTTAAATGCTTAAACAAAAATAAGACTAACAAATTTACAAACCAAGTTCATAAGGGCAACTTTTAGTCCTAAAACTTAATTCATTATCTATAATTCTAAACACATTATCCCAACTTATTAATTAGTAATACATTACTTTTTATAAAAAAAAAAAAGAGTTCAATCACCAAATAAACTTAGCATCTAACCCATAAAATTACTAACTAAAAGACAAAACAAATCCCACAAATAATCCTACTAGTTAATAATCAATTTCAGTAATCACCAAATTAATTTTAATATCTAACAAACATAATTAAAATCTAAAAGAAAATATTTAATCTCAAATAAACTTAATAAAAATTAAATATTAATACAACTAATAATTAATATTGTGGACAAATCTATTAACAATAATAATTAAAACAATTATATAGAATAAAACAAAAGATCACATCTGATTAGTCTTCAAATCTACCTATTAATCCCAATAACTAATCTAAGCTAGCCTATCAGCCTAACCTATAACACCTACCACCTAGCATGTCACACTTATTCCAAGGCCACTGGCCAAGTGGAAAATGACATGACCCCATCGAAAATATTAACAAAAGTCTCGAAAAGAAAACATTTAATGAAAAGATAAATGCTAAAGCCCTACGCGGGTTCCTAGAGGGAAGCCTGTAAGGAAAGGCATGTGCAAGATGAGAAGGGAGCCCACTAAGCACTTAAAACCAAGACAAGATTTACCAAGGGAATCTCATAGATCCACACAAAGAGGGATTGGAAGCTTGACAAAGGAAAGGAAACATTGAAATTTATGCCAGCTAAGTACACATTGAAGGTAAGTATTTTGAACAAAAGGAAAGAGTTATTTAATGTGAATTCATGGCTTTAACTAAGTGTGCAGCAATAATCCACGCAAGGAAAGAGGGAGGATGGGATTGACTAGACATAGGAAAGTGTAGATTTAAGTTTTCCATTAAAATACCTTCCCTTCTCTATGCAATTTATGGGTGAGTAGTGCAAGAGTGTGGGGTCCATAAGGATTTAGGTGTATAAGCATGTCAAGTATTAAAGGTTTTTTTAAAAAAAATTCAACAATTTAGGATTTAATTATTAATGTTAAGGGTTAAGTTAGGCGATTAATTTTTTTTAAACTCCTATTAGGAAAAGTTTATAGGGAAAGGAATATTCTCTGTGGGAAGAGAATTATTTCCCTTCCATACAATTTCCAGAGAGCATTTTTACTCTAAAATCTGGAAAATGTCTTTTGTATGGTTTGATATATAAAGTTCTAACTTGTATATTTTTATGCAAGGAAAATCAATTCTTTTGTAAATAAGAAAGATTGAAGACCTTCTTCCCTTCCTATTTTATCAAATGTAAACAAAAGTTTTTGTTTTTTTTTCTTTCAAGAATTTACAAACAAAGCTCTCACAAAATAATTACTACACATCTTTATTTTCTCTCCATTGAGATAATACATTGTTCATTTTGAAATCAATAATATCTCTTTAATAATGAATATTCCATATAGAAACTCAAGAAGACTAACATACATTTTTATAATCTTATTCCTTGAAGTGCATAAAAAATAATCAACATAACACATTTTTAAAACAACATCTCTTTCTCATGGATTTATCACCTATTAAAAATGTTATACACTAAGTTTGCACCCTTGTCTCAAGCTCTCGTAGTCTTGATAACTTAGTATAACATGGGAATCATCTCCAGGTTGTGGGACCTATGCTAACTGAGATGAGACCTCCAAGTTCTAGGCTGGTTCCTCTTGGATAATCACCTTAATTTGCTTCTTGACAGAAAAGTAAATCTTTTTAGGGAAAGGGATAGAAGGAATGCTTGGAAAGGGAAATGACTTAAAGCAAACTATCTACTAGGTGATACACTAAAATTAGGGTTTGGATCTAAGTATAGAGAAATGGAATAAATGAAAAGCTCAGGTCTAGTAGGTTACAACTTACTGAATAGGCTTGCATAAGTATTTCATAGGAGGGCCTGAACATAAGACACAACCAATGACCTACAAACAAACATTCACTTCTGCAACTCAGTGTAGGATTGAGACAAGACTGTTAGGGGTTGAAGTATACCCTCAAAAACATCTAAATCATATCAAACACAATAACACACAAAATTATAGAAAACAAGAGGGATCAGGAACCCTAAGTTGTCACTGAAAACATGCATATACTTTGATCCAATAAGAGATAATTTAGACAAGGAAGCATAGGGATAGAAAAGATGTCACAAAATACCTCTGCAATATCTAAATCATCAATGAAAGATTAAAAAATGTAGAAAACTAGAGGGCAGAAAAATGCCACAAATAGCCTTCTAAGAAAGAGACTTTCTTCTTTACAAAATGTGAACTCTGAGATTCAAAAGCTCTAAAAAAACATTATATACATACTCAACTGCATGCAGGCAAGAGTAAAAACCTAACTAGGGTTACATAAAGTTCCACATAATAATCAAAACCCTAATTCTATCAAGTTTGATCATAAATGTATCTCTGCAACATCATGGTCGATCAGATATTTTGTTTGAGTGTCCATCCCTATACTACATCAACCTATGGACAAGCAATATGGACTTATCTACCTTTTTGCAAAAGTCTTGCCATGAATGCATAACTGGTACCTTTCTGAGACAAGAAACAACCCATGACAGTCACCCAAATATTTCCATCATCTTCCTTTAACTGCAAAATGTCCTGGAACCATAGATTTTTTGAGCTACCTCGCCGCTTGCGGCCTGCAAATCAAATACTGGCAAAAATCCTCTTAGACACATTTGAATTTGAAAACTAACAGCTAGCCGGTCATTTTAAAACATAGACGTTGATACCCTTTTCTTCCTGGCAAATGAACGGCTTAGATTAACCTTGAAACGGTCGTGAAACCCTCTTGAAAAGTCAAATCCATATCAGCAAGTTACGACCAATGAGATTTTAGCACGTCAGCATGTTTGGACTCACCTCGAGTTTTCTCCCTTTAAGTCATTCAGTGACTATGTGAATGGAGACTTATTTCTAAGTCATGGAATCCTTAGCTTTACCTTGGTCCGGTTAGGCGATTCAGTGAACAAGGCATTTCTCTGTATCACTGGGTCTTTTAACTAACCTTGGGTTCATTAAGAGAATGTAAGAATTCCTTCAGTCACTGAGTCGCTTAATATTTTACTAACCTTGGGCCCAGACTGCCACATGGCATTCTCTTATTCATTCTATTTGCCTCATCAGCAAACACCTTGGCTCTTCCCTAACATCGAACCCACTTAAGTCAAGATTCTAATCCAACGGTGGGTGCAAGATCTCATACCCTTCAAATATTCCTTCAGATCAGATGCATGTCATAGATCCTCATTAAACTATGACCCTACTGACACATCGGTCCACCTAGAAGTCCTCATCAACACATGATAACCAATCACATCTGAGCACACCAGAAAAGAGGACCCACCTGATAGAGCCCAGAGATAAAGTAAGATCAATGGTGGGCACATGATCACATGTGTCAGAAAGATTCCTTGCAAACATGTGCCATCTATTGATCCTCTATAGATGTCAAAGCCTTTTAAAATGCTGGAAACTTGGTCCCACTGACACATTGCCGAATCACTACCATGTGGACCAATGAGAAGCCATCATTTGTGTACACGTAGCAATGGACCTGCCAGGCGTGAAGAGTTACATCACCAAGGAGAATCAACAGTTGTCTCAGAATCGCATACCTCTGACACATTTCATGAGAATATAGGCCAACCATAGATTTCAAAGCTTCTGACATCCCTAGGCCTGTTGATAAAATACAAGTCATCATCCCTTGACCAATAAAAAGCCTCCAAGTAGGACACCATGGTAGTGGACCCACAAAAGTTTGAAGTCCTGAGAAAAGGGGAAGATCCACAGCTATCACGAGATCACATGCTCTAACACAAAGCCTCGTGAACTCATGACAACCGTCAGATCCTATAGAAATGGGACCCCCACAAGCTAAGACTGCCAAACACTTAGCGACTATGCGAACAAAAATAAGTTAACCATTTCACTAAGTCACTAGTTGGGAAAAGGTAACTGCCAGAAGACTTAGAGAACCAGTGACTAGAAGAAAATAAAGTGCATGTGGGTATTGGGATCTTTAAGTGGTCGATAAAGTAATGAGAAAATAGAACACAGTCTATGGTCTCCTAGGGTTTTTTGGGCCATAATGGCTACTTTTTCAAATTTTTAACTTGTAGACCAGGGACTTGAAATAATTGCAGAGGCCAGAAGACAAGGCACAAATTCATGAAAATCAGGGATGCTTGGCAGGATAAAAATAAAGATTTGGAATAGGTTTTAGCCAAATTTGTGTGCACATGAAAATTAGGGTAACAAAAACTATTCTTTCAATTATCTAAATCAACTACTTATTACAAATATGCAAAGACATATGACATACTTCTTGTTACATAAATCTACAATTTCCATATACAATACAACATGGAATGTTTCTTATTCCAAAAGATGAACACCAAAATACATTGGCTTTCACAAAACACCATAAGAGATCACTCCAATGCTCCTTCTTGCAACAAGATCATCAAATTCCTGCAAATGAAAATGAAATAGACCATGGGATGCTCACCTCCCATCCTAGGCTTCTAAGAAGCCACCACTGAGCTTGGGGAACCATCACATAGACAAGGTTTCACATATTGACAACACAATCACATACTCACAAATGTTACATTGAACTCCCATCCAAGGCAAACAAAGAGTCTCCAAATGACTCATGAATTGGGGTGAAGGTGGAACCAACTCAAGGGGAGAAAGCACATTTCATGGAAACCAAAGACAAGGCTTCCACTAGCTTCCTCAACACATAAGATACCACAAAATCTCACACAATGAATCTCCTTTTGACCCCCAAGGCTTCAAGCCACAAAATCCCTTATGACCCCCAATAGAAATGGCCACATGGAGCCCATACATCTGTTAGAAAGTAAAGATCCCCAAGATAACTGAGAGGGGGGGGGGGGGGGGTGAATCAGTTATCTGATAATTTAACCATTCAAATACTCTAAACAATATAATAAATGTATTAATCAACCATAGAAAGATAACCATACACAATTGCACAATAACACAAGATATGTTGACTAGGGAACCTCTTGAAAAGAGTAAACCCTAGTGGGAATGATGCACTAAAATGAAAGTTCTTTGTTAGAGGATGGACCCTGTTAGGAGTCTTATGAAATACATTCAATACATATAAATCCCTATTAGGATATTTTTAATCCCTGTTGAAAGATTCTAACTTGGTTAAGAGTTTATGGAAGATAGAAGGACCCACTGCCCAAACAACTTCAAGGCAAGATCTCTGAGCCCACTGTCCAAAAGATCTTAGAATTATTCAACATAATAATATGAAATATATTACCTCCTTCATACTATGCCAAAACCACACTCTTTGCTACACAAGATCACAATTCCAGATCTTTGTACTCACAAGTCTTCCTTCATCACTAAATTGGCTCTTTTCTTCACTTCATGCATATATTCGCATCTCAACTTTCACAATTCAATCCTCTCTACTCAATTCTATTTTTCTCAATTCCCTTTTTTTTTTAAATCTCATTACAACAAGGAAAACATTCCTTCTTATATACCAAACTCAAATAATTACAAATGAGTTGGTCCTCAATTACAAAATAATAATTTCTACACGCTACACACAAAATTCACATAAAACTGTCAGCTTCTAGATACTGTAACTTTCTCGAAACATATCCTCAAAGTTTGCACTATGAACCACATCATCACTAATGAGTCTCCAACATCCCTTTAACTACGCAAAATTAGATTCCATCCCAGCTAAGAGATATACTTCAATTTCTGAAAATCACTACACAGAAACACTGTCTAAACATTGCTTTCACCAAAATGCTCATAACTCTCATGAATGAATGAATTTATTTTTGCACTGTTAACCATAGGTTAATAACACACCAAATAACATACCATCAGTTGTAAAAAGCCAATCTACAATACAACATGTGGGCAAAACAAAACTATACCTTCTTTCCTATTGATATCCAGAATATCACTGTGTTGACATCAATGACAATCCAAGTCATGAAGGCAACAACAACTGCTATAGAATGACTACCAAAATACTTTTCATTCATTCCTAACAATCTCCCCCATTGGCATTGATGGAAACATAGATGAAAAACATCCAATGTTCCAAAAATCCAATACTGCAACATCACTACAAAATATCAAATTCAATCTGTTTCATTCTCCCATTCAGCTCTCTCAGACAATCCATAATGTTTTTCATGTATATCTCTCCCCCATTGACATCAATGATAGAAATTCCATCACTAAGTCAACAACAACTTAATGTTAAAAGACACTATTCAGATAAATACAATAACAAGAGTCCTCATGACTCAGCTCATAAACTGCCCCATAGAGGAAGTTCCAACATCTAATCCAGAAGAAAGATAGGGCTCATATACCACTGGATGGATGCAATCATCTACATCAATTATCAAAAATAGGTTGGGGCATAACCCCAAGCATACCTCTCAGATACACAAATGTATCCTTAGGTAAAGGTTTTGTAAATATATTTGCTATCTGTTCCTTTGTGCTTATGTACTTCAATCTTACTTCTTTTTCTACAAATTTCTCTCTTAAAACATGATACTTGATCTAAATATGTTTAGTCTTAGAATGTAAAACATGATTTTTTAACATACTCACTGTACTGGTGTTATCACAATGTATAACAATAGGCTCATCAAACATAAATGTACCTTATTTTGAGTCAAAACTCCTCTGTCTAAACTTCCAATAACTTGCTCAATAGGGTGATGTCTTGAAATATACCTATTAGGTGTCATAGTTATTGATCTTGTTCCAACTGTAGATTCTTCTCTGCTTTCTTCTCTGCTTTCTTCTCTATTTTCTTCTCTATTTTCTTCTTTGTTTTCTTCAGTATGACTTTTATTCAGCAAATCACTGTTAGTTTCAAAAAATAATTCTGTATTTTCAATGTTAGGCTGAGGTTGTGCTTCTCCATTAGATTCATAATCAAGCATTCTTTCCTGAATTTTAAACTTCTCATCAAATTTGACATTTTCACTTTCAACAATAGTCTTAGTTCTTTTTTTATAACATCTATATGCTTTTCTTTTCAAAGAATATCCAAGAAATATTCCTTCACCACTTCTAGGATCAAACTTTCCTATATCATCATCTCTCTTAATATAACATTTACTTCCAAAAATTCTAAAATACTTAACTGAGGGTGCATGTCCAAATCATAATTCATAAGGTGTCTTGTTTGTATCTGCTCTGATTTTTACTTTGTTCATAATGTATACTATTGTGTTCACTTCTTCTCTCCAAAAGGTCTTAGCCAAATCATTCTCAAACAACATAGCTCTCGTTGCTTCAATTATTGACCTATTCCTTCTTTCTGCAATACCACTTTGTTCTGATGTTCTAGGGGCTGAAAGTTGTCTCTTAATACCATTCATTTCACAAAAAGTATTAAACTCTCTATATGTAAATTCACCACCTCTATCAAATCTTAGACACTTAATCTTCATTCCAGATTCATTCTCAATTTTTCTTTTCATGATCTTAAATTTATCAAATGCTTCAGATTTTTCTTTCAAAAATGCAATCCACATCATTCTTGTAAAATCATCAACAAGAATCATAAAATACCTTTCTCCATAGAATCCTCTAGTCCTAGTAGGACCACTCAAGCCTGTATGAACAATCTCCAACTTCTCTGCCAATCTGAACTTCTTGCTGGGAAATGAACTCCTTTTCTGCTTTGCCATCATACATTCTTCACAAATCATGTTATTAGGTTTCATAATTCTAGGTAAATCTCTAACCGCAAGTGTAGTACTCACTTTGACAATATTATCAAAGTTTATATGAAAAACCCTTTTATGCCATAACCAACTGTCATCAATCTTAGTTAACAAACATGTCATCTCAGTATGATTCAACTAAAATACATTACCTTTGGTTCTAGATCCTTTTCCTATCAAATTTCCATCTTTATCTTTTATCACACAAGTTTTCTCAGAAAACCAAATTTGATAACCCTTATCAACCAATTGTCCAACTCTTAGTAGATTATGTCTCAATCCATCAAAAAAGTAAACATCATCAGTGTTAGTCTTTCCATCAAGAGTAACAGATCCTATACACTTAATCAAACAAGGTGCATTATTACAAACTCTAACAATTCCTCCATCATAATTATCTAACTTAACAAACTTTCTTTTATCTCCAGTCATATGATGTGAACAACTACTGTCTATAATCCAATCAGATTTCTTTTCAACTTGAGAAACTAATGCTTTTTCTTCCCTTTCATTAGATTCAAAACTTTCTTCTTTAATTGCTACAAATCCTATTTCCTCAAAGTTATCATTATCAATGTCACTTAAATGTCTTTCAATTCCTACTTCAAGAACTTCATCATTTGCATAATAACATTCTTTAGATCTCCTAGGTTTAAAGTTGCTTCTATACTTCTTAACTCTTTTAGGACATTTAGATGCAAAATGACCATATTCTTGACAAGTCCAACATTTAAAGATTTTCTTAACTTCTGGTTCTCTTTTTACAAGTAATGCAATACCTTCTTCAATCTTCTTATCTTCCTTAGATTTAGATCTGCTACTGCTGACATAATCTCCATTCACACTAGTACTTCTTGATAATGTAGGTCTAATGTTAAGAGCACTGAATGATGTCTCCATTCTAGGTAGCTCTCCTGATAATCTTAAATTCATTTGTACTATTTCTAATCTTCCAAGAAGAGTCTCTCTTGAAAACTTCATTGTACAAGGTATCACTTGTTCAATCATCTGTGTTGTCTGCTTGAATACTGGTGTAAAAGTTCTCAGAATTTTCCATATCACTTCATTCTCTATCTTATCACCTCCACAAGACTTTATTCCTATTACAATCACAGACATCCTTCCAATATAGCTTCTAATAGATTCATCTTCCATCATTCTGATATCTTCAAATGCACAAATCCAATTATGTAATCTAGCCTTCTTTGCATGTTCATCACCTTCAAAAGTAGAATGCAAAGATTTCCAAATTGCATGAGATGTTTTCAAACATCTTACCTGACTGTATTCATTCTCTAATAGTCCTGACAAAAGTTCTTCTCTTGCAAGTATGTTACACATGAATAGATCTAGCTCATCTTTAGTTCCTGCCTCTAGATTATCTTCCTCAATGATAGTCTTCTCATTCTTTGTAATCAACCAATAACTTGGTCCTAAACACAATAAATGTGTCTTCATATTTTCTTTCCAACTATCAAAATTTAATCCATCAAACTTAGGGCTTTCTTTCTTGAAATTTTCCATGGATCTCCTTTAGTTGTTAAACTTTTCTTTCAAGGACCTGCTGCTCTGATACCAATTGTTAGAAAGTAAAGATCCCCAAGATAACTGAGAGTGGGGGGGTGAATTAGTTATCTGATAATTTAACCATTCAACTCCTTTAAACAATATAATCAATGTAGTAATCAACCATAGAAAGATAACCATACACAATTGCACAATAACACAAGATATGTTGACTAGGGAACCTCTTGAAAAGAGTAA
Organism: Chamaecyparis obtusa; assembly: GCA_027943335.1. NCBI lineage: Eukaryota > Viridiplantae > Streptophyta > Pinopsida > Cupressales > Cupressaceae > Chamaecyparis > Chamaecyparis obtusa. Next base: position 208,981 of record BSBK01003594.1, on the reverse strand, counting down.
ACCCCAGTGGGAATGATGCCCACAAAATGATGCACTAAAATGAAAGTTCCTTGTTAGAGGATGGACCTTGTTAGGAGTCTTATGAAATACATTCAGTACATATAAATCCCTGTTAGGAGATTTTTAATCCCTATTAAAAGATTCTAACCTGGTTAAGAGTTTATGGAAGACAGAAGGACCCACTACCCAAATAGCTTCAAGGCAAGATCTCTGAACCCACTATCCAAAAGATCTTATATATTTTCAATAGAATAATATGAAATATATTACCTCCTTCATACTATGCCAAAACTACACTCTCTGCTACACAAGATCACAATTCTAGATCTCTATACTCACAAGCCTTCCTTCATCACTGAATTAGCTCTTTTCTTCACTTCATGCATATATTTGCATCTCAACTTTCACAATTCAATCCTCTCTACTCAATTCTCTTTTTCTCAATTCTCTTTTTTTTTTTAAATCTCATTACAACAAGGAAAACATTCCTTCTTATATACCAAACTCAAATAATTACAAATGAGTTGGTCCTCAATTACAAAATAATAATTTCTACACGCTACACACAAAATTCACATAAAACTATCAGCTTCCAGATACTATAACTTTCTCCAAACATATCCTCAAAGTTTGTGCTATGAACCACATCATCACTAATGAGTCTCCAACATCCCTTTAACTGTGCAAAATCAGATTCCATCCCAGCTAAGAGATATCCTCTGATTTCCAAAAATCGCTACATAGAAACACTGTCTAAACACTGCTTTCACCAAAATGCTCATAACTCTCATGAATGAATGAATTTCTTTTTTCTTTTTCAACCATAGGTTAATAACACACCAAAGAACATAGCATCAACTACACAAAATCCAATCTGCAATACAACATACACACAAAACAAAACTGTACCTACTTTCCTCCTGATATCCAGAATATCACTGTGTTGACCTCAATGACAATCCAAGTCATGAATGCAACAAAAAATGCTATAGAATGATTGGCAAAATACTTTGCATTCATTCCTAACAAAATCCATGTTTTTTCTCTTTCCATTACAACGAGAGACTCTACACCTATGATTGTCCCAATTTCCCTTCACCGCCAAGGCTAGTCTTCCCTCCCAAGGGTGAGTGTAGCCTTGAGAAAACTCCCTTAAAAAATAATACAACAAGAATCCACAAGAACAAAGAGATTCACATTTACAAACAATAGGCTTGCACAACAACAAGCACGAGTATTCTCATAAACATATTCTACACATTATAACAAGTTTTACAACACAAATACATAAAGACACAACTCTAGTTTTCTCCATACAAGCATACAAATTTCCTTGAGATCTCATTTATATGAAAACATAATCAAGTAGAAGAATGAATACAACCAACCTAGAATCCAAGCTTAAGGAAGAAAGTTGAAGAAGAGCTTTCCACTTTCCTAAGTCCTCTCCAAATTAGCAAGTCTCTAAATCTAGAGAGTGGGTGTCAACCCAATTCCTCCCCCAAAATTCCTACTAAAAGAGATCTCCCACAAAACCTCCAACTAACCCTCATTAATATTTATGGCTCAAAGAGATTTTCCATCCATCCTTGTTTCCCTTCATAAATGATATGAAGACTAAGAATGAGAAAAGAGGTATGGGCTTGTCCTCACTTGCCAACCCTCCATTTTCGAAATTTCACTTGAGAGGTACTTTTGAAGGCCCATAAATGAGTTACGGGCTTAATATTGACTAAAATTAAACACCCAAACCAAGGTACATCAAGTGGGGTGGCTAAAAAAGACCCTAAATACTCCCTAAGGGCTCATTTAACCTCCTTAAACTACACTTGAAGTTTGAATTCGGGTTCAACATGGTTTGACTTACGCGAAGGCTTCCTAACCAAAGGTTTACATAGAAAACCTAAAGGGGGTACCATCCTAGGTTGATGACATCAAATCCCAAGTGGACATGTCATGGCCTTAAGTACACACACATGTGTCAAATGACACAAACAAGAAAGTCACATCACAAGCCATGTGGCATATCCACTTGGATTTGCACAACATAAATTACATTAACAATTTACATATAAATAAAATACACTCATGCACATTACTTTAGTGAATTAAACACGATACAATGAGGTTTTTTGGCTTCTCACTAGAAGCAACCTTGGCTCAAATTGATTAATAGAAGTCTATGTTCTGGTTCCCTAAATTTACCATGGCCTATTTCCTTGCACACTTAAATCCAATATCAGTAGTCCAAGGAAACATACATGTAAATTCCATAACTTTCAAAATCAAATAATTCTCATGAAATTAATCATAATTAAGTCAAAATTCCACATGGCATAATCATTTCTTCATAAATCTCATCATGAAATATACAATTCATCACTAAATTAAATTTGAAATATAATCATTTCATACATATATAATTTAATTTCAATTAAACTTCATCATGACATCAAAATATTTCATAAAATCCACTTAATTTCACAAAAAGGTTCCAATAGATATCACAGTTTCATCAAAATAACATAACTAAATGAGCAACTAAACCCTAAGGTGATAAAACCATAACATTAAGTATAGTAAAATCCATAGAGCATCAAAATATAATCATCAAATATGTCTATCTCAAATGTAGAACTAAATGGCTCTGATAGGCTAGGAGTGAGGCCTCGCACTTTTTCACTGTTGCTATTACATTCATATCATGTACAATTACATCATTACATCTCTTCATACATTACATTTATACAAGTTATTAAGACTAATAACTCTTTCAATTGGCTTACATTATACAAAATATATTTATTAAAGGGTTAACATATAGGATGTCATCCCTTTATATTTTCAAGACATTATTTTGATAAACTAAATAATTCCTTAACTCTTTACCAATTATGTCTTCATATTCTATCCTATCGGCTTAACACTATCTTCAATAAAACTATCATAACTTCTTCCGTACAAGCCATACTAAGTTACGCTCTTAGATGAGTCTTCTATAGTCACCATAGTATCTATGTTCAAGTTTGCAAGCACTAAACTTACTCCAATCAACATCGCTAATCAAAATTGTCTTCGGGTACACTGGCAAAAACTTTATCTCATACTTAGACAATTTTGCATTGTGCTCTGATATACTTGCTTTCTGACCTGTGTGATCTTCATGTAGATCATATGTTGCCATAATGAAAACATCTATGTATCTAACTTAGCCAAATTTCCAACATTGATCACATTCCAATGGTTTAACACTAGGTCAAAACTTATTAGGGTTGGGTACTATTGGCCTCAAATAGAAAAAGAGGCTATCAAATATGCAAAGAACTATCAAAATTGCCAAGTACATGGTAACTTGACTCATGCACTAGGGAGAGATCTTATTCCCTTTCCTACACAATGGCCTTTCCAACAATGGGTGTTTGGTCTTATAGGAGCTATATATCCCATTCTTCCAATGGACACACCCATATCATTACAACTACATACTATTTTACAAAATGGGTAGAAGAAATTCTTTTGACTCAAGCAATCAACAAACAAATCTCAATGTTCATTGTCAACTATATCATTTGTCCATATGGAATCCCACATTCTATAGTCACAGATAATGGTGGCCAGTTCAAAAATAAGGACTTGGATTCCTTATGTGCTAAATTCAATATTACACAACATTGGTCATCCATATACTATCCTCAAGGGAATGGGCAAGAAAAAGCATAAAAAAACATCTATTGAAAATCCTACATCAAACAGTTAATAAAATAGGAAGATACTAGCATGTCATGATCAATCCAGCGCTTTGGGCCTCCAAAACAAGTATCATAATGCCAAAAGGGTATACACCATTTTCTTTAGTTTATGGGTCTAAAGTGGTACTACCTATTGAGGTTGAAATTCCATCACTAAGAATCAGAATGCATGGTCTAGTAACTGATTATGACTACAGATTTTTTAGGCTACAAGAACTTGAACTACTAGATGAGCACAGACAAGCAACATATGATCATCTCAGAGTATATCAGAAGAGAATGTCTAGAAGCTACAACAAGAAAGTCAGACATGAAGAATTTCAAGTTGGCGATCTAGTCTTGGGAGAAAATCCTAAAAATAAATCACATCGAGAATGGAAGAAGTTTGAATCCAACTGGCTACATCCCTTTGTTATTACAACTAATTTTTAGCTCTAGAGCCTATCAACTATGAGAACCAATCAACATTCTACATCTGAAGAAATTCTATGCCTAAGGCATTCAGTATTAAAAAATGTCCTAAAAAAATGATAAAAAATCCTTTAAAAAATGATCATATTGGTGAAAACCTAGCAAATAGGCACCTTGATGTATGAAAAAAAATAAAAATTAAAAAAAAAGTACAAAAAAATTGAAAAGATAAAAAATACAAAAAAAACAAGAAAAATAAAAAGTGCCTTGGTGAAAACCTGAAAACAGGCACCTTGGTAGAAAACATACTATCTTTGCCAATATGGTGAAAACCTAGCAAATGGGCACCACTTGTATCAAAATGCTCCATCTATCAGTGCAATCTTGGTCTTTCCCAGCTTTCAGTCTACTTTAGTTTGTATATATCTCTCAATTTTCTTTCGCATCTTATTTTCAATAAAGTCGGTCTGAGCATCAATCTAGCACAAGTGTCTATACCTTATCAAAGTTTCAACTTGGGGGCAATGAAGGTCATATCCTAAAGTCCTCAGTATCTTTAGATGAGTCATATCTAGTTAGAGTCTTTTGAAACTTCATTCGAGTCAGTCTGTCTGCCTCTTTACCAAAAAGGATTTTGTAGTTAACCACAAACAAACATCAACAACAACCTGAAAACAATCTTTGCGACATGTTTAAATCATCTTTGTATGCTTACTGATTCACATTGAGGTTTTTGCATATTATGTTCCCTCGAGCTATTTGATAATGTTCTTCATAGGATTTAGGGAGTGATGACTAGGGGCATAATGTTTTTCTTTATTTTCTGCTTTGAGTGAAAATCTAACAACTTTGGAAATTTTGGATTGAATTGGTGTCCACTATAAGTGCCTTCATCATGTATTGGATGGCCTTGTGTACCTTGACCATTGATACCCAAAAAATTCAAGGAAGTTTGATCTAACTTAATCTTTATGATTGATTTCTCATTCTCTATTGTGAAACACAAAATTATCCAAGGATGTGAATGGTAAAGGGTCATTGCTAGTAAATTTACATAAGAATGAGATTGATCTCTCTTTTATTTGGCATGGTTTTTCCACAAGGCATATTCAGGTCATCAAAACATTTATGTTTTGATGGCTATACAAATTTCTATATCAAAATGGACATGATATTTAGGTCATCTTGGCTTTTTTGCCTTGATGCTTATATCTAAATCCGACATAATAAAACAAAAATAAATATTCATCTGTATGGTTTTCTAACTAGTGGGAATTGTATTGATTTATCTAATGTTACCTAAAAGAGAAAAGAACAAAAAAATATTTAGCAATGAAAATGATCGACACATGATCAGTGACTAAGTCCTAGGTCTAAGGTTTGCATTTCATTTTTCACTTTGCATGGTTGCATGATCTCACAATTTCACAAATAAACTTGAACGGTTAACAATTCTCCAAAATTATCACTAAACATGACACAAGGGTTGAGCTTTGTACGAAGGTCCCCTAGCACTGAACCAACAAGAAGTCACCATCCTGGGTTACACATCCTTTTTGACAAATGACCGAGTAATTATCTTCATCAATATGTGAAAAATAATATATCCTGTGTATTGCTACATTTACACTACATGAACATTCCATACATCCATTTGCATACATACATGTGCATACAAAAAGCATAAACAAAATCATACATTTTTCTATCCATCATTACATTGCATAAAATCCATACATTTGAAATAAATCATTGTATTTCATATTCCATACATGCTAAACTAATCAACCCATTTAAAACATTTGCATCACATGAAATAATCATCATAAACAAAATGACAAGTACGTATGAGGTCACAACCAAAATCGATCTCATATATATCAAAAATCAAAATATTCAGGGGTGCACTACTAACACAATATACAAAAGAATGAGCTCATGTGAGCTATCAGATATGATCATTATATGGACAAACATGACAAAAGAACAATTAATAACACTAAGTCAAATCAGCTGTCTGCTGACTCCTCTGCATCTGGCACTAGGTCAACCTGTGATGCTCTAGCTCCCTTAGAAGAAATCATGTACTGAGAATATGTAGGCACTCTCTAGACAACAATTATAATCGCATAATATGTAGAAACATAGTAAGAAGCCCACCTAGTCTATTGAATCATGTCTACTTGTAATTGCCTCACGTCAACCTCTTGCTCTACTCTCTATCTCTCAGACTCCCTCAACTAGATCTCAAATGTAGCACTCTGCAATCTCAAGTCCCTAATCTACAGCCTAAGTCACCTAATAATATCCTAAGGTGTCTACCTCATTCAAGGATCTACCTTTGTTGCTAGTGCCTCTGAATCCTCCATAGGCTGATCATCAGCCTCTGCTCTATGCACCTTGTGCGGTCAGACCTCAACACCTAGATCAAAATCATGAGTAACCTATGTATCATCTGTACCACCAACATCTTTTTTGTGCTCCTAAGACATCATTAAAACTACCAACACTACGTAATTTACCACTCTCACCCCTAGTATACCTACTTTGTAACACTCCGGGTCGAGGTAGTCTCATATGTCCTACTGGTCTCTATGGGGTAACCAATGCTCTAGGCCTAGGTGGTGTAGGCTGCACCAATGGTATCTGAATATCTCACAGTCTCTGGCCTCTTCCCATAGGGGCACCTATCACATCCTTCACCTCCTCTATAGTTGGAATTAGCTTAGTCAGATCTGAAAATATCCTTGTAGAATGCTCTGCCAACCAAGAAACAAATGCATTAGTAACACCTGTATCAGCAAATTGCAACCTGTAGTTCCAATCTCTCAGCACTTATCCAGTGCACTGCTGACTGCACAAGGTGTAAGATAAATGAGCTATCTAACACAACCCAAGCTCTCAGACCATACGTGCATAAGTGGCACAATCTTGAGGTGCATCTTGTAGATACCATACTATCTCCATATCCTTGTGATGATAAATCACTCTAAGACAGTGGTTGATTGTCCTATCGGCACTTGACTCTAACAAAAGTAACTAAATTGGGCACATGTAGCTAGTCAAGCCTCAATCTGTAAGTATGGCCTCCAAATAAAAAATGTCATGTCATATAGGACATGCCTGCAGTACTCAGTTCGGCCCATCTAAACCTGTGTGACATACCTAGAATATCTATATATCAGAGGCTCATGTGGCTGCCTCTCTTCACTGTATATCAGCTGACATATTGGGATGCACTCCCAAGCCTATATTTGTGGAACAAGTGCACCTGAATAAAATGATTTACCGTCATGGTAAACTATCTCATTCATCTCACTGAAAATGTGAGAAAGGAGACACTGACCCCATCCTAGCTTAGAGGGACTAGCCATTAGGCGTGCTACCATTAGGGCCCAGCCCATCATAAGACCATTCTATTGATGGTCAAACATGATGATCCCACTGATCATCCCTGCTATGATGCACTCTAATGTGTGAGTCTGCCCATATCTCTATGGCAGAGCCTCCCAGGACATGGGCTGATCTAACTAATCATCATCACTGAACAGGCTCCTAAAGGCATGTAGACCAGCATTCCCAACATTGATATAATAAGGACGAGGGCCATGAAACTGTATGTGTAGAATCCTATACACATCCTCTAGTATCATAATGATCTCTCCGATAGGTAGGTCGAATGTTTGCATCTATGAATGGAATCTCTCTATCAACGTAGTAATCAAACTATAGTTTACCCAAATCTCAAGCAACTAGATAAGGTACTCAAAATTGTAGGAAGCTAGGTGCACTCTGAGAGGGTTGGGCAATGGTACACATAGTCTCTAGGTAGCCGGATGAGATATCAACACATGTACATCTGGATAATGAACCTACATAGCACAAAAATAGGGTACCCTATCAGTAACTTGGCAAAAAAGTAGGCTATAAACATAGAAATTGAAAAATTGAATACTTTAAAAGGTGCATTAAATTCTACGGAATCAGCCTAAGAAATTAGAAAAATAAAAAAATTTGACCTAAGGATGAGAAAAACACTTGATTATTTCCATACAAGTTTTTAGACTTGTCCCAAAACTGGTATGAGTTTCTATGGGTTCCTACATGACATTTCATGCATACACGACAATCTACAGGTTCACATATGACACTTGAGGGACCCGATGAAATGTCATACGATAGATGGGTCCCTCTCATATGACTTAAAGGTTAAAGGAGGAGGACATTCTAAATGACATTCAAAACTCATATGAGTCCTACTAGACTGTCGTATGACTTTTCATGGTATGAAAACTCAATAAGCTAAAAATGTATGAAAAATTTAAAAACATACTTAAAAATGGAAAAAATTGAATTCACAGAGAGGCACAAAGGTCCACTTACCAGGTTCTCATACTGTGGAGGTCGCTGGAATTACCGACTACGCTCAAATTGATGCGAGGGGATAGGCACTTCCATTTTTTCTCTGAGGGCTCCACAAAGTTCACAAAAGACAAAAGGTTGAAATGATTTGAAAATGACCCTTTTTTTCCCTTATATAGCTTTTGACCTAATTTTTCAAAGTGCTTTGTTTTGCGTGAAAATTGCACCCTTGACTAATTTTGATGTTCTGAATCCATTTTTTGCATCAAAATCAAAATTTGAGATTATTTACTTTGTCAAAATTATGATTTAAAATTTTTAGACCCAAGATAGTCGACTGCTTACATAATCGACCTTCAATGAAATCCAGAATGCATCTTAACTGATTATCTCACATCAAACTAACAAAATTTCAACTTGGTCAATCATGGTCAACTCATGGTCAAACCTAGTCAAACTCGGTCTTCAGGACCTTCACACAATGCAGAATGTATTTCTGGACATGTATAGCCAATTCTCAAATCAATTAACATGCTTCTAGACCAGATTAACACTGATTTTTCTTGTCATATTCCAATTTTCATCCTGGAGGGGGCATGGTATTGCACATCAATCAAATTTTTGAATCAATTTTTCTTTTAGTGATCAAGACAACAACCACGTCTAGTTGTTGATTCATCAAAATTCCTCGTCCCTTGAGGAACATCGCTTGGGGCATATCAGATTCATCAAGATCCATATCAATTTGGTATCCTAATCAATCTTGTAAATTGTATCACCTCTTCGTAACCATCAGTTGATTTGTGTTATTTCTTTGGTTCTTCATAACTGAAGGGTTCATATTTGATATCCTTTCGATTCCTTTGGATAATCATGTCTAGAGTCTGGACAATCACTTCTTCATAATCATAGGTTGAGAATTAGGCATTTTGGCACTTCTTTGTAATCACTGGTTCATTTTTAATATAGTTAACATCATCTCGATTCCTTGGTCAATCAAAACTTGAATCAAACATCTTCAGAATCTATCAATCAGTTTATGTCTCAGAATTAGTTAATATTCTAGAATCGGTTTTCCCACCACATAATTGAGTCCATATCATCATAAAAAATAGATTAATTTTTGAACCAGTGCACTTCACATAGTAAATCAAAGAGGGGCAAAATGTGATACCCCAAAAATGGGCTATACGTTCATTGACCTCATACATCAACAAATCGATCAAAATTGACATCAAAGTCCTAACCTAAGGCACATCTGCACATCCGTTCATCAAAACCCTAATTGATTTTATCCTAATTCTACATTAGGGAATATTTCCTAAATATTCCTAATTTTGCTAATTATCTCCTAATTAAATATTATTTGGTGATAAATCATATTTATCCTAAATTTGATTAATTGAAAATGATAAATATTTAATTAATTAGATTAATATTGCCACATAATTATTTAATTACATTTATTCCTAATTTATATTATTTAATTTTGACAATAAATAAAAAATCCTACGAATAATTAATTAAATCAAGCTGTCAATAATTTAATGATATAGCTTGGAATAAAGTTTGATTTAATAATTGATTAACACATAAATCAGTTGTTTTAATTCAAAATCAGTTAAGTTGAGAATAAATCACTTTAATTATTAAATTAATTCACATTAAATCATGCACAATCAGAAAAGCAGTCAACTTTAAATAAATTATCAATTTCAATTTGTTAACTTTCTAAACTCAACATGTGATTGTGAGTTGAAAAAGTGATATGAACTCTGTTTTGAGTCAAAAAGCTACTTTTGCACCATTTTATGAGTTAATTTATTTTTAATTTCTTGTAAACTCAAAAATCAACCTGAGTTTATCAAGTGTGATTTATGGCTTTCTCAATGCATCCTCAACACACTATATTTCTATATAATCAAGGCTCAACTCTTCACAAAAGGTCCTTTGATCCTTCAAGCTTTTGGTTTTTGTATCCTTGGGGAATCAAGCTCTTGCGAACAGGAGATTGTGAGATTTTCATAGTTTCAATTCATTTTTTTTCATAGAATTCATAACATTCGTAGCATTGTTAGATTTTCATTGCATATCAAATTTCAATTCATTTAGATCAAATTTCCATCATATTGCATAGAAAATACAAAATGATAGATTAATCTACATCCATATTCCATTACTTTCAATTATTTTGAATCCTTCATTTAGGTTTTGCATCATTATTGATCTTGGTCTTAGTCTAAGAATACCATAATCACACCTACTAGAAGGAATTAAATTTCCTAGTTAGCTTAGTTCATTTATATTGAAGATTTCTCAATTTGCTAACCTCTAATGTTTTACTGAAGTGTTGTGTCTCAAGCTAGGTAAAAAGTTGACATGCACACCTCCTCTTTAAATTATTCATCCACATGTATTTATAGGAGACTCTAATTATAACCCTCTTCACATTCTATTGATTCTCCTATCGGCATTGACATTTGTGGATCTGGCTCTTTTTTTATAGCCCGTTCTTCCATTGTTTTTTCAATAGTGGGGCTAGTGAATTGCAATGTAGGAAGAGAAAAATTGAATGGAACCTATTCTTCAATATTTTCCTTTATTATTTCCATGTGTTATGCTTCCATTTGATCCTTGAATCCAAGAAATTCCTCAAAATAAAAAAAATAAAACTCATATAGACCAAGTGAAGCTTGGGGATCTATTTTCATGTCTTGTGCATTTATGGCTACCCTATTCAAAATGTTCTCTTCTTGGAGTATTCTTTTAGTGAATGTTCCTAACCATGTTCTACTTTCCAATGGAACATGATGTAAACTTAATTTCCTCCTCCTCTTCCTCTTGTATAGTTTCCAGCTGAGAGGAAGTAGATGATCTCTTTCTCTTCTACACTTTCCCCCTCTGTACTTGTGTAGGGTTAGGTTCTATGACCTATATTATTGGGGACCTTCTTAAGGTCGATGTTTCTTCCTTGGAAACCATAGGTGTTAGTTGTAGGTGGAGAAATACTTCCTATCATTCTTTTCCTAAATGGTTTCACCTTTGGGTTTGAGATATAAATTATTGGTCAATCATGTCTATAAATAGTCTCTGGCATTTGAGGGGTTGTCCCTTCAAAATTGGGCATCATTACTTTTCCTCTCTATTCTCTCATTTAGAAGGTGGTTTATGTTTTTCCTTCACTAGTATGTGATCCATTCTGAATTATCATCTAATCCAATCTTTAGTAGTTTTTACTACATGCCTTGCTCTGAAATACATATCATCATTTTATTCCTTATCTACCTCTACATTTGGTACGGCCCTTATGTATATATTATCTTTATTTTACATAGGATCCAAAAAAAATTCAGTACGTGGAACCCATACTTTAGGTTGTATGCAAAGTAGTATGTCATCTGTTGAAATATCAAGACACATTCAACAATAGTCCTGGATCCTGATGTCATATTCATCCATGTATTTCATGCAATGATCTTCAATATGAGGTCCATGAATATAATGTTTTCCCATGATGTGGTTTTTGTTAGAAAGTAAAGTCCACCAAGATAACTGAGAGGGAGGGGGGTGAATCAGTTATCTGATAATTATAAATTTTATCAATTTCAATAGCATTTAACCATGTAAGCAATATAATTACCAACCATAGAAAGATATTCATACACAATAACACAATGACACAAGATATTTTGACTAGGGAACCTCTTGATCAAAGAGTAAACCCCGGTGGGAATGATGCCCATAAAAGATACACTAATATGAATATTCCTTGTGAAAGGATGGACTTTGTTAGGAGTCTTATGAAATACATTTAGTGCATATGAATCCCTGTTAGGATATTTTGAATCCCTATTTAAAGATTCTAACCCTGTTAAGAGTTATGGAAGACAGAAGGAGCCATTGCCCAAACAACTTCAATTGCAAGATCACTAAACACACTGCCCAACTAATCTCTATATTATTCAATAGAATAATAGAAAATATGTTGCCTCCTTCCTTATTGTGCCAAACCTCACTCTTTGCTACACCAGATCTCAATTTCAAATCTCTATACTTCACATGTCTTCCTTCACAAATTCGCTTTCACTATTAGCTCTTTTCTTCACTTCATGCATACATCAACACATATAACCATTACAACCATATAAAAACAAGTAAAAAAATTCCTTCCTTTATACCACACTCAAGTAATTACAAATGATTCAGCATACAATTACAAAATAAAAGTTTCCACATGCTACATCAAAATTACACAAAACTGTCGGCTTCCAACTACAATAATTGTTCACTCGTGCGACCTCAAAGTGTGCACTATCATCCATTTCACTATCAATGTGTCTTCAACTTCCCTTTAACTGCACAAAACCAGATTCCATCCCGATTAGGAGATATCATCTGATTTCCACAAACTGCTACTCAAGAACACTGCCTAAATACTATTTCCACAAAAATGCTCATAACTTTCATGAATAAATGAATTATTGTTTGTGCTCTTAATCATAAACATATAACATATCAAAGAGTATATCATTAACATCACATAGCTCCAAATACAATATCCCATGTGCGCTAATCAAAACATTGTCTTCTTCTCTACAAGTCTCTGGTAAATCACTACGTTGACATCAATGACAATCATAGTCATGAATGCAACAACAACTGCTAGAGAATGGCTGGCAAACATTTAGCATTCATTCCTAACAATCTCCCCCATTGGCATTGATGGAAAAAGAGATGAAAAAACATCCAATGTTCCAAAAATCCAATACTAAAACATTGTTGCTTCAAGAAAATATTTCAAGTCCTCTTCATCAATTAAATCTTGCTTTTATTTTCCTGTTCAGATAGTACGAATATTTTTTCCATGTACACTTCTCCCCCATTGACATCAATGATAGAAATCTCATCATTATGTCAACAACAACTCCAATGTCAAAAGACACTATTCAAAAAATACATTCACTAGAGTCCTCATGACTCAACTCAGATACACATACTCCCCCATAGAGGAAGTACCAACATCTAGTCTAGAAGAAAGATAAGGATCATATACCACTGGATGCATGCAACCAACTACATCACTTCTCAAAAGTAGGATGGGGCATAACCCCAAGCATACCTCTCAGATACTCAAATGTATCCTTAGGCAAAGGCTTTGTAAATATATCTGCTATCTTCTCCTTTATACTTCTGTACTCAAGTCTGACTTCTTTGTCAGCAACTTTCTCTCTTACAACATGATACTTAATCTATATATGTTTTGGCTTAGAATGTAATATAGGGTTCTTAGACATACTAACTATGCTGGTGTTGTCACAATGTATGACAACAGGTTCAACAAATTGGTTACAATTGTTTTCTCCTGCTACATATTCTGCTTTTGCTGTGCTCTGTGAGATACAATGTTGCTTCTTGCTTAGCCAAAAAAATATCTTCCTCCAAGGAAAAATGCTCCACCACTAGTGCTCTTTTTATCATCAACATTGCCTCCCCAATCAACATCTGTATATGCACATAGGGTAAAATCATAAGATTTTTCATACCACAATCCATAGTCCATTGTGCCTCTTAAATATCTCAGTATCCTCTTTACTGCTGCATAATGTGATTCTCTAGGTTCAACTTGAAATCTTGCTACAATTCCAATTGAAAGTGCTATATCAGGTCTTGTATGAGTCAAGTACTACAATCCTCCAATCATAGATCTATATTTCTTCTGTTCAACTATAGGAGTCTCATCTATGCTAGATAATTTATGTGCAGTTACCATAGGTGTTCCAACTGGTTTACAGTTCTCCATTCCAAATCTTTTCAACAAGTCATTCAGGTACTTTGTTTGACTTACAAAGATACCATCATTATTCAGTGTTATCTGTAATCCCAAAAGGTATTTCATTTCACCAATCATACTCATTTAAAATTTAGTCTTCATTTCATCAGCAAATTTGTCACTAGCTTCATCTTCTCCTCCAAAAATAATGTCATCAACAAAAACAACTATAAGCAACAAACCATTTTCAATTTCTTTTGAGTATAGCTTTCTATCAACTTTTCCTTTTGTAAATCCCAACTTTAACAAATACTTGTCCAATCTTGCATACCAAGTTCTAAGTGCTTACTTTAGTCCATATAAGGCTTTCTTTAGTTTACATACCATGTCTCCTTGAGTCAAAGGAAAAATTTTAGGCTACTCAATGTAGACTTCTTCTTCCAATTCTCCATTCAAAAATGTGGACTTCACATCCATTTGATATACTTTGAATTTCTTATAAGCTGCATAAGCCAAAAACATTCTTACTGCTTCAATTCTTGCAACAAGTGCAAAGGTTTCTTCATAGTCAATTCCTTCTTGTTGTGAGTATCCATTACATACCAGTCTTGATTTTTTTCATACTACTTCTCCTTGTTCATTCATCTTGTTTCTTAATACCCATTTAGTTCCAATAATATTCTTGTCTTTAGGTCTAGGGACCAATTCCCATGTCTGGTTCTTTTCAATCTGATCTAGTTCTTCCTTCATAACATTAGTCCAACTTTCATCTTCACAAGCTTCACTAGTAGTTTTAAGTTCAATTTGATAAATCAAACATAATTGTTCTTGTACCTTATTCTGAGTTAGAACTCCTCTTTTGATGCTTCCAATAATTTTCCCAATAGGATGATTTCTTGATAAACTATTGTTAGGTGTCACTGTCTCAGATCTCACTTCAGGTGTAGGTTCTTCAATGACTTCACTATGGCTTTCATTCAAAAAATCACTGTTAGTCTCATAAAATAATTCAATAGATCTAGTGTTAGGTTTAGGATGAGCTTCTTCATCTGATTCTTAATCAAGCATTCTTTTCTGAATTTTGAACTTTTCATCAACTTTAACATTTGTGCTTTCAATAATAGTCTTAGTTCTTTTATTGTAACATCTAGAGGCTTTTCTTTTGAAAGAATATCCAAGAAATATACCTTCATCACTTCTAGGATCAAACTTTCCAATATCCTCATCTCTCTTTACATAACATTTGCTTCCAAAAATTCTAAAATACTTAACTGAGGGTGCATGTTGAAACCATAATTCATAGGGTGTCTTGTCTGTGTCTGCTCTGATTTGTACTCTGTTCATTGTATACATTGTTGTGTTCACTGCTTCACTCCAAAATATCTTCTCCAAATCATTTTCAAATAACATAGGTCTTGTTGCTTTAGTCACTGATCTTTTTCTTCTTTCTACAATACCATTTTGTTCAGGTGTCCTAGGGGCTAAAAACTATCCCTTAATGCCATTTTCTTCACAAAAAGTGTTAAACTCTCTGGAAGTGAATTCTCCACCTCTATCAGATCCCAAACATTTAATCTTCATTCTAGATTCATTCTTAACTTTATTCTTAATGATCTTAAACTTATCAAATTCTTCAGACTTTTCCTGAAGAAATGCAATCCACATCATTCTTGTAAAATCATCAACAAGAATCATAAAATACCTTTCTCCATAGAATACTCTAGTCCTGGTAGGACCGCTCAAATTTGTATGAACAATCTCTAGCTTTTCTACAGATGTAAACTTGTTACTAGGAAAAGAACTTCTCTTTTGTTTAGCCATCACACATTCTTTACAAACCATGTTAGTAGGATTCATAATTTAAGGCAAATCCCTTACTACAAGTGTAGTAATTACTTTCACAATGTTGTCAAATTTTATATGACAAAACCTTCTATGCCATAACCAACTGTCATCAATTTTAGTAATCAAATATGTCATCTCAGTGGGATTCAACTGAAATACATTACCTCAGGTTCTAGATCTAGTTCCAATTAGATTTCCATCTTTGTCCTTTATTAGACAAGTTTTCTCAGTAAATCAAACTTGATATCCCTTATCAACTAACTATCCAACACTTAAAATATTATGTTTCAATCCACCCACAAAATAGACATCATCAGTATTAGTCTTTCCATCAAGAGTAATAGATCCTATATCTTTAATCAAGCAAGGTGCATTGTTTCCAACTCTAACAACTCCTCCATCATAATCGTTAAACTTGATGAAATTTTTCATGTCTCCAATCATATGATGTGAACAACCATTGTCTATAATCCAATCAGCTTTCTTTTCAACTTGAGAAACTAAGGCTTTTTCTTCCTTAACATCAGTTTCAGGATTCTCTTCTTTAATTTCTACAAATCCTATGTCATCATTATTCTCAGAATCACTGTCACTTAGAGTTCTCTCTATACTAGTTTCAAGATCTTCATCATTACAATAATAAAATTCCTTAGGTCTTCTAGGTTTGAAATTTTTTCTGTACTTTTTAACTCTCTTAGGACACTTAGATGCAAAATGACCATATTCTTGACAAGGCCAACATTTAAAAATTTTCTTACCGTTTGGTTCTCTCTTCACAAGAAATGAAATACCTTCTTCAATCTTCTTGTCTTTTTCATTTCTAGATCTCCTTCTGCCAGCATAATTGCCACTCACACTGATGCTTCTTGACAAAGGAGGGAAAACACTAAGAAAACTGAATGTTGTCTCCATTCTAGGTAAGTCTCCTAATAACTTCAGGTTCATCTCTGCTGCTTCCAATCTTCCAAGAAGAGTTTCTCTTGTAAAGTTTGCAGTACAAGGTATAACTTGTTCAATCATTTGTGTTTTCTACTTAAATACAGGATTCACTGTCCTCAAAATTTTCCATATCACTTCATTCTCTTTCTTTGTTGCTCCACAAGATTTTATGCCTGTGATAATTTCTGACATTCTACCAATATAGCTTCTAACAGATTCATCTTCCAACATTCTTATATCTTCAAATGCACATATCCAATTATGTAATCTAATTCTTTTTGCATGTTCATCACCTTCAAAAGTAGAGTGTAAAGCTTTCCAAATTTTGTAAGATTTTTTCAAACATTTTACTTGACTGTACTCATTCTCTGAAAGGGCTATCAAAAGTGCTTCTCTTGCAAGTATGTTACACATAAATAGATCTCTCTCATCGATAGTACATGTTTCAAGATTTTCCTCTTCAATGATAGTCTTATAATTCTTTGTAATCAACCAATAAGCTGGTCCTAAACATAGTAGGTGTGTCTTCATCTTTTCTTTCGAGCTGTCAAAATTTACTCCATCAAACTTAGGGATTTCTTTTCTGAAATTCACCATTGATCTCCTTGAGCTGTTAAACTTCTTTTTAAAGGACCTACCATTCTGATACCAATTGTTAGAAAGTAAACTCCACCAAGATAACTTGGGGGGGGGGGGTGAATTAGTTATCTGATAATTATAACTTTTATCAATTTCAACAACATTTAACTATGTAAGCAATATAATTACCAACCATAGAAATATATTCATACATAATAACACAATGACACAAGATATCTTGACTAGAGAACCTCTTGATCAAAGAGTAAACACTGGTGGGAATGATGCCAAAAAAAGATGCACTAATATGAATATTCCTTGTGAAAGGATGGACTCTGTTAGGAGTCTTATGAAATAAGTTCAGTGCATATGAATCCCTGTTAGGTTATTTTGAATCCCTCGTAAAAGATTCTAACCCTGTTAAGAGTTATGGAAGACAAAAGGATGCACTGCCCAAACAGCTCCAATGGCAAGATCACTAGACACACAGTCCAACTAATCTCTAGATTATTCACCAGAATAATAGAAAATATGTTACCTCCTTCTTTACTATGCCAAATGGCACTCTCTGCTACACCAGATCTCAATTTCAAATCTTTGTACTTCGCATGTCTTCCTTCACAAATTCTCTTTCACAATTAGCTCTTTTCTTCACTTCATGTGTACATCAAAACATACAACCATTACAACCATATAAAAACAAGGAAAAAAATTCCTTTCTTTATATGACACTCAAGTAATTACATTTGATTCAGCATACAGTTAAAAAATAAAAGTTTCCACATGCTACATCAAAATTACACAAAACTATTAGCTTCCAACTACAATAATTCTTCACTTGTGTGACCTCAAAGTTTGTGTTGTCATCCATGTCACTATCAATGTGTCTTCAACTTCCATTTAATTGCACAAAACTATATTCCATCCCGATTAGGAGATATCATCCAATTTACACAAACTGGTACTCAGGAAAACTACCTAAATACTGCTTCCACAAAAAATATGATAACTTTCATGAATAAATGAATTACTATCTATGCTCTTAATCATAAACATATAAAATATTAAAGAGTATATCCTCAACATTTCATAGCTCCAACTACAATATCCCACGTGCGCTAATCCAAACATTTTCTGCTTCTCTGCAAGTCTCTGGTAAATCACTGTGTTGACATCAATGACAATCATAGTCATGAATGCAATAACTGCCACAGAATGGCTGCCAAACATTTAGCATTCATTCCTAATACTTTTAAGTGTCTATGGGCTCAAACTTGGTTCTGATTAAATTGAATGGTTCCAAGGGGCATTCACCCCATTCAATGGAAAACATTTGCACACTTTCATGTGTTGAAGAGAGTGAGGGCTAATAGAAATGGGAAAGTCCCAACAATGTTTCCTCTTGTGATTGATATGCTCATATGCATAAGAAATTTCCCTTGCTATTGCTAATATAATTATTCTATCTTATGGGTATTTTGGAAGCTTCTTTGTTGTAAGAATGCATCCTTCCACTTTGATGTATGTGAAAGTCTTAAACTAGATATAATAGGCACCTATTTCCCTATCTTTAGCAACAACTTCTAAAAGTCTTTTGACATAATCTCCCTGAATTGAATAGATGATTGTGAAGACAAAAACATCATTAAAAATCTTATATTTTGTGCTATATTCATTCAATTTTTCCATTCTCAGAAGCTTCATATATATTGTTAATTTCCATGCATTGTGTTGTCCTAAGGTTCCCCTTTTTCTTAAATTGGGATTTTTTTTTTGCAATAAGTAAATAGACAATGTATGAAGTTATGTAAAACTATGGATTGTTCTTTATGTATTGTCTTAAAATGGATGTGCTCCTTATTTAAGACCTTTTATCTCCCATCCTTTATCAAATTTTTAGACGATGGATGCATTTGTGCTCACTACGCTTTTTCTCTCATTCATCCCTATTTTCTCCATTTTCAACTATCCAAACTTTGTTACCTCAGGGATGGCCCCCTATGGGCCAACCCTATAATACATCAACCAAGTTGACATGTTCCTCAAGAATAGGTTGACCAAGCTGACCAATTCCCTATGGGTTGTGAGCATTAGGCCTAGTGTTGTCTGAGGGATTTAATTTGCAAAATTTAGTGACCCTGTCATATTGCTTTATTTTCTTGCCTTCAAAATAGTATAAATGAAAGCTCAGGCACCTCATTTTGAGGGTCACATACACTATATAAATCATAGATGAAATATCAAGAATTCAAGCATTCTATCAAGAATATTTTTGTGAAGCATTCAAGGAATTCAAAGATTCAAGGATCCTTTGTGACCATTTCCTCTTCAAGATCTAGCATATTAATGGCCATCAAGTGAGGATATTTACATTGAGGCATTCATCATGTTCTTAGTTTTATGCACACTTAAATACATGGATCCATGAAGTGATTTTGGTAGATCTATAGCATTTTTTGAGAATTCCTACATTGCAAGTTCAAGATTAGTATACAAACACAAAAAATCCTTATTGACAAGGGTGTCTTCAAGCAAGACTTGTGAATATTTATAGTCTTACTTTTTATTTTATACATTTACATTTAAATTCAATGTTGATTCCTTAATCTAGGGATTCACCAAGGAAATCCCTTATCCACCCCAACCGCAAAATCTAGTTTTTTGTGTGTAGGAGCAAGATCTTGGAATTGTTGTTATAGATCTGGAAGTCATGGAAAAAGATCTAATAGAGAAATATGGGTCAACTTTAGTGAAGTGGCTCAAGAAAATAGAGACTTGGTTAACCTATTTTGGAACATGATGATGTGGTCAACATGTTTGTTGTAGCCTAAGATTTTCAACATTTTATAGGTTTTCAACCATGATCGTAGATCTGTAGTCAGAAATTTAGCTATAAGTCCAGAAAAATAGTTTTTAGAGTAGATTAAGAAATTCCTCAAGATCATACATCAAGGCGAGTACCTCATTATCTATTTTATTATCTTAGTTTAGATTTGTTTTCACATCTTAATTATGTTGATTGCTTATATTTAGCACCTAGATCTCTATTGCTTATCTTGCTAAATCAATTAGTTTGACTCTAGAAGTGCATTTAAACAACATTAATCAAATCTTACATTTCATGAAAGAGGACTTTCTTATGTAATTCCTTAGTATAATTTGGGTCTAAAATTAGCATCCCATCATCTTCTTGGATTTTTTATAATCTTACTTAGGTTATATTGTGAGTTATACCTGAAAGCCCCTCTTTCTCTTATATTTTGAATGTTGGTGTTGAAGTGGTTAGTTAATGAATTCATCTCACATAGTTTATATTAGTAGATTCATTGACTCCATTTTCTGCCTAAAATTTTTGGTGAAGTTGACTTGTGCCCCTTTGCTTTTGGAGTTAGGTTGTTTCTTTGCATTATTATTTTACCTTATTTTGGTCATCCCAACACAGTCCCTCTTTCCTTAATTTTATAGTTATATTTATTGATACATGTTTGTTCAGATCTCTCTTATTATTCTCTTTATTACATTTATAATTGTGATAGGTCTCGTTAGAGTTTCCTTTTGTAAAATCCTCTTTTATGTGCTTAATTACACTATTCCAACATCTAGCATTCACATTAGGAGAAGTCATAGATGCGTGGGATCTTTTGACAATGATTCCTCTTTCCCTCCTAAGACACATTATGATACTAATATTTTCCCTCAAGATCTCAATCCCATAATGGAGCATAATTATTATTATTCCTCCCATGATGGAGATGAATCCTTAATAATTCCTCATTCCCAAGTTGATAAGCTATCTCATGAGGTTGATAAGTTGGAAAATTGGGTTGTGTAAGAGAAGACAAATCCGAATAGTGTTACCTCTACTAAGGCTATTAAGAATCATGGTACTCATGATGATAATAACATATCCATTTTTCATGATATCTCACATCGTATTAATACTCATGCTAAGGCTTTCATGAAATGTGCTCAAGAGTTAGGATACACTCCTTCCACAATTGTTAAACTATCTATCCTAATTTCTACTACCATTCCTAGTATTCCTACTTATGGTCCACCTCTCATGACATCTTCTATACATGTTTCCACTCCTTTAAGTGTTGGTCTTCCTAATCCTTCACTTCCTTTGAGTGTTCCTCCTACCTTTATAGCTTCTTCATTACCCTCATAAAATGTTTTCCATTTCATATATTCCAATCCTCTTCCCATTCCTTCTAATCCTCAACCAACATGCTTGCATTCTCCTTCATCTTCCTATAAATTTATTAGCACATCAAATATGTCTATGCGTACTATTGGCTCTTCTAATCCTACCATGAGTAGCTTAGTCAAAACCATCACTTATTTTCAAAAACAAGTAGCGAAATTTACTCAATCCAAGTACAACATCCCTACATGTGATATTTTCAGTCCCCTTTCCTTAGATATCCTTCATGTTTTTGTTCCACAAAATATGGATATACCTCTTCTTGAGACTTATAATGGTAAGGGTGATAATGTGATTCATGTTAGGACTTTCCAAACTATATGTAGTTATTTTTCTCATTAATTTATGCTCATGTATAATTTGTGCACATGCACTTTTAGGGATAAGTCTTTTCAATGGTATTTTTCTTTACCGGGTATGTGCAAGATCATGAGGGGCCAAAAAGTGGCGATGTCAGTTTGAAACTTTGACAATGTAGCTGATGAATTTTTTTCCACCTGAATTTGATAAAATGAAAAGGGTATCTTAAGGAGATTATCGACTTTCTATCGATATAATTGTTATCAAATTTTTAATTTGGTAATAATTATTAGTTATTTTCTAATTGAGCTACCTCTAAAGTGCTGATTTATATACTGATTGAAAAATGACTATAACTTTTAGACGGTATAACATTTTTGAAATCTAAAAATTGTGTCACATTCTATGCTTCACCTAATATAAGGAAAAAAAATAAAAATTGAATTTTGTAAAGTTTTGAATGAATTGAGGTGGTCAGACACGGGAGTTTTTTTATTTTGAAAATGTTGTAGAAAAAAATTCATAATTAATTATTTATTTGGAATAAAATTACAAAAAAATATGTGTCACATTCGAGCTTTATTCTACTACTTATATATAAAATCTTATAATAAAATATTATCATTTGATTATGATTAAGGTGGTCAGACATACACCTACTTCTTATTTTTTTCCTGAAATTTTTGTACTACTACATTGAAATCTATACTTTTCACCAATCATACTAACTTTTTCTCAAAAAAGGCCTAATATTTTAGAAACTAAATTCAACTTTCTATAGATTCTATTCTTACAACTTTTTGATATTAGGTTCATAGCTAGTTGAAATTTTCACGTCAAGTTGACTAACCCTGATTTGCTGATTTTTCATTGCCACTTAAGGGCATAGTTTGGCTCCTCATGATCTTGCACATACCCTACCTCCTTACTTCATTAATTCATTTCAAATCCTCACTAATGCTTTGCTTTAAAAATTTCAAAAAAATATTGATGCTTAAAATTCTTTAACTAATTTAATGCATTGTAAGAAAAATGTTAAAGAAAAACTTAGTGACTTTATTGCTAGATTTAAATATTTGTATGCTTGAATTTCTTAGCCTCTGCCTAATCATGATAGTAATCATATTTTCATTTCTAAGTTTCAAAAGGATGTTAAAATTAAGATTCTCCTTAAAGAGTTTACTTCCTTTTCACATATTTATTTCGTGCTTCACCACTATTAGTTACAAGTAAGCGATATTGAGAGATCTATTCTAATAGCTCATATTACTATCAATAAGAGTGATGTCTCTGTTAATCAAAACAAATTCCCTAATCCTAAAAAATACATAAAGATTCACAAGTCAACAAACAAAATTGATGATCAAGTGACTACTACATCCAAAGGTACAAATACTTTTTCCTCTATGTATCATCCTAATCATAAATGCACTTCTTTATTTGAACCTTTACATTTAGTAATGAGATAGTTAATTAATGGTAACATTATTAAACTTCCTCCTATCCTTCCTATTGACACTAGAAAACTAATGCCTAAGTCATTTAATTAAAATGTTTTTTTTTCAATACCACCATCAACCTGGTCATGATACTCAAAGGTTTTATACTTTAAAGAATTTTATTCAAGACCTTATTGATTCCAATTCTATATCTATTCACCTCCTAACTAGAATTTTCAAATTTACACCAACCCTTTTCCTTTGCATTCAATAATTGTCATTAATCAAACTTCTTCTCTAGTAAAAAGCATTAATTATGATAATAAGGTAGAAGAAGCTAATCATGTGCTTAATCATGTTTATTCTCAACCTCAACGTTTATCTAAAACTTCATCTACTATCACCTTTGATGACTCTGATATTTTTAAAGCACCTAATGGTCTTGTTTACATTACTTCTAGGGTTTATCGTATCCCTTGCAATGGTATTTTGATTGATCCCTCTTACGCTATGAATGTTATCATTGAAGAACATATTTGTAGTAAAGAATTTCATAAGAATATATATGATACATCTAGTGTTTGGATTAAAACTTGTAATGGTTTTCTTTATTTCCCTCAAGCTTCTCTTAATCTTCATGTGACTATTGTTGATAAGGTTGTTTACGTACCTTTATTGTCATTCCTACTTCAGACCAATTTTAGGTTAAGCTTGGCATTCTATAGATTTCCTACATGCATGCTATAGCCTCTCCTATTCATAAGCTCATAAAGTTTCCCCACAAAGGAGAAGTCATCCCCTTAAATCATTCCCTTTAAAAACATTCACATCCTCGAGATTGTGTTGATATAGATTTATTTTGGCCATTTCTTTTGATCCTATCAACAATATAATGTAGAAAATATTGTAGAGCTTAGTCTTCCTAAGGATTCCACTCTTGTAGCTATCTTACCTACTCAACCTATTCCTCTACCTATCGTTCCTCAAACCTTACTTGTTCCATCCCTAGAACCTATGATGGCAGGACCTAATCCTTAAAGTTTATCTCATAAAATCATTTTTAGCCAACATTCTTGTGAGCGTAAAAAAAATCATATGCTAAGTATAAATATCATTACCTTTTTTGTCACACCAAATCTTTCTCTCAACCTTTTCCTTACTTTCATCAACCCATAATTGAGCCTTTAAAGGAAGTTAACCAAAATAACAATATGAAAAAGGATAAACATGATGATTATGTTCATATTTTAGATTCTATTAATCTTGATATGGAAGATACTCTTGATGACGATTTTAATGCACATTTTAGTGTTGATGAATATGAGAATAATGATACGGATTATTATTTTTCTAACATTCTTTCTACATAGCTTACAATTATTCTTTGTGAAGAGAAAAGTGAATCCTACCAAAGTTCATGCTTGGTTCTGACGGTGGTTCCTACAATGTTGGACATTATTCCTTTTTTAATTTTCTCAACCTTACCTAACATTTCAGGCCGAGATGGGGGGGGGGGGGTATGAAAAACACTTGATGTGGACTTCTCTAGGACAATAGTCTTTGTGTGTTCATGTTGTGTTTCCCTTGTGTTGTGGTTTTGGTTTTGTCTACATTATTTTAGATGATTCTTTACTGCTCCATTCTCACAATATGATAAAGTAGTCAAACATGTTATGTGATTCTTCTAGTTATATCTCTCTGCTTATATTTTGTTGTTACATTTTTTGTTGTATATGTGCTATTGTTCATAAATGTGTTGTTGTGTAGTCTACTTGGATGCTTGTGACATAGCAACAATGATTATTTTTGGTCTCTATGTTAGTGGCCCCAAAAGACTCTTTTTCATATATCTTATGTGCTTTTCCTCCGTTGTGTTTTACTTCTACTTACGTTTGGGAATGATGACATTTCATACTTGATATAATACTCCATATTATCATATGATCATGCTGACCCCAAAGTTAGTGGATCCCTTCATGTTCTATCTTTTGCTATGTGTTCATTTCCCTTGGAATGTTCTCTCCTGAGGGTATTTACTAATGGAAATGTTCTTTTTGGATGCATGTATGCTTCTATTAAATCAATTGATTTTTTTAAGTCATTTTAAATCACTTTAACAGGGGGGCATACACTCTAGTCACTTTTAACAAAAATGCACATTGGAAGTTTTGTCGCCTCTATCAAACTACTGATACTTCTTTGGGGTCTTTTCTATTTTGGATATTTTGGATTGTTAAGAGTCTAGTAAGCACAATCCTTTTTTTTATCCTTCTTGGGACAATTGATAGTAAAGGAAGCTTGACCACATTTTGATCCCTTAAGTACACACACATCCTAATGGCTGGTTCATCTTTTGATTCCTTTTTTGGGACATGGAGTTCCCTTGAAGTTGAATCCTTTGATGAATAGACTAGCAGGCCACACACAATCACTAACCTATTAAATTCATCTTCAATAGGTTGAGTATCATGCCACACACACCTGATAGAAAGTTCAATGCCATGTTTTATATTTCACCCCCTTTTTCTTTTTCTTTTGTTTCCTATAGTTCATAGTAAGGAAAACAAACCCTACTGGGAAAGTTGGTTACACTTTCTTGTTAGTGGCATCTCTCTTATTTTTTGGTCTTTGTATGTGATGAAGAATTAATTCTCTTGGGGGATTTATGATTTCTTCATCTCCTTAACCATTATAATGTTATCTCTAACTTTTTGATCTACTTTACTATGAGTTTGAGGAAACTCATACTCCTGCTAAAGTGTGGCCTAAATATACTATCTTAAAATGGATGCACTCCTAAATTAAGATATTTTTTCTCCTATCCTTTATAAAAAAATTTGAGCATGGATGGATTTGTGCTTAGTTCTCTTTTTATGTCATTAAACCCTATTTTCTATGTTTTCAACTATGTAGTCTCCAAGACCTCAAAGTTGTCCACCCATGGGCCAACCCTAGAATAGTTTGACCAAGTTGATTTGTTTCTAAAGAATAGGTCTATGAGGTCAAACTTTTCTATAAGGGGTCAAATAGGTTTACCTATTCATGAATAGGTTGACCAAGTATACCTAGTCCATGAGGGTGGTGAGCTTGAGGCCTGATGTTGTTTTGAGGATTTAATTTTCAAAATTTGGTGACCCTATTGGCTTGCTTTGTTTTCTTGCTTGGAAACTAGTGTAAAAGGAATCCTAAGAACCTCATTTGAGGGAAACATACACGATATAAATCATACATTAAATATCAAGAATTCAAGAATTCCAATAAGCATATTTTCCTAAAGCATTCAAGGAATTCAAAGATTCAAGGATCCTTTATCAGTATTTCTTCTCCAAGTCTAGCATATTCTTGGGCATCAAGGAAGGATATTTACATTAATGCTTTCATAATATTCTTCATTTGATTCACACTTACATGCATGAATTCATGAAGTGATATTGGTATATCCATAGTATTTGTGGAGATTTCCTAAATTGCAAGTTCAAGATCAATATACAAACACCACAAAGTCCTTATTGACAAGGGTTTCTTCATGCAAGGGGAATTTTTAATTTTTCCTTGATTATTTTGTAGATTTACATTTTAATTCAAGGTTTATTCCTTAATATAGGGATTGACCAAGGAAAACCCTTATCCACCCGAACCCCAAAATCTAGTTTTCTATGTGTAGGAGGATCTCAGAATTGTAGGTACAAATATGAAAGTCATGCATATAGATTTACCAGAAAAATATGGGTTGACTTCTGTAAAGTGCATCAGGAACATGGTAACTTCGTAAACCTTTTTTAGAACATGGTGACAGGGATGACCTATTCCTAGTAGCCTAATATTTTCAACATTTTCTAGATTTTCAGTCGTGATCATGGATCCACAGTCAAAAATTTAGCTACAGGTCTAGAACAACATTTTTTAGAGTAGAAAAGAATATTCCTCTTAATAATTCAAGGTGAGTACCTCATTATCTATTTTATTGTCCTAGTTTAGATCTTTTTTCACATTTTAATTGGGTTGATTTCTTATCTTGCTAAATCAATTACTTCAATTTTACGAGTGAATTTACACAACCTTAATCAAACCTTGCATTGCATGAAAGAGGACTTTCTTGTGTACTTCCTTAGTATAGTTTGGATTTAACATTAGAATCCCCTCATTTTCTTGTATTTTTCCTAGTCTAACTTAGGTTATATTGAGAGTCACACCTAGAAGCCCCTCTTTCTCTTGTATTTGGAATGTTAGTGTGGAATTGGTTAGTTAATGAATTCATCTCACATAGTTTACATTACTAAATTCATTGACACCATTTTCCCACTAAACACTTTACTAAAAATAATTGTTGATCTATTTTATCACTTATAATGACAGCCTTATCAAACCTATCCCTTCTCCTCTTAATCCTTTCAATAAAAAAATCATCCATGGTTCAAGTTGGATAGATTCAGGAAGCCCATATAACCTACTCATCATGGTTTATCCATATTAGATTTCACTTTTCAAATATTCCCTTCTCATGTCTATCTTGTCCATATTCTACTTTGGTAGGGGGTGCATTAGGTGCACCTAATTAAAAATTTTGTAAGAAATTTGGGTATTATTGTTAAACCAGTCCAAACCCTTTTTGATGGAGAATGCGTAGAATCTATCGACCCCTCTAGGTAAGTGAAAGACATCCTCAATTTTGTCTGGTCTAAGATCAAGGACAATGTCTCCTATTTTATTCTTTACTACCATCTCATTAGGAACATAGTATTGCATGATGGTTATGAATAGATCTGAGGATAACATTGACACAAGATGTGTTGTAGCATTGACCAAAATTTAAAATACTAGACAACTGTAGTCATTGGATCTTCCATTTGGGTTGGTACACCTAGTGAAAAAATCATTCTAGTCCACATTTCCTATGTGGGTATTTGTGATCTTTTAATGAAGGTTCTCAACCTTAGAAGGAAGTGATAATGTCTCAGACATCCTAGAAGATCAAACCCAGAATTTGAAATCAACAAAAATTAGTTTAACTTTTTTTTTTTTTGTGATTCAAATGTGCCAACACTAAAGAAATCACCATCCTCCTAAAATCCAAAAGGGTGAAAAAATGAGGGTTGAACTTTCTATTTCAATGATTTGATGTGCGAAACAAGTGAAGAAATGTTATAGACCAAAAATGTGAAAGAGATAAAGGTAGTTGGTAGGTAGAAAGGTGAATTTTTGAGTTTCAAAGGTGCATGGGTTTATCAAAGGTGAAAAGGGAGAAAATGTGAAATGAGTGATTGACTTTTGATATTTGGTATTGTGGAGTTTTGACATTTTGGAGATGCATGTGCTTATTGGAGGTCAAACAACTAAAAATACAAAATGAGTGATGGCCTTTTGATCTTAGGTGTTTTGGAGTTTCATCATTTCAGAGATGTAGATGTTTATCAAAGGACAAAAGGCTAGAAATCCAAAGAGACTTGGGTGATGTGAAACTCATCAGTGTTATAGAGTTTTAGGGATGGTGCTTTTATTCAGAGGATGAAACTTAGAAAATGTTAAAAAGACTTTGCATGATATCTAGAAACTTGTCTTTGTAGATGTTTGATTGGTCCTTCATACCTTTAGGGGCAAAACAAATTGGTAACTAAGATGAATTAAAAAAAAAAACTAAAACCCTAATCTAAAAATGCTCTAAACCAAGCAAGACCCTAACAAAAAAGATTCCAATTACACCAAAATCAAACCAAAACCAAAATGAAACCCAAAGAGAACCCTAGAACTAGAAAAGAAGAAAAAATAGAGGATAAAAAAATAGAAAAAATAAATAAACCCAACCTTAGAATAAGGGCGTTGACTTGATCTCTACAAAAAACATAAGAGTGGTGCAATGAGCTAAAAATATTGACCAAGAAAGAGGGAAAAAATGAGAACAAGAACTTCTACAAGCCTGGAAAAACTCACTATGAAATTACTGATCAAAATATTGAAAACTAGAAGTCATGGTATGAAGAAAAGGTAACCCTTGATTTCTTTTATAAGCCCTTATGCCAATTGATGCCATCATTGGGTTTTACACTTTTAGACTTTGATAGTGCAAAACCCAAAGTCACGTGTCTTTGGATTTTCAAATACCAAAAGTTTGAAAGGACTTTCTTCTCATATTTTTGATATGGAGGGTTTCAACATTTCAAATTTTTGGACATATGGAGCTCAAAAGAACTCCACAACACAAAAAGTTTGAAAAAGAATTGAAAATTTCTTCAAACAAGGGTCTTTCACTAAAAAATGCAAAGCAAGGGATAAAACAAGAAAACCCCAAATACCAAAGAAAGACAAAAGAATAAAAAATAACAGGGGTACTTGGCCAAGAGGCCAAACTGGGGTGCGTTTTGTGGAACAAAAATAAATGGCCCCGAAAAAAGAATGAAATCACCAAGGCATTTTTTAATCAACAAAATTCAATCCAAACTTTTTCTTTCCATAAGTTGAACAAAAATATTATTTATAGATATAATCTTGACACCAATGATCAGAATTGAAGTACTCTACTATTAGTTCAAGTGTGTGTACCTGTGGGTGCATTCCTTGAACACCTTGGTGAAAATTTCTTAGATAAAAGACAACCAAAACTAACCCTCTACTATAGATAATAGTTTCATGAAAATCAATCTATCATTTCTCTATTTCCAATCAGGCATACAAAGCCCCAGTAGATGTTTCTAGAGTCACCCTCCTCTATCTTCTAATGAGCTTTGAAGTTTTCAATATTTTGAGGGCACTTTTAGACTTAACATCATATTTATGTAAGGTGACTTTTTTGGCCCATTATGTTGTCAATATGTCACTTCTTAAATTATCTCTATTTCATCATGTTTTGATATGCTAAGGAATCATTTAGGCTATGCTACCTTAGTACTTGCATCCCTGATGGATTTGTATTTTTGGAAACCTTTGTGGCAATTAGGTTGTGCCACCCAAGCATTTGAGCTTTGCTATTTTTAGTTTGGTGTTGATATTTTCTTCAAACATTCCTCATGTTGACCTATCCTTTTTTTCAGTCAAGATTTATATGGAGAAGGGTTCTAAGACTAGAGGTCATCTATAGCCATGGGCTCCAATCAATTCTAGCTTCTACTTACCCAAGAAAAGAATAATGTTTGTATCATGTTTAAAGTGTGTAATGTGGTGAGGATGATCAACTTTGAACAACAACATGATTTCTAGTGGGTATGTGCAAGATCATGGTATGCCAAATTAGGCCCTTAAGTGGCAATGAAAATTCAAAAAAATAGTTTTAGGCAAGTTAACATTAAAATTTGA
Source organism: Chamaecyparis obtusa (assembly GCA_027943335.1). Classification (NCBI taxonomy): domain Eukaryota; kingdom Viridiplantae; phylum Streptophyta; class Pinopsida; order Cupressales; family Cupressaceae; genus Chamaecyparis; species Chamaecyparis obtusa. Next base: position 178,093 of record BSBK01003594.1, on the reverse strand, counting down.
ACAAGTTATAAATATTATATCAAAAATATGTCAGAAGGGAATATGTATAAAATTAAGTTTAATTAATAAGATACTAGGCCTTTTTTGAAAATCAATTATTCTATATGTTGAAAATTTCAAATTTCAATGTAGTAGTATGAAAATTTTAGGAAAAAATAAGAAGTAGGTGTATGTCTAACAACCTTAAGCACAATCAAATGATAATTTTTTTTACAAGATGCTATATATAAGTAGTAGAATCATGTCCGGATGTGATACACATTTTTTTGTAATTTATTTCCAAGTAAATAATTTATTATGATTTTTCTTCTACAACTTTTCCAAAATACAAAAACTCTCGTGTCTGACCACGTTAACTTAGTCTAAAATTTATCAAAATAAAAACTTTTTTTATATTTATTCTTTTAGGAAAATCATAAAATGTGACACATATTTTGGATTTCAAAAATGTAATACAGTTTGAAAGTTATAGCAATTTTTCAATAAGTCTATTAATCAGGACTAGAAAGATAACAAGTATGTGTATGGCTGACCACATTAAACAAAATCAAATGACAATATTTTTTTATAAGATTCTAGATAAAAGTAGTAGACTCATGTCTGGATGTGATGAATATTTGTTTGAATTTTTTTTCCAAGTAAATAATTAATTATGATTTTTCTTCTACAAATTTTCTTGAATATAAAAACTCTTGTGTCTGACCACCTTAAATTAGTCTAAACTTCATCAAATTAAAATAATTTTTTATTTTTATTATATTAGGTGAAGCATAGAATGTGATGTATATTTTAGATTTCAAAAATGTTATATTGTTTGAAAGTTATAGTTGTTTTTCAACGAGTCTATCAATCAAGACTTCTTTCTCACATCGCCAATTTTTGGCATACCATGATCTTGCACATACCTTATTGAAAGGTACCACCATTTCTAACTACTATACACAATTTATTACAAGATATATTATTTTAAAGAAAAAATTGATACCTTTTCCTCTCACTGAAAACCACTCGGTGTGAGATACTTTTTTGAAAGAGATTCACTGACAAAAAAAATGACACAAGATCAAAACAAAAAGTAAAATAGAAAATAAATGATCTAAACTAATATAATACCATGGAAGAACAATTTTATTCAGTATGTGAAATAGTATTTGCGTAACTGGCCACTGATAGGAAATGGAACTAATTTCTCTTCTAGAGAACCAATCATGAAAGTGTTTTGTCCTAGTTTTTCTATTATCTAATACGGGCCAACCCATAATCATTGAAATTTTGTACAAATTTTTGGATTTTCTTTAACCTTGTCTTACACGAGGACTAACTTAGAAATTATAATTTTTTTGTAGTTTCTCTTTTGTCAAACCAACATTTGACAATAACTTGATACCTGGATAAATGCACCATGGCCATAGTTATTTTTTCTTCTAAATCTAGGTGGTTCGTGAGTTGAATTTGTACCCTATGTTCACCTTTAATGTATTGGTCAATGTAGTTTTAAAATCGGTATCTTTAAGTTCATAGGAAAAAAAGGTTGTAAACCTTAGACTAGATAGTAGGGTCAAGTCCCTAAGGAATTTTTTATTCTCATTCAATTTGTCTACAAGGCATACTTCAACTATTTGTGCCAATCCCAAGGTTTTCATCTAAAATACATTTGATTACCATTGTCAAGTGTTTGTTAGTAGATTCTACAACACCATTACTTTATAGATAATAATTAGAAGAAAACTTACCAATTACATAGTTTTTGAAGGCGCATTACATAAGTGAAGTAGTTGAAAATGAAGGTGCATTAGCACATACCAAAAAGAAAGTCATTCCAAATTGTGCTATGAAGTATTCCTCCAAAAAATTCATTATCATTTCAGTGGTGCAAATTTTCAAAACTTGAGCTTTTATCAATCACATGTAGTTGTTTGTTTCTATAAGAATATACATATGATCTATTGAAGAGGGTGGATTAATCATTACAAAAAAATCTAAGCCCCATTGGGAAAATGGTCATACCTCATTTATTGGTTGTAAAGGCATATTAGGATGCCCTTCATGGGTAGTGTTGGTTTGACATTTATGACAAGAATGCACATGTTCTCTGGTATCCTTGAATAGAGTTCCCTAGTAGTATTCATATCTTAATATTTGGTGTGTAGTGGCCTAGATGGACCCATGGTCTATGCCATATTTATCATGAAAATTAGACAGAACTTGGAAAGCTTCTATCCCATCCACAATCATTAAGTACAACACATCATAATTTCATTTATAGAGCTTCATGTTCCTCAACATGTAGAAACTAATCCTAATTTTAAAGGCCCTTATTTGGGAACCATTAAGTCCTTCAAGAAATATGTTTTATAGATGTTAATAAACTACATCTTGATACTAAATGTCATTTATAATCCCTCGACTAGTGTCAACTATCATTTTCATTAGGCCTTGGCCTCTTGCCAACTTCATGGATTGAATTTAAAGATAAAACTATTGTAAAATAACCATCCACTTCCCTCTTTGTTCACCTAATTAATTTTTCATTAGCAAGGATTTTAAAAAAGGATCGGGAACAATGGCTATAACTTTTCTTCTCAAAATGTAATGTTGAAACTTTTTGACAAATTTTGCTGGTGAAAATGATTGTTTATCCAAGTTTGGATATTTAAGTTCAACATTTTTTAGGGAAAAACTCATGAAAGCTATCAGTCTCTCATCCTCTTCTTTCTTTTTTTGTGTAAGAATACCTATGCATGACTGTTCTAAGGAAAATGAGTAAACCTTTAATGGAAAAGTATATTCTGGACTAACCAAATATTTAGTGGTAGTGATGGAAACTTTGATCTCTTTGAAATATTATTTGACTAGAGTGATCCATTTGATGTTTGTATCTTTCTTCAACATGTAATTTAATGGGAAGACTATTTCTAGAAATATGCTAATAAATTTCTTGAAAAAATTGATCTTTCTAAAAATAGACTTAAATTTCATCTTGTTATTAGGTGGAGCCAGATCGAGGATGGCTTCAATTATTTCAGGATCTATAGAGATCCCAGTTTCTAATATAATGCGCCCAGATAATTTAACTTGTGTTACACATAAAACAATTTTTTAAGGGTTTAATGATATTCCATACATTTGACATCTCTTTAAAATCTTGCAGAAATCATAAATATAGTTGGTCTAGTTTGTTGAAAATAGGGTGATATTGTCCACGTATATGACTATGAACTTGTTTAGAAGGCCTTTAAATGCTTTATCCATCATGCATTGGAAGGTAATTATAGAATTGATTAACTCAAATGGCATGCAATGATATGTTAATGTTTCGTATTTGGTGGTAAATTTTGTCTTCAATCTATCTTCGTCTTTAACCATAACTAAATTGTACCCTAAATAACTATCGAGAATCAACATCATCTTTGAACCATTGACTAGTTGCAACACTTTTTCAAGAGAAGGTAGTGGATAGTTGTCTTTCTGGGAGGACCCATTGAGATTATGGAAATATACACATAGCCTTACTTATCCATTTTTTTCATACAGGTACTAAGCCTGGGCCCTAAATATGAGTGTCAGATGGAAAAAATGATCTAGGCATCTAGAATTTTTTTTACGTCTTGTTGTATCATTGGCTCAATTATCGGATTGACTGGCCTTTTCCTTTGGCGGAAAGGTTTTTCATCTAGGTTTAATGCTATGTTATGTACAAAAATGGATGGGTCATAAGTTTTAAGATCCTCATAACTACATGCTATAACATCATTGTATTCATTAAAAAATTGGACCATCATCTACTTCTCTTCATTTGTACCAATCATTCCAATACAATCATCTCTTGCTTCATCCTTGGTACCCAAATTATGGATAGGTCATAGTAATCTATACCTACTGGTGGGGCTTTTCTTCTTTCTTAAGTAGAGTCATCCTTGTCAAAAATTCTTTTTAATGCCACCATTCCTTTACGAATGGAGTTGGTTTCTAACTTCAAAATTCATGCAGGAGAACCCCACCAAGAATGAAGACTTCCTATTCACCATGTGCAAGGAAGAAAAATTAATTTTCAATTCCTAATAAGGAACTTTTGTTTTTTTATCACAAAGGTTGATTTGTTTGGTGTTTGTAATCAATAACCCCAAAATGTAACCCAATGTCATGGAGTGGTATTCTATAAACCAAAACTAAACAAATAGGCTTGGGAGGTCTTAGAAATGTGACTTAGGTTTTCTTAGGATTTTAGGAGTCTTGGGTTCATTTTAGAACCTACAAAGGTCATGGGATCAATAAGTACTATTTTTTTGTTATGAAGTTGTTAAAAAGTGTATAAATGCAAAATATTACATAATGCAAAATTATTTCTTTTAGACTTCCAACTCATCAAATGGCCAGGTTGTTTGAAAATAAGTTGGGGATGTTGGTAAAAGTCCATTTAAATATTATTTCATTCTTTTCAATTAGAGAGAAGAAGAAGATATAAGTTTTTGTGTTGAAGATTAATAAAAATTTATGGTTTTCCAAAGTCTATGTACTTTTCATGGTGTTTTAATAGAACAATATTATTGGATAAATAGAATGTTATAGAGGGTTTAAATGCACTCTGAGACTACCTGAAGATAAATTTTCTTTGTATTCATTTTGAATCTGTACATAGGAGAAATTAGCAGACCTTTACTAGGCACCCGATTGAAGGCTAGCAATAAGATTTACACCAAAAAATGGCCCTAATTTGAAATTCAACTAGTGGATCATCACGACCACTTCTAGTATAAAATTTAGGCTATGTACTCTAATATTCCAAAGATAGGAGGCTGGAAGTCATTGACGTTAAATTATAACACAAATCCCTAGGCCAAGCATGTTCATGTGCTTGGTCACAATTTTGATGAATTAAGTATGCAAAAGGAATTAGGGAGTAGATTAGTTGAAAAAAAATGTGGATTGTGTGTTCTTAGACAATCCTGTATATGTTCCAACCAATGGTTTCTCCCGATATTTTGAATGATAATGAATTCCTTATGAAAGTGGCCTAAAAATGGGTAAATAGGCCTTATAAGGCAATTAGCGTTCAGTGGTCGAATGAAGGAATTGAAGTATGTGGCTTTGTGTTTTGAAAAAACTCTGGAAATGGTATCGGAATCATTAATTTTATAGAAAATTCCTTTCTGAGTTAGAAGATTTATCCTACAAAAAAACTCTCTTCATAGTGCTACTAGCTGAGACAAGCCCAAAAGGGAAAATCAAAAAAGTTGGATTTGGATAATAGTTCACGCTCTAGTGATAGTTTTAGATAATTAGACAAAGATTTTAGATGATTTTGGAATCCACTTCCATTTCCTAATTGCATAGGTTTCCTTCCTAGAACACCAAGAGGATGTTGGAAATTTGGCTAATGTGGATGCATAGATGTTGTCATTATGGCAACATATGATCTCTATTGAGAGTGCAGAATCTGGAATGCAAGTATGGCAAGTTGAAGGAAGAAATTGTCTAAGTATGGATACAGTGATCCTAACAAAGCACCCGATGAAGATTTAGTTGGCGACGTCCACTGGAGCAATATTTTTGTTTGCACAGTTAACTAAAGATTGTATAGAGTATGAGGATACCCCATCTCAGTGTGCATAAAGTTTGGAATAGTACGGACAAAGTTATTCAAAGTTTACCAAAGACAGTTTTTGCAGACAGAACAGTTTTGGAGACAGTATTAGCGAAAGAGTTAAGGGATTATTTTTGCTTGTCAAAATAATGACTTAACATTATGAAGGGATGACATCCTAGATGTTTACTCTTGGATAAATATTTTGGAAGCTGACCATGTAAAGTTATTAGCTTTAATAACTCATATATTAGGCATACTTGAAATGTAATGAAATATACAAGTGTGATATGCAGAAAGGAAGAAAAGATAACTTGCGATAGTTGTTTATTGTGATAGTAGAAAAGGCTATTGATGCCAAGTTGTAAGAAGTACCATATTACAGTCAGAAACATTTTGTATTACCTGTTTGGGTAGTGAGCTCAGCTGGTGATCAGGTTTTGTAATCTAACTCCTAACAGGGTTAAGGCTTGTAACAAGGCCTAAAGTCCTTTAACCAAGACAGATCTACTATATATTGTAAATTGACTCCTAACAGGGTCCAATATCCCTAACAAGATACTTTTGATTAGTGATCTTTGTGGGTGCCATCCCCACTAGGGTTTTCCCTTGGTGAGGGTTTCCTCGAGAACATATCATGTGTTATGAGTTCTTTCTATTTACTGCTATGTTTGTTAATTAGCTTGATAATCTTTGTATGCACTAAAGTAATCTATTATATCCATAAGTGGGAAAAAGAAAAAGTTTTTGAAATACTGATTCACCCCCCCCCTCTTAGTATTTCCTATTTCTAACAATTGGTATCAGAACACAGTTACTCGGAGAAGGAACATTCAAGGAAAGCTTAGCAGCTTGAGTAAGATCTCTATGGATATGGATCAACTTCAGAAGAATCTTGAAGAAGCTCTTGAATAGATTGATATGCTTACTGATGAAAGAAACTCCTTAAGAAGAAAATATGAAGATGCAAATAATGCTATTGACAAATTAAAAGGTAAGATTGAAAATCTGAAATCTGAAAAGAAATCTGATATGCTTGTTGAAGATTGTGATGAATTAGAAAAAGAAAATGAGATCCTTAAGCATGAGTTGAAGATAGTAAATCTGAAGCTTAGTATGAAAGATGGAAATTTGAGATCTGATAATGAAAAATTGAAAATTGAGAATGAAGATCTAAGGTCAAGACTTGAAAAGGAAACATTTGAATCTGAAAAAGTAAAAGTGCAGTATGTGGAACTTGAGAAGTATAATAAAATTGTGAAAGGTGAATTAACTCAATCTAAACAACAACTTGAAAGGCTATATTCAAAAAATGATAAGACTAAAAAACAAATTTCTTTTGAAGAACCATTCTTTGATAGGATTGGATTTGGATATACTATGTTTAGAACAAACCATGAAAGTAAGAAGCTAGATCTGAAGACATCTGAAAGTGTGGAGGAAATAAAGATAGATGAGAACACATTGGAAGATCCACCTAAAGAAGAACCTCCTAGAGAGAAAGAAGAATCAAAGCAAGAAGAAACAAAACATGAAGAATCATCTAAAGGTATGCAAAGAGAATTCAAAGGTAGATGTTTTGCTTGTAATACTATTGGGCACATGAAGAGAGACTTCACAAGTAAGCAATTTAAACCTCTTAACGGACATTGTTATAATTGTCATAGTTTTGGACATAGAGCTAATGAATGTAGAAGACCTAAAGTAATATTGAATAATTATGATAGAATGATTGGGAATACTAACAATGCAGATAAGAAATCTATTGAAGAAATGAATCAAAGAAAAGTGGTAGTATGTTTTAGATGCAACAAAGTAGGACATATTGCTAGAAATTGTAGGTCACAGATTAACTAGCAAGGATAGAGATTTGGAAATAATGGAATCATTTGTCAGATATGCAACAAGTTTGGACACTCAGCAAGATTTTGCAGAATGAACAGTGGAGGTTATCATCATAACCCTAACCTTAGGAACAATGCAAGAAGGAATGAAAATGTAGGAAACAAAGAGAAAGGTTGTTGTAGCAATAAAGATGAAGTAAAATTTGACAAAGGCACAGATCAAGGAGGTACAATCAGCACTGAAAGTAGTTAGGAAGGTAATGTAACCAATGGTAAGGATGAATCTTTACCTGACCCTTCTTTAAGTACTTAAATTATGTAAGTTTCTGTAGTTTAGGACTTAGGATTAGTGTGGATTAGGAATTTGAATGAGTTAAGTTTTGCACAGTTAGATATAGGTTTATTATGTTGTACTAATGCTATGGTTAAGTGTGCAAAAGAAAATATTGTGTTTTGCGAGGTCGCAGAAAGTTTTATGGTTGCAGGTTTGCAGAATCACCTTTTTGAGGTTTTAGCGGAAAAATGAATGAATGCGATGTCAAATCGAGTTAATGTGAAGTGTTATAAGGTTGAAATTGAAGTTATTACAATTACAAAGTGATTGAAAAGTGATATGAAATAAGAAAAGTGAGTTGAGGATGATTTGAAGAAGTTTGGAAGCAGTTTGCAGCAACGATCATACCGAAACCCTAGATTTGCAAAGTTAAGGTATTTTTTGATATTTAATCAGTTGATAAGATGGATATTTATATGGTTCATAATGTTAAGGATAAGAATAGACCAAAGATTAAGAAAGAACTAATAGAACCAACTGAAATTGATGACAGTCTAGCATTATCATCCGTACCAGATGGAGTATTGCACATTGAGAATGTTAAAGGATATTTAGGTTGCAAGTTTGAAACTTTGGGAGATGCAGATTTTAGTGATGATTATAGGAAATTGTACAATCAAGACATGTCAGTTAAACCAGCTTATGGGCACCTAGAGAACAATGAAATTATCAAATATTCCATGAAGTATGAATTTAATGATGAGGAATGTACTAAGATCATTTTAAGTAGAATCCACAATGGGAAATTCTGGATGGAGGATAGAGTTATTGATATAAATACTGACCTAATTCATGAAGCTACTGGATTATCAAAAGTTGGAGAGATTCCATTGAATGAAAAGAACATGAGAAAGATTGTTTTAGATAACACTAGATCTAGTTATAATGGTAGAGGAATTGTGATAAGTAAGATTAAGCAAGATGATGTTAGGTACCTTTGCAAGATCCTAACAACTAAATTCTATGGTAGTTCAAGGGAAGATGGCATGGCTGCAGGAATGATTCATGTAGCTTATCTTATGTGTTTTGAGAAGAAACCAATAGACCTATGTGAAATTTTGAAAATTCAGTTATTTGAGAACTTAGAAAAGATTAAGAAGGCTAAGTACACACAGTTTAGGTTTTCATCTCTGATAACCTATATGTTTTTCCATATTTTGAGAAGATTTCCTTACACAGCTAATTGGAGTGACAATGTGAACACAATGGAAAGAATAAACTCAGTCTACATGAAGCACCTTTTTGATAAAGTTAATGATAGTGTGAAGGTTGTATTGAAGACTTTTCAGAATATTGTTAAGAACAAATCAAGGATTCCTCAATCCTTAGTTGAAAAACATAGAGATGACATTTGTTTTATGGTTGACACTGATTTCACCTACATTGAAGTAGTTGAGCCTAGAATGGAATTCATAGACCCTCTTGGCTATGAAATATCTGAAGCAGAAACAATAGGACATGTGAATAGATTGTTAAAGTGTGAGTTGGATGGTCATGGAAATAGGTTTGGAACCTATGAAGAGAATTTCAACTCTGCAATAAGTTTGAGAGAAAAGAAGCAATCTAGTAAGAGAGTTGAATCTACTATGAAGAAAATATTGAAAGAATCTGGTATGTCAAGTCATGAGTTTGACATAGCTAAGAAGACTGCAGAAGCCTTGAGGCAAAGTGAAAATCTTGTAATTTCACCTTAGACATCAAGTGCAGATCTTGTTGATCCTATTGCAGTAAAGGTAAAAGTTGAAGTACCTATAAAAGATGAAGGAGATAAATCTTTTTCTCCTATTCCTAGAAAAAGAGTAAAAGTGAGTGCAACAGGACCCAGCAAGAGACAGAAAGTGGTTGTACCACCTATACCTAGAAATGTAGCAGTAATCAAAGATGATGATGTAGTTTCAATCAAGAAGAAAACTTGGAAACCAAGAATTGAAAGAGTTAATGAAGATATATTGAAGCATGGAGACTTCACTAAGTTGAATAAATTCTATGATCTATATGGATCATTTGAAAAATTGAACTTTGAAAATGCAATGGTTACACACATGATTATGGCAGATAAGAAACTTAGCACTATTCATGGTAAGATCCTAGAAGATTTGTATAATAGACTTGTGAATAGAAAACAGAGAGCACAAGAAGAGGACATAAAGATGAGAGAACATGTAATCAGATAGTTCTGTGAAGTTAAGGATGAAGATCATTTGAAGAGATTCTTGAAGTCTCTTGGAACTTTATTGAGAACTAAGAGAAGAAAAATCCTTATAATGGGAGGCAAAAAGGAGGAAGTACAGAAAGAGACAAAGCAAGCAGTAATGCAAGTTCTTGCAGATATAGTTGTAGAAAAGAATGTTGAATCAGACCCTCAGCAGAAGCAATCATAGGAACTGCATATAGAGGAAGTTGGTATTGAAGAAGTTCCATCTTCTTCACATATCAATATTGGCAAAGAATCAATGGATATTGAAGGCACCAAAGTGACTCTAGAATTAGATGATGTAGTATTTCATGATCTAGGAAACATTGTTGACAATTTGGCTTTTGAAGAGCAAGAGAAGGTCACAGAATCAGAGAAGAATATAGAGGCAGAGGAAACACCAACTGTATCAGAATCAATTCCAGCAGAGCAGTCAGTTAAAGGAAAATAGATTTTGACAGAGGCCACTACCTCTAGTGCACCTTCTATACTAGTTGAAGACATTAGTGCACCTGACAGTAAGAAGAGGCATATTGGTTCAATGTTTGAAGACCTTGGAAAAGAAGTTGAAGATGATGATCAACTTGAGTTCATCACATCTTTGAATAAAATTATTGGAAAGAATAAGAAGGTGAAAGACCTTGAAGGCAAAGTTAGAGTTTTGATAGAGAAACTTGAGACTGTGATCAGCACTAAGGTATATGAATCAAATCCACTTGAGAAAGCTAAAATGGTAATGAAATCTTTTGACTCTAAATTTTCTAACTTGAAGGATATTGCTAGAATAAAACTTCAGGAAGACTTTGAAGCAGAAATGCAACAAACTTTAAGTGTAAATATTTGAAATGATATTGGTAGTTTAGATGTATGCATAAAGAATTTGAGGAGACATTTTGAGATAGGAAAGAATTTGTACATACAATGCACTAAATCAGAAATCCTAACAGTTGAAGAGGATAAGAAGATCAGAGAGAAGTTAGATGCTATTACAGCTGAGACAAACACCTTGACAAGCCCTAATGTCAAGATAAGTTTTGTAGAGAAGAACATAAGGAAATTGAAAGATGAAATCAGAATGTTAGCAGAGGAGAAGAACAGAAAGATGATTAGGGTTAATATCTTGAGAGAGCATGTCTCAATCAAGATATCAATTGTTGAAGATCAAATTGAGTAGTGTCTTTCAGCAAAGACATCATTTCAAAAGTTTAGCTTCAATTCCTTGCAAGCTTGTCAGACAGCATCATACGGATTGAGTACTCTACTCAATGTTGCTGAATCCATCAGGAAGATATGGGAGAAAGATTTTGAATCTTGGAAGTTAGAGTTTGGTGATTGTCTTGCAAGCCTACCGGCTTTGCAATAACTGATAATAAGGTATAAAGTTTTTAAAATTTTTGTACACCCTATCTTTGTCATTGTTGTCAAAGGGGGAGAGATAGTAGAAAATTGAATATATGTTGAGGAAGGATACTCATAGGGGGAGCTATTCTATGGAGTATGATATTGTATACATATTGTATAACTTTTGGCCACAATTTTGTATAAGTGCTTTTGAAGTTTTGTTTGCACACTTAGCCAATTTTCCCATATGCTGCCACCAATGACAAAGGGGGAGATTGTTGGAAATTTGGCTAATGTGGATGCATAGATGTTGTCATTATGGTAACATATGATCACTATTGAGAGTGCAGAATCTGGAATACAAGTATGGCAATTTGAAGGAAGAAATTGTCTAAGTATGGATACAGTGATCCTGACAGAGCACCCGATGAAGATTTAGTTGCCGACGTCCACTGGAGCAATATTTTTGTTTGTGTAGTTAACTAAAGCTTCTATAGAGTATGAGGATACCCCATCTTAGTGCACATAAAGTTTGGAGCAGTACGGAAAAAGTTATTCGAAGTTTACCGAAGATAGTTTTTGCAGACAGAACAGTTTTGGAGACAGTATTAGCGAAAGAGTTAAGGGATTATTTTTTCTTGTCAAAATAATGACTTAACATTATGAAGGGATGACATCCTAGATGTTTACTCTTGGATAAAGATTTTGGAAGCTGACCATGTAAAGTTATTAGCTTTAATAACTCATGTATTAGGCATACTTGAAATGTAATGAAATATACAAGTGTGATATGTAAAAAGGAAGAAAAGATAACTTATGATAGTTGTTTATTGTGATAGCAGCAAAGGCTATTGATGCAAAGTTGTAAGCAGTACCATATTATAGTCAGAAACATTTTTTATTACCTGTTTGGGTAGTGAGCTCAGCTAGTGATCAGGTTTTGTAATCTAACTCCTAACAGGGTTAAGGCTTCTAACAAGGCCTAAAGTCCTTTAACCAGGACAGATGTACTATATATTGTAAATTGACTCCTAACAGGGTCCAATATCCCTAAGAGGATACTTTTGATTAGTGATCTTTGTGGGTACCATCCCCACCAAGGTTTTCCCTCGGCCAGGGTTTCCTCGAGAACATATCATGTGTTATGAGTTCTTTCTATTTACTGCTATGTTTGTTAATTAGCTTGATAATCTTTGTATGCACTAAAGTAATATGTTATATCCATAAGTGGGCAAAAGAAAAAGTTTGTGAAATATTGATTCACCCCCCCTCTTAGTATTTCCTATTTCTAACAAAGGATAGAGAGATTAGAGTATTCACCAACTCTTGCTCAAAATTGTATAACAAGAATTGCTGCAAAATAGTTGTTGATCTTGATCCTTAGAGAAGAAGTGGAAGAAAAAAGAGATGGAAATATTTAGAGTTTGTAACTAATTTATGGATTCCCATCCATGTGATCATTCCTTTGATGAGCGAGGAACCTATAATATTAGGTACAGGGAATTAGGCAAGGGTTTTGCATCAATCAGTATCACAACATAGAAATATCCTTAGGAAGAAGGATTTGGGAAAGATATCTTATAGGTGTAACCATAAATAGAGACTAGGGAAATGCCTCCAAGGATACTTAATTTAGAACTTGAAAATACTATGTGAGAGAAGATGCAAAAGAATAGATAAATGAGGAAAGAAATAGAGAGGTTGAAAGACAAGGTAGAAAGGAAGGATGGAGATTAATCTAGAAATGAATAAGAAGAGAGTGAAGATTACACCCACGAGTGATAAAAAGAAGAGGTTCTTATAGACTAGAAACCTCTTCTAAATTTCTTGAAGTCCGTGGAGGGAAGGACCAAGGAAGGAAATTTAGATCTGTCAGTATATAGTGGGAAGATGGACCCATATTTGGTTTAGAATTGGATAGATTCCCTTACATCTTTTTTGAATTAGAGGAAATCACTAAACACCAAGGGTGAGGATAGCCAAGTCTAGACTAAAGGGAGTAGCATTGAATTGGTGTAATTTTATTCAAGATGAAACAGCGAATAAGGGTAAGAGTATGACTTGGAAGAGGATGGTAGCCTTGGTTAAAGATGCTTATGTTTTTAGGATTATGAAGTACAACTTCATCAGAGGAGACAAAGTCTAAGACATAAGAAGATGGATGTGTCTCATTATATAGAGGAGTTCCAAAGGGTCACAATAAAGTCCAAAACTATGGAGACAAAAATTTAAATGGTGGCCATGTATCTTAATATTATGAGAGTGAACATCCAGGACATATTGAGCCTTTGTTCCCCCAAAACTATCCACAAATGCTATTAGTTATAATTAAAGGTCAAATAGAAATTAAAAAGAAGACAAGAGAAAAATAGTAGAGGGAGAGGCCAAAGAGAGTTTAATAGTAGAGGCAAATGAATATCCAATAGAAGGGGTGAAAATTTCAAATTTTCGTGTGAGTCCAATCAAGAGAATTCTCAAGGGGGAAGTATTTAGAGGGGCACCTTAAGAGGAAGAAGGTCTAATTCAACAAGAATATTTAGAGGGAGAAATTCTGAACACTTCAAGTTTTTAAGATATCACCATATTGGACACACGGCTTCAAGGTTTCCTAAGAAATAAATCTCAAGTTACGAAGGTGAAAGGAGGACAAATTTAATGAGAGAAGAACACTATAAAAGTGTAAACTCTCCTAGATCATTTCAACACCATAGAAAGGAGAGACACTCATGATGAGGATGACACTTCTTAGGATCTCCATTTTCATATCATAACCAGCTTGTCTAAAAATTATAATTAAAGAAACTGAAACATATGTTGACATAAATGAAAAAAAATGAATGTAAACACCTCAACTAGAAAATATTCTAACAATCTCCCCCTTTTTCATTGATGGAACATATGTAAAAAAATAACAACTAAAAAGATATTTTCTACAAATAAATTGATATTCAAAAATAATCACCAATTGGCAAATTTTGGAAATTTGAGAATCAAAATTTGGCTAATATTTCAAGATTTAAGGCAACCTAGATCACCACAATTTTACAAAATTTTGATGGAGAAATATTTAAATCATAAAATAATTTATTCTATAAAAAACTTAAACTAAAAAATTCACCACAATATTCGATACATGATTAGATCTGATTCACCAAAATTTAATAAGTTATTGTAGAAATTTAAATTAGTTCTCCAATAATATATCATGATTATTAGTTAATATAGGGATCTATCACCAACTTTTAGTTGCCATTACTAACTTAGAGTATAATCTAGTGACCCTCATTATATTCTTTGAGGTAAAAATATTACTATTTGGTTTGTAATGCTTATGGGAGCTGAAATTTATTTCAGATTGTTGATCTCAATATGAATCAATGGTCTTGGAGAAATTTTGGGCCCCATTAGTGTTTCAAAAAATTAATACATTTGTCTCACACAATACAATGAGGTTATTAGATTATATTTTAAATAAATGGTAACAAGTAATTATTACACAGTCTATTATTTAAACCCATCAAATATTTTCACGTTAAGCCTAATAATTTTCTATAAGCATTCTATTTTTAAAAATAGAATTAATCACCATGGTGTTCAATTAATTTCATTTTATTGTTTGAGATTCACCAATATTTTCTAAAAATAAAGTGTTATTCAAAAGTAATCACCAATAAGATTTATTTTTTCAAAAAATTTGAGAGATTCACCAATATAAATTAAAATTTGTTTTCAAGAAACTGAAAGATTCACCAAGATTTTATATCTTTTTTAAGATGGGGTTTTCTTAAAGATTACTTGATCTTCAACATTCCTCCTATCAAAGTAAGGGATTTTCATATGTAACACTCCCACTTTGATAGATTCAATGGAAAAGGCTCATAATTTTCTTCTTTTTCTCCATCTCTACACATCCCACCTCTCCAAGGTGTATCTTTTTTAAATCTTCATGCTTGCAACAAACTAGGTGCTTGATCACCCAAGTATACTCTGTTACATTCTATGACCACTCCTCTCGAGGAGTGCATCCAAGAATATGTTGGAAAATACAATTGAAATAATTGTTATATTGTCATTAATGTCAAACCTTAACTGGTAGAATAGTTGTTATCTAGTAGAGTACCATATCTTTTGATTGATGAAGAGGATTTGAAAAGAGGAGATAACAAGAGGACGTATGGAAAGGTTGAGCTATGTGATACTAGAATGTGTTCTTTATTAGTTGGCACATTGACAAGGCAGTGTGTTGTTTATCTTTAACACTAAGTGAAGAAGTCAATATATTTGAAGCATAGGCTTAACCAAGCAAAAGAGAAGAAATTCAGTTTAAGCTGACTGATGCAAGTGTCGACCAAGTGCCAGTATAAGCTGATCAAATTGAGTATCGACCGAGCATTAGTAATTTTTGAGTATCAGATAATTAACCGAGCACAGATTATGTTTTTTGAGAATAATTTTTTTAGTGATGACCGAGTTATCCAGTGACAACTGAGTAGATGAACATAATATTGACCAACTATCATTAATTTACAGTTTTTGAAGGAATTGAGAATCTCATCCAACATAGTTGAATTCTTGGGATATGTAAAATGTGTTGAAATTATTAATGAATGATCTAGAGCATCTAATGCATGGTAAACCATTTTCTTATGGATTCAAGGAGAAGTTTGGAGAAGTATCTAGAATGATAAGGAGGAGAAAAAAATGATGGAAGATTTAGATTAATCTAACCTAAACCTACGATCTATGGAAGCGATTAAGAGGAAAAAGATTAATCAACCTGATTAAGGAGGCATAAGGATGACCAACTTGTGAGGTTATGAGAAGTGTGGGAGAGGTTGTTGTTATTGATTAATGATCTGAAGCAGAAGGCTAAGAAGATTTGAATAGAGTTGAGGTAATTTCTTGAAGAGATTTCCAATAAAATCAGAGATGGAGATGGTAATGAAGGCCAGTTAGTAAATTAGCATATGAGCGTATTGGACCTGTATTTGCAAAGTGAGTTGTATATTTCAGAACAAAACTTACTCTTACTTTCTAACAATTGTATCATTCAAAATCCTTTAGTTAAGGTTGACCCAACAATCATTATGTAAACCCTTTAGTCAAGGTGACATTGTGATGGAATGTTCTTAATCCCTCTAACCAATCCACTCTTAATAGGGTGATTAAATCCTTTAACAGGGTCACACCTAACAATGTGTTTTGTAATCCTTTAGCAGGGTTGGCTTCTCACAGAGCTCATTTCAGAAGAGTGAAAATTTAGTAGCATTTTACTAGTGGTTTTTTCCATATTGTGTTTCCACGTTAAATCCTGGTGTTATACTTGTTTGAATGTTATTTGATGTGTTATATTGTAGAAAGATTTATATTCTGGAAGTTGATTACTTTTGTACAGTGGATTGCAAGTTTTATATTACTGATATATTCTATAGAGACTGAGTTGAATACATAATAGATCTAATTTTTCTGAAGATTTTAAAATTTTTTCTAGTACATCCGGACCTAAGGATAAATTATTCACCCCCCCTCTTAGTTATTCTAAAATCCTTCTAACAATTGGTATCAAAGATTTTGGTTCTTGTAAGGAGAAAGTTTAAAGACACTTGAAGCTAATGATCAAGATGTACAAAACTGTGTTACCAAAGATGAACAAGGAGAACTTCTCTACATGGAAGAGTTTGATGAAATTTCACTTACTCAATTTTGGTGATTCAGGTAAACACTATGTGGAAAATTATTATGTACCAATTGTTGCACCTATGATAGCTGAGGAGATGAAGGAAAAATAATAACACAATCAAGAAATTTTGGAGATTGCATCAGCCCTAAGCTATCGTAAATTTGAAGACATCAAGGACTATAACAATGAAAATAAAATATGGGACACACTAGAAGCTATCTATGATGGGGACACAAATGTACTAAGAGACAAATTTGAAATCTTGAGAGATAAGTTTGATTAAACTAAAATGCAAGAAGGTGAAAACATTGTTTAGTATTTTGGAAGATTTAAAGAGGTAGTAAATGCTAATAGAGGAGCTAATGGAAACATTGATGATGAAACTGTTATTAGTAAATTATTGAGAGCCCTGCTTCTTATTTATTCTATTAGAGTTTCTACAATACAAGAATCAAGATGTAACCCTGGTAATGTCCTAACTTAGGAAGGCCTTGTTGGTAGGCTTACTTCTTTTTAGTTGTCTAATTTTGGTAATTTCTCTACTCACAAGATTGAATCCACATTCAAGTCTCACATGGTTCTTCATAAGTCCAAGAAAGGAAAAGGAAGATATATAAATAGTGATAGTAACAAAAAAAGTGATAGGGATGCTTCTGATGATGATCTAGATGATCTTGACATAGTTATGGCTAGAAGGCTACCGAGAGGAAAAGGAAAATTCAAAGGTAAGTTTCCTATAATCTATTTTTCATGTAACAAAGTTGGCCATATTGTAGAAAGATTAACTAAGAGGAATGACACAAATGAAAGAAGGGAAAGTAAGTATAATGACAAAAGAAATGATAGAGACCAAAAAAGTTACAAAGACTACAAAGACAAAGGTAAAAAATCATGTTTTATTGTTGAACAAGAATCTGACAGTGAAACTAGTGAATTTGATAATTATGATATAGAAGTTATTTATGTTGCTATGAAAGATGATCCTGATGAAGAAGTGAAAACCACATTTATTTCATATGTTAGTAAAGGTGATCAATGGATTATTTATAATGGTTTCTCACATCACATGACTTATGATAGAAGTAATTTTTAAATCCTAAATCATTACAAAGGTAGAAGTGTTAAGTTTGGTAATGATGCACCATGTCATGTGAAAGGAAAAGGATCAATAAGTTTAACTGATAAGATTAGATGTGATAATACTTAAATTGGGTTGAAGATCTTAACTATAATTTGTTGAGGGTTGCACAATTGAACAGTACTGGTTACTGAGTTGAGTTTTTGTTGGATACAATTGTCTGAAGGAGATTGTTGGATTAATTGTGTGTTGTCTTTGATGTCACACCAATGTAATATCAATTATCATGCTCAGTCAGTCAGCAAAGTAGTTCCCAGTGATTACTGAGCTCAGTCAGTCAGCTAAGTGATTCCTAGTGATTACTAAGCTGAGTCGTTCAGCTAAGTGATTCCCAATGATTACCGAGCTCAGTTGGTCAGCAGGTGGTTTTCTATGCTTACCAAGATCTCTTCATCACTAAAGGCATTCTTTTCAGATTAGTGTTTACCAAGCAAGGTTGGCCCTGTGAAGAATTTTGTTAATTCAAGAAATAAAGTTTGTTTATTCAAGCCGACTCTGGTAATGATTATTCGTGCCGACTTGACAATGTGGATGGACAATCCGAATGGTATATATAGAAGGTCAAGTTGTGAATTCAAAGGGTGTGCAAGTGGAAAAGAGTGAAAGTGTGAACAAGTGTGAAAGAAGAAGAGTGTGTGGATGAGTGAACATGCAAATCATTTTGAAGGAAAGTGTGAGTGAATTTTGAAGGATGGTTAGATATCCTTGAGGAACAACAGAGATATATTTGATCAGGAAGGATCTAGTGAAGTAGAACAAAGATCTGTAATCAGTAATTCAGTTGCATCATTATTCAGGTCATTTCATTGTTACTTTCTCACCATTGTAGCAATGATTTCAAAATCTCTTAACAGAGTTTGTTTAACAACCATTTTGTAAATCCTCTAACAAGGTGATAGTTCTATTGAATTGTTTCAAAGACCTCTTACAAGGCCACTCTTAACAAGGTGACTAAATCCTCTAACGAGGTCACACCTAAGAATGTGTTTTGTAACCTTTTACCACATTGGCTCCTAATAGGGCTCACTTCAGAAGAGTGAAAAATAGTAACTAGTTACATTGGTGGTTTTTCCAAATTGGGTTTCCATGTTAAATTTGGTGTCTCTTGTGTTCATGTTATTTTCTTTATGAATTCATGTTAATCAATAATGAATGCTTAAGATCAATTATAATTAACACTCACTGCAATAACCAAGTTACAACATTTCTCTGTATGTTTTCTGAGTTAGAGCAGTAAATGATTTAATAAGACATCTAAGGGATCAATGGAAATATTTTTGTGGTTAACTGATTCACCCCCCCTCTTAGTTACTCCATCTATATTTCCAACAATTGGTATCAGAGCATTTGGTGCTTGCAAGAAGGGTTTCAAGGATGTAAGCTAAAGATCAGGATGTCTTACAAGAGAGAAATTACAAGGCTTAATAGAGATAACTTTTCAGCATGGAAAGGACTCATGAGACTTCATCAAGCTTCCATTGGTGATTCAGGATGCAAATATCTTGATGGAGAATATACAGCTCCTACTGGCACATTATCTATTGAAGACATTGCAGAGAAAAAGAACCATAACACCATGATGATAGACATTGCATCAGCTCTTAGCTATGAAGAATTTGATGAGATCAAATATTGCACAACTGCTTACGCAATGTGGAACAAGCTGAAGAAAATTTATGGTGGTGATGACAATGTGAAGAGAGCCAAAGTAGAAAGCCTAAGAGGATAGTTTGATCAGATGAAAATGAGAGAAGATGAAAACATTACAAAATATGTTGAAAGGATCAAGGCAAGTGTTAGTGCACTTAGAGCTTCTGGAGGAAAAATTGATGATGAAACTGTTATAAGTAAGGTTCTTAGAACATTACTCCCTATCTATGCAATAAGAGTATCTTCTATTCAAGAAAGAAGATGTGAATAAAATCACAATATAACTTTGGATGCCTTAGTGGGAAGACTGACAGCCTTTGAGGTGGATAACTATGACAACTATGTTCCAACTTCCAAAAATATTGAATCAGCATTTGAGGCCAAACTTTCACTTAAGAAGGGCAAGAAAATAAAGGACATCAAGTCAGAGAGTGAAGAAGAATCAGAGGAAAGTTCTGATAGTGATCTTGAAGTTATTGAAGCATTACTTGCAAAGAAATATTCTAGAGGTAGAGGTAAATACAAAGGTAAAAATCCCTTAATCTATTTTTCATCTGAATAAATTGGTCATATTGCAGCAAGGTGCCCAAACAAGAAAAGCAAGGATGAGAAGAAAGGTCACAAGTACAATGGCAATAAGAATTTCAAATCATTCAAGGATAAAGGTAAGAAAACATGTTTTATGGCTAAGGATTCTAATAATAGTGAAGATGAAATTGTCTACATTGCTGTAAAAGATGAATTTGATGATGATGAAGATAATATGGCACTTATCTCTCATGTAAGCAAAAATGATACATGGATCATAGACAGTGGATGTTCACATCATATGACTAGTGATAGAACAAAGTTTGAACACCTTGAAGACTATGATGGTGGTAATGTAAGGTTTGGAAACAATGAACCTTGTTGCATAAAAGGAAGAGGATGAATCTCATTAACCAAAGAACTTATATGTGATAATGCATATTGGGTTGAAGGACTAAAGCATAATCTTATAAGTGTAGCACAACTAATCAACATTGGATTCAAGGTTGAATTCATCCATGGCAAAGCAAGACTGCTGGATGACAAGGGAAAACTGATTGGATCAGGCAAACAAACCAAACGTAACTTGTTTTATCTTGATCTTGGTGAATGCTCATGTTTTATTGCTCAAATTGAAGAAAGTTGGTTATGGCACAAAAGATTATGTCATGTAAATTTTGATAACATGGTGAAAATAAAAAAATTCATGAAAGTAAGAGGCATTCCTACTTTGAAGAAACCAAATGTTGGTCTATGCAAGAATTGTCAGATTGGTAAAATGGGAAAGACTAGCTTTAAAAGTAAAAACTATCAATCTGAAGATATTTTGGAAATTGTGCATACTGATTTGTGTGGACCTATTGGAATTGAGAGCTATACTGGAGAAAAATTCTTTATTCTCTTTGTTGATGACTACTCTAGAATGATGACTGTTATATATCTAAGAGAAAATTTATAAGCATTTGAGAAATTCAAATGGTATTTGGCAAGAGTAGAAAAGGAAATAGGGAAAAGAATGAAGTTCTTGAGATCAGACAGAGGTGGTGAATTCATCTCCCATGAATTCAATAATTTTTGCATTGAAAGAAGAATCAAAAGATAGGTATCAGCCCCAAGAACTCCTGAGCAGAATGGAATAGCTAAAAGGAGGAACAGATCTATCATGGATTGTGCAAGGACTCTAATGATTGAAAATAATATTGCTATGAAATACTGGAAGGAAGCTATCAGCACTGCAGTTCGTACCTTAAACTAAGTACAGTTGAAGAAAGACACATTCAAAACTCCTTATGAGTTATGGTATGGCTATAAACCCAATGTAAGTTACCTGAAAGTATTTGGTAGTAAGTGTTACATCTTAAAAGAATCTAGAAAAGGAAAAGTTGATGTGAAAAGTGATGAAGGAATATTTTTGGGATATTCTCGCAAGAGTAAGGCATATAGATGTTTGAATTTGTCTACTCACAAAATCATAGAAAGTGCACATGCAAAAGTTGATGAGTTTGTAGAAAAGACTGAAGAAGAAAGAAAAAAGGAAGTAGAGGATTATAGGATATTGGTTTACATTGAACCTAATACATTACCAGACACATCTATCAATAAGGAGACTGCATCTACCGAGCCCAGTATAGTAACCGAGTCACAAGAAGTTCAAACCAAGTCACAAGGACCCGAGTCTTAGCCTAAAGCTACCGAGCCTGAGCAACCAAAACCTGAAGATGAAATTCAAGAAGATGACAATGTAACTCATTCAAGAGGCAATGAACCTATATTGGCCAAGTATGTCAGGAGGCATCATACACCAGATCAGATTATTAGAAACAAATGAGACAGTACTATGACAAGAAGTAAACTAAAAGGTACATGTTTACTTGCTGATTTTGAACCTAGAAATGTCAAAGATGCATTGGAAAATGAAAGTTGGATTGAGGCTATGAATGAACAAATTAAAAAAATAGAGAAGAAAAAAACATGGACTCTTGCACCTAGACCTAAAGATAAAAATGTAATTGGAACAAAATGGGTATTCAGGAATAAGTTGAATGAAGATGGTCAAGTATCAAGAAACAAAGATAGATTGGTGTGTAAAGGATATTCTCAAGAAGAAGGCATAGATTATGGTTAGACTTTTGTTACTGTTGCAAGATTAGAAGGTGTAAGAACTCTACTTGCATATGCAGCACATAAAGGACTTAAGGTATATCAGATGGATGTAAAATCTGCATTTCTCAATGGTATTCTTGATGAAGAAGTCTACATTGAGCAACCTGCAGGTTTTATTGATCCAGACAAAAGGAATATGGTCTGCAAGCTACACAAAGCATTATATGGTCTTAAACAAGCCCCTTGAGCATGGTATGAAAGATTACATAACTATCTTATTCAGATTGGTTTCAAAAAAGTTAATGATAATAGTAGTTTGTACATCAAGGAAGGACCAGATAACAAAAAAATTTTGGCAGAAATATTTGTGGATGATACTATGTTTACAGGTAATGATGATCAGTGCAAAGAATTTTTAGAGAAAATAAACAAAGAGTTTGAAATGTCTATGTTTGGTAAAATAAAGTTCTTTGTTGGTCTTCAGATTTAGTAGAGCAAGAATGATATCTACATTACTCAGTCTAAATACATCAGGGAAATACTTAAGAAGTTTGGTATGGAAGATTCAAAACCAGTTGGTACCCCCATGTGTACTGGACTGAAGCTTACCAAAGATGATGATTCAAAAGAAGTAGATCAGACCTTATACATATCAATGATTGGAAAATTACAATATGTAGTTCATACAAGGCCTGATATTGCCTTAGCAATTGGTATAGTAGCAAGATTCTTAGCAAAACCCAAAGAAAATCATATGATGTCAATCAAAAGAATCTTGAGATACTTGAAAGGAACTGAAGATTATGGCTTGTGGTATAAATTTGGAGGCAATCTGGACTTAAAAGTGTTTACTGATGCTGACTGGGTAGGAAACATTGATGATAGAAAGAGTACAAGTGGTGGAGCATTCTTTCTTGGCAAGAGGTTGGTATCTTGGACCAGTAAAAAAAAAATTGCACATCCCAATCCACAACAGAAGCAGAATATGTTGCTGCAGTAGTAAACTGCTCTAATATTGTTTGGTTTAAACAGTTATTGGAAGGCATGAAGGTTGAGATCAAAGAACCAGTTGTTATGTTTTGTGATAATAGAAGTGCAATAAATATTTCAAAGAATCCAGTAATGCATTTCAAAACCAAGCACATTGCTATAAAATATCACTTTGTCAGAGAATTGGTGCAGGACAAAGAAATTAGATTGGAATATATTCATACAAAAGAATAGATTGTAGATATATTCACCAAGAAACTACCTAAAGATGCATTCTTGTATCTAAGAGGTAAGTTAGGGGTCATTCCCCTATCCGAGGCTCACTAAATAAAGTTTTAGTGATGCAACAACTAGAGCATATTGAAGATCAGTTAGTTGATGTAGCTTAGTGAAGGAATCATTGCATATGAATCAGTACTCAAGGTACATTGCTATTCACCTAGTATGTGTTGTCTTTGGCATGTGTTGTCAAAGAGGGAGAGTTTGTTGTCATATTTCAAGAAATTTCTTAATATTTCTAAGAGGGAGAGTTTTCTTAGAGAGTTTGAGAAGTTAAGAAGGAGATTTTTCAGTCAGAAAGAGAAGTTTGTTGACAGAGTGAGTTCTCATAGATGACAATCAGAATGAAGCTAAGGATATGTTCCTTACTCTATGTTTTCTATGAAATTTCATTGTGCTATGACATGTTGTGTTGCCATCAATGCCAAAGAGGGAGATTGTTGGATATAATTATCTGAAGGAGATTGTTGGATTAATTGTGTGTTGTCTTTGATGTCACACAAATGTCATATCAATTATCATGCTCAGTCGGTCAGAAAAGTAGTTCCCAGTGATTACCAAGCTCAGTCGGTCAGCTAAGTGATTCCCAGTGATTACCAAGCTCAGTCTGTCAGCTAAGCGATTCCCAGTAATTATCGAGCTTAGTTGGTCAACAGGTAGTTTTCTATGTTTACCAAGATCTCTCAGTCACCAAAGGAATTCTTTTTGGATTAGTGTTTACCAAGAAAGGTCGGCACAGTAAAGAATTTTGTTAATTTGAAAAATAAAGTTTTTTTATTCAAGCTGACTCTGGTAATGATAAGTAATGTTGGTAATGATTATTAGTGCCGACTTGACAATGTGAATGGACAATCGGAATGGTATATATAGAAGGTCAAGTTGTGAATTCAAAGGGTGTGCAAGTGGAAAAGAGTGAAAGTGTGGACAAGTGTGAAAGAAGAAGAGTGTGTGGATGAGAAAACATGCAAATCATTTTGAAGGAAAGTGTGAGCAAATTTTGAAGGATGGTTAGATATCCTTGGGGAAAAATAGAGATATATTTGATCAGGAAGGATCTAGTGAAGCAGAACAAAGATCTATAATCAGCAATTTAGTTGCATCATTATTCAGGTCATTTCATTGGTACTTTCTCACCATTGTAGCAGCGATTTCAAAATCTCTTAATAGAGTTGGTTTAATAGCCATTTTGTAAATCCTCTAACAAGGTGACAGTTTAATTGAATTGTTTCAAAGACCTTTTACAAGGCCACTCTTAACAGGGTGATTAAATCCTCTAACAAGATCACACCTAACAGTGTGTTTTGTAACCTTTTACCAGGCTGGCTCCTAATAGGGCTCACTTCAGAAGAGTGAAAAATAGTAACTAGTTACATTGGTGTTTTGCCCAAATTGGGTTTCCATGTTAAATTTGGTGTCTCTTGTGTTCATGTTATTTTCTTTATGCATGCATGTTAATCACTAATGAATGCTTAAGATCAGTTATAATTAACACTCACTGCAATAACTAAGTTACATCATTTCTTTTTATGTTTTCCGAGTTACAACAGTAAATGATTTAATAAGACATCTAATGGATCTGTGGAAATATTTTTGTGGTTAAATGATTCACCCCCCCTCTTAGTTACTCCATCTATATTTCCAACAAGTTTTATCACAAGAAGGCCAAAATATTTGATGCCACTCATGAACTAATTGGATGTGGAGAACCAACAAGAGGTGATTTGTTCTATCTAGACCTATCTAAGGAAATATGTTTGTTTGCACAATTTGATGACATATGGTTATGGCATAAGAGGTTGTGTCATGTGAACTTTGACAATTTGGTAAATATTAGTAAGATTAAGAAATTTAGAGGATTACCAAGATTGAAAAACCTTATAATGTGATGTGCAAACAATGTCAATTGGGAAAAAAGACAAAGTCTAGTTTCAAGGGACAGACATATACTTCTGATAATATTTTGGAATTGGTTCATACTGACCTTTGTGGACCTATTGGTGCACAAAGTTATTCTGGTGATAAATATTTTATTCTATTTGTTGATGACTATTCTATAATGATGACTATGAAGTTTCTAAAAGAAAAATTTGTTACCTTTCAATTATTTAAGGGGTATTTGGAAAAAGTTGAGAAATAAATAGGTAAAAGTTTCAAATGTTTGAAATCTATCAGAGGAGGAGAGCTCATATCAAATGAATTCAATATATTCTGCAATGATAGAGGAATAGAGAGATAAATGTCTGCACCAAGGACACCTTAAAAGAATGGTATAACAGAAAGAAGAAATAGATAAATTATGGATCATGCTAGAACATTGATGATAGAGAAGAATGCTGCACAAAAATACTGGAGAGAAGCTATAAGTACAACTATTTATACCTTGAACTGAGTACAAATCAAGAAAGGTAAAAATGCTACACCTTTTAAATTATGGTATAGTTATGCACCTAATGTCAAATAATTTAAAGTCTTTTACATAAAATGTTATATATTGAAGGACAATAGGAATGGAAAACATGATGCTAAAAGTGATGAAGGCATATTCTTAGGATATTCCACTAAGAGAAAATCTTACAAGTGTTTGAATTCTAATACTAACAAACTTGTGGAAAGTGCAAATGTTAGAGTTGATGTATATGCAGAAAAAATAAAGTTGACTGCAAGAAGGAACCTAAAGATTAGAGATCTTTTGTCTAAGTGGAAGAATGAGATGCTAGCAATATACCTAAACTAGAAAACAAATATGTCGAGAAACAACATGAACCTGTCGAGTCACAACAAGAAAATGTCAAGCATCAGGAGGATGTTTTCAAGCAATTTGAAGAGGAGGCAAAGAATCTACTAGATGAACCTAAAGATCAAGATCAAGAAGAAAGGAGATATGAGCCTATATTAGCACAATATGTTAGAAGACATCACAAGCATAAACAAATCATTGGAGATAAAGAATCTAGAGTCATTTCAAGAAGTAAATTGAAAGATCAAACATGCTTGTTATGTAAATTTGAGACTAAGATAGTATTAGATGCTTTAGAGAATGAATATTGGATTCAAGCCATGAATGAAGAAATAGAGAATATAGAAAAGAAAAAAACTTGGACACTAGTACCCACACCAAAAGACAAGAATATTATTGGAACAAAGTGTGTGTTCAGAAATAAGGTAAATGAACATGGAGAAGTCACTAGAAAGAAAGATAGATTAGTATGCAAGGGATATACACAAGAAGGAATTGACTATGGGGAGACATTTTCCCTAGTTGCAAGATTGGAAGGAGTAAGAAATCTACTTGCATGTGCATCTTTTAAAGGATTCAAAGTCTATCAAATGGATGTCAAATCTATATTCATGAATGGGATACTAGAAGAGGTATTCATTGAACAACTAGAAGGATTTGTTGACCCAATCAAAAGGAACATGGTTTGTAAACTACATGAAGAATTGTGTGGATGGAAACAAGCCCCCAGAGCATGGTATGAGAGACTACACAACTATTTGATAAAGATTGGATTTTTAAGAACAAATGACAACAAAAATCTATATTTTAAGAGTGAACAAGGTAAAGGGTTATTGTTAGCAAAAATATTTGTTGATGATATTATATTTCATGGACAAGATTCCCTTTGTCAAATATTTTCAAATGAAATGAAAACTGAATTTGAAATGTCCATGTTTGGTGAGATCAAATTCTTTGTTGGTTTGCAAGTTTATCAGATAAAGAAATGTATCGATATTACTCAATCTAGGCACGTCAAGATGATACTAAAAACTTTTGGTATGGAAGATTCTAGACTAGTAAGTACACCCATGGCTACTAGATAAAAACTATAAAAAAATGATGATACAACTAAAGTAAATAAAACCATGTACAAGTCTATGATTCGAAAGCTATAATATGTTGTCCATAGTAGACCAGATATTGCCCTAGTAGTTGGGATTGTTGAAATATTTTCTGGAAATCCTAAAGAGAGTCACACAATGGAAGTGAAAAGGATATGGAGATAACTAAAAGGAACAAAATACTATGGATTGTATTGCAACAAGAATGAAAATTTTGAAATGAAAGTTTACAATGATGCAGATTGGGCAAGAAATGTGGATGAAAGAAATAGTAAAATTGGTGGTGAATTCTTTGTAGGAAATAGATTAGTCTATTGGACAAGCAAGAAGCAAAACTAAATTTCCCAATCTACAACAAAAGTTGAATTTGTAGCAGCAACAGTGAATTATTCTAATTTAGTGTGGATCAAGTAATTGTTAAAGAGTATGAAGGAGGAAATCATAGAGCCAGTTGTTATCTTCTATGATAACACAAGTGCTATTAATAGATAAAAGTATCATGTGATGCACACTTAGACTAAGCATATTGCTATCAAGTATTATTACTTGAGAGACCTAGTTCAAGATAAAGAAGTGAGATTCGATTATGTGAATACAAATGAACAATTAGTAGCTATATTCACTAAGGCATTACCAAAAGATGCTCATGAATACCTTAGAGGTAAATTAGGTGTGATTCCCCTAACTGAGGCTACCTAGTAACAAATAGGAGCATTGCATAAAATGATATAAATTAGAATATCTGACAAATTGATCCAAAGGAGGTCACACTTTAAGAGTTGCCTAGAGTTGTGAAAAGTAGAGAAAAATATGTCGATTAGTCATAAGAGACATGACAAAGGGAGTAATAAAATTAAGAGAAATGACACGAAGATATCTACATGGTGAAGATGAATGACTTTGGAATTTTTGTCAAAGAGGGAGACATTTAGAAGAAGTTATCAAGAGTAAACATAAGGGAAAGATTTGGTAAAGCCGAGGGAGAGATACAGAAAGAGATTTAAAAGAAATGACCCTAAGAAAAGAGGGAGATTTTTAAAAAGAAAAGGGAGATATTTGGTAAACTCTTGAACAAACACTTTTGGATTGTATGGTAGAGCATGTGGCGTTTCCATCAATACCAAAGAGGGAGATTGTTGGAAACTATAATTTAAATAGTTTTTACATTGTCATTGATGTCAAACCTTAACTAGTAAGACCATTTCTATGTAGTAGAGTACCATATCTTTTGATTGATGAAGAGGATTTGAAAAGAGGAGATAACAACAAGACGTAAGGAAAGGTTGAGTTATGTGATACTACAATGGGTAATTGATTAGTTTCCATCCTGACAAGGAAGTGTGTTGTTTATCATTAACACTAAGTGTAGAAGTCAATAGATTTGAAGCATAGGCTTAACCGAGAAAAAGATAAGAAATTCAGTTTAAGCAGAGTGATGCTAGTGTTGACCCAATGTGAGTATAGGCTGGGAAAATTTAGTATCGATCGAGCATCAATATTTTTTTACTATTAGATAAATAACCTAGTGTAGACAGTGTTTTCTGAGAACAACAATTTTAGGGATGATGGAGCTATGCAGTGATGACTGAGTAGATGAAAAAAGTACTAACCAAGTGTCAGTAATTATAGTTTGTGAAGGAATTGAGAGTCACATCCGACATAGTTGAATTCCTTGAATATGTAAAATGTGTCAACATTATTAATAAATGATTTAGAGCATTTAATGCATGGTAAACCATTTTCTTATGGATTCAAGAAGAATTTTGGAGAATTATCTAGAAGGATAAGGAGGAGAACAAAATGATGGAAGGATTCGATGAATCTAACCTAAACCTATGACCTATGAAAGAGATTAATTAGAAAAATATTAATAGACCTGATTGAGGAGGTATAAGGATGACCTAACTACGAGGTTATGAGAAGTGTGGAAGAGGTTAATGTTATTGATTGACAAACCCAAGAAGAAGGTTAAGAAGAGATGTGAAGACATGAACAAAGTTGAGGTGATTTCTTGAAGAGCTTTCTGATAAGATCATAGATGAAAATGGTAATGAAGGCCAATGAGTAAATCAACATATGAGCATAGTAAATCTATATTTGCAAAGTGAGTTGTATAGTTTAGATCAGAACCTATTGTTACTTTTTAACCATTGTATCAATCAAAATATTTTAATTAAGGTTGACCTAGCCATCATTTTGTAAACCCTTTAATCAAGGTGACATTCTAATAGAATGTTCTTAAGCCCTCTAACTAGGCAACTCTTAACAGGGTGATTAAATCCTTTAAGATGTTTATACCTAAAAGTGTGTTTTGTCAACCTTTAATAGGGTTGGTTTCTGACAGAGCTCACTTTAGAAGAGTGAAAATTTAGTAGCATGTTCTTCGTGGTATTTTCCATATTGGGTTTCCACATCAAATCCTAGTGTTATAATTGTGTGAATGGTATTTGATGCGTTATGTTGTTAAAAGTTTTATATTCTACAAGTTGATTACTTTTGGACAGTGGACTACAAGTTTTATATTACTGATATATTCTGTCAAGACCAAGTTGAATACATAATAGATCAAAGTTTGTTAAAGAGTTTAGAAGTTGAGTTGGTACATATGGACCTGAGGATAACTGATTCACCCCCCCTCTCAGTTAATCTAAAATCATTCTAATAGAATAAAGTCCAAATAATGATATAGCTCTAATAACTACTTGAGTGAAGCATTCTTTCATCATCTAGTTCATACAAGGATGGGTTCTCACCCCAAGCATACCTAGATGAGATATTCAAAGTTATCTTTTGGAGAATGTTTGGTGAATATATATTCTATTTGATCCTTTGTATTGATGTAGTCCTACCTCACTTCCTTTTTTGCAACCTTGTCTCTCAAAAAGTGGTATTTAATTGAAATATATTTAGTCTTTGAATGTGTAACAAGATTCTTTGACATGTTCATTGTTCTAGTAATAGCACAATGAATTATAAAAGTATCTTCAAATCTTACCCCTATTTCCTTTAGCATTTTCTTCATCCACACAATCTATACACAATTTATGGAAATAGCCACATACTCTGACTCAGCAACACACTAATCTATACAATTGTATTTTTTTCTCAACCAAGAGACTAACCTTTTCCTAAGGAAAAAGGCTCCACCAATAGTGCTCTTCCTATCATCCACACTTCTTTCCCAATCTGCATCAGTATAAGAACACAATGTGAAATCATTATATTTATTATACAATAAACCATATTCAATTTTTATTTTTATTTTTTTGAATATCATTTTAGTAGTAGTAAGATGAGTCTCCTTAGGATCATCTTGGAACTTTGCAACAATTCCAACTACACTTGTTATGTCTAGTCCAATGTGTGTTAACTACTACAAACCTCTAATCATGGATGGTTACCTTGTCTAAAAGACACTTTTAGATTCATCAGTTGTTGAAATCTTATAGGGTGGCTCGAAGAAGTTGAGTCCCACTTTTGGGCAAAAAGTGGAAGTGTTTTCCCTAATTTTCAAATTTCCTATCAATTGATGTCTAAATTTGAAGCACTTAGAGATTGACTCTCAGAAGACTTATGTAATATAAAATTTAGTGCTCAGAGTCTACTTTTCAAATATGTAATTTATTAAAATACCCACATGATATAAATTGACTTTTAGTATGAATGTTTAGAAACCACTTTTTCAAAATGTTTGTGTCAAGAACATACCATATCCATATACAACCACCATATTTTCACCTAAATAAATTAATTATTGCAAATTCTTTTGGATAAATATAACTAAGACACCAAATATTGATGAACATATTTTTCTTATTTTCTTATTAAATTTAATTTTTAATTTTTTTTTAATTGACTATAAAGTACAATTTCAAAACCTACGGTGTAGGAATACCATAATTTAATGAATATATGTATATTGATGTTATATAATTTATTTTCCAAAAAATATAAAAACCAAATAGTTATTAAGGTTTTAGTGAACATCATTGTTTTACATTTAGGTACCACTTTTAATTGATAAGTAGTGGAAAAATAGTAAAAATAATCACTTCACTATGAAATTTACATTTTTGAAATCAAGACAATGAGAGCTTGAATGGGTTTTTGTTTAGTCAACAAATATGATTAAGAAGGCACTCAAACAATTATGACAAGGTAGAAGTATGGCATTTTGGTGCCTTAACCAAATATTTGGAGTTCAAGGAATAGGATTGGATCCACCAATCCCTTTTGGAATTCAATCTAAGGTGGTAGTGTGCATCCCGATAATACCTTAAGAAACATGTGCCATTTATTTAAAATTCAATTAATGGGCACTTGTTTCTTAAAAATTAATCGGTGTGTAAAAATGAATTTCTAGTCATAATTTTTTTTAAAAATTAGAAATAGGTGCCCAGTTTTCAAAAAATGGGGGCCTTCTTCTTGAATTTAGGATTGAGCATTTGAAGCTAAATCGGGTGCCAATTTTTTTCAAAATGGGTGCTTGTTTCTAGTGGCATTTTCTAATACAATGGGACTTCCACTAAATAGACACCCACCTTCTTGCACTTACCATACACCTAGCCACCATAGGTCTCCTAACAGGTTACAATCCTCCATACCAAATGCCATTAGTATTTCCTTTACATACTTGGTTTGTGAGATGAAAATACAATATTTATTTTGAATTATTTACAGCCCAAGGAAAAATTTCACTTCACTAATCATTGACATTTCAAACTCACTTTTCATTTCTTTACAAAAATTATTGATCATCTCATCATTACCTTGAAAGATAATGTCATCCACAAATACCTCAACAATCAAAATATCATATTTACTAATTCTCAGATATAGATTGCTATCTACACTGCCTTATATAAAACCAAGATGCAATAAATACCTCTCAATCCGAGTATTCGAAGCCCTTGGTGCCTACTTTATTCCATAAAAGGGCTTCTTCAACCTAAAAACTATGTCTCATTCTTCTATCAAAGGAAATCCATTGGGATGCTCTATGTATACTTCTTCCTCAAGATCACCATTTAGGAATGTAGACTTGACATCCATCTGATATCTATTGTAATATTTATATGATGCATAAGCAAGGGATAATCTTAATACCTCTAATCTTGCAACAAGTGCAAATGTTTCTTTAAAGTACATGCCTTTATTTTGTGATCAGCCCTTGCAGACCAGTCTGAATTTATTCCTCCCAATTGTTCCTTCTTGATTCATTTTGTTTTTGAAGACACATTCGGTTCCAATTACATTTGTGTCCTTCATCCTAGGAACCTCTTCCAACATTACTTCAATCTATGATTGATCTTTACAAGCCTCATTATTAGTCTTAGGTTCAACTTGTGAGATTAAATAGAGCTCATTTCTAGCATTAGATCTTGTTGTCATACCTAGATTGGCATCACCAATAATTTTATTTTTAGGATGGTTCATTAAAATATACCATTTTTTCTAGGAGATTCCTTTTATTCATTTAAGAAAACCTCTACATCATTATCAATCTTAAGAATCTGGCCTACCTCTTTATTTTTAGTCTTGTTCTCAAGGATTGGATCACACTCATACATCATTTATGGAATCTGAAACATGTGATCAATCTTCAAATTAGCAGTTTCAATTATTTTCGTTAATCTCAGATTGAAAGATCTATATTCCTTACATTTTTTGGAATACCCAAGAAAACTACCTTCATCAGTCCTTGCACTAAAAATTCCTATTTTAGCATTCTCTTTTCATATAACACTTTCTACAATTTTTTTTTATCATACTTCATAGGAGTAGTATGACCAAATCATAGTTCATAGAAATTATTACTAGTACCCTCTCTTATTTTAATATAGTTTAAGGTGTAGATAGTAGTGCTAAAAAATTCCCTCCAATGCATGTTTGCCACATTTCCTTCAATTAACATATCTACCTCACATTATCCAATATTGTTCTATTCCTTCTCTTTGTTATCCCATCCTATTGTGAAGTTCTAGGTGCAGAAGTCTGTCTATATATGCCATGTCTTCACAATATGAATGAAATGCATCAGATGTAAATTCTCCACCTCTATCTGACCTAAATAATTTTATCTTAAAACCTTGAGTTCATTCTCAACTTTTTCCTTATAAATCTTGAACTTATTAAAAGATTCATAATTTTCTCTAAGGAAATCAACCCTCATCATTTTAAAATAATTATCAATAAAATATGAATGTCAACACCTCAACTAGAAATAATTCTAACAATCTCCCACTTTTTCATTGATGAAAACATATGTGAAAAATGATGAGCTAAAAATATCTTCTCAATGACCTGTTCAATGTTCCCCCTAACACAGTAAGGGTTTTTCATTTGTAACACTCCCACATGGACATATTCAATTGAAACAAGTGATAATTTTCTTTTTTTTCTCCATCTCTACACATCCCACGTCTGCAAGGTGTATCTTTTTTAAATCTTCACACTTGCAAAAAACCATGTACTTGATCACCCAAGTATTCTTTGTTACATTCTATGATCACTCCTACTAAGTAGTGCATGAAAGAATAAAGTCCAAAGAATGATATAGCTCTAATAACTACTTGAGTGATGTGTTCTTTCATCATCTAGTTCATACAAGCATGGGCTCTCACCCCGACCATAACTCTAAGATATTGAAAGTTATCTATTGGAAAAGGTTTGGTAAATATATCTTCTATTTGATCCTATGTACTAATGTACTCCAATATGAATTACTTTTATGAAACCTTGTCTCTCAAAAAGTTGTATTTAAGTGAAATATGTTTAGTCTTCGAAGGTGGAACAAGGTTCTTTGACATGTTCATCATTTATTATTATCACAGTGACTTACAAAAGGATCTTCAAAGCTTACCCATATGTCCTTTAGTATTTTCTTCATCCACGCAACATATGTACAATTTATGCAAATAGCCACATACTCTAACTCGGTAGTAGATTGAGCTATAAAATCCTATTTTTTTATCAACCAAGAGACTAACCTTTTCCCAAGGAAAAAGGATCCACCACTAGTGTTCTTCATGTCATCCCCACTTCCTTCCCAATTTTCATCAGTATAGGAACACAATGTGAAATCGTAAGATTTATTATACCATATACCATATTCAACTTTTCCTTTTATTTATTTGAATATCCTTTTAACAGTAGTATGATGAGTCTCCTGAGGATCATCTTGGAACTTTGCAAAAATTCCAACTACACTTGTTTTGTCTGCCCTAGTGTGTGTTAACTACTACAAACCTCTCATTATGGACCTTTACTTTTTCTGAAAGACATTTTTCGATTCATCAATTTTTGAAAGCTTATGTGGTGGCTGGAAGAAGTTGAGTCCCACTTTTGGGCAAAAATTTGAAGTATTTTCCATATTTTTCAAATTTCCTATCAATTGATGTCTAAATTTGTGGCACTTAGATATTGAATCTCAAAAAACTTTCGTATTAGAAAATCTAGTTCTCAGAGTCTACTTATCAAACTTATAATTTATTTAAATACCTACATTGTATAAATTGATTTTTAGTATGAATGTTTAAAAACCACTTTTTCAAAATGTTTGTATCAAGACCATACCATATTCATGTACGACGACCATATTTTTACCTAAATAAATGAACTATTGTAAATAGATTTGGAGAAATATACCTAAGACACCAGATATTTATGAGCATATTTGTTCTTATTTTTTCATTAAGTATAATGTTTTAATTAATTTTTAATTGACTATAATGTATAATTTCAAAACCTATTATGTACGACCACCATAATTTAATGAAAATTTTATATTTTCTCAAAGTTATTTTCTTAATCTTCAAGATAATTAGATGTATATTGATGCACTAGTACAAAAAAAACAATATATGACCAAATAAACTACCAAAAATTGTAGATAAATGACCAAATTTGGTCACGTGACCAGTGGTAGTTTATTGCCAGTCATTTATCTTGCGACCAAATTTATGACTAAACTATTTTAGTCATTTATTTGGTCATTGATTTGGTTATATATTTAGTCTTTTATTTGGTCATTTATTTGGTCATTTAGTCATTTGTTTGGTCATTTATTTAGTCATTAATTTATCATTAATTTGGTCATTGATTTGGTCATTGATTTGGTCATTAATTTAGTCATTGATTTGGTCATTAGTTTAGTCGTTAATTTAGTCATTTATTTAGTTATTTAGTCATATATTAGGTCATATATCTAGTCATTAATTTAGTCATTTATTTAGTCGTATATTTGGTTGTATATTTGGTTAATGTAGTCATTAATTTAGTAGTTTATTTAGTCATATATTTAGTCATTTATTTAGTCCTATATTTGGTCATATATTTGGTCATATATTTAGTCCTTAATTTAGTCATATATTTAGTCATATATTTAGTTGTTTATTTACTCATATATTTAGTCATTAATTTAGTCATATATTTAGTCATTAATTTCATCTTATATTTAGTCATTGATGTAGTCATTAATTTAGTCATATATTTAGTCATTTATTTAGTCATAAAATGAAAAGTATTTTAAATACCATAAATTTTATAATGCCAAAAAAACATCATATTAAACTTGAACTAATGCCAAAAAAAATCATATTAAATTTTGTAATGCCAAAAAAAACATCATATTAAATTTTATAATGCCAAAAAAAATTATATTCAAAGTATGCAGAGTGCCAAAATACATACATAAGATGTTGAAGTTATCTAAAGAGTATATACGTAAATATAATAAAAAAATATCAAAGTTGTCTCAAATATTAAACATTAAGCCAAGATGTCTAACAACTAGTTCATGATAAACATGTTGATCAACTATGTCATTTGTTGCAAATATTTTAGTGGCCACCGTATGAAGGTTCCCCCTTTCTCTTTCAGATGAACAACTCCATCTATTTTGTCTTCATAATAAAGGGGTACGTTACTTGTGACATTAAAAATATTTATATTTGCATCTCCTTTTCCTTTCAAGTTGATTCCATGTACAATAGACAAGGAGTGAATCTACCCATTGGCCACAACATCACCATCATATGGATCCAACACCTTAACTTTATCCCCTTCTTTGAGTTTATCAACACATTTTTGCAAAAAGAAAAAAAAATAACACATTATATTACATAGATAATGGAATGCCACAAATATAATATAATCATAAGAATCTAAATTATAAAGACCAAAATTATTGTTCATTCCTATTGCACTTCTCTTTTTTATGTTCAAGACTAAAGGTGACACAACTTTAGAATTGCAAAAAACAAAGAAGCATTTATAGTTCATCTAAATAATAAAATAGTATAGATAATCTAAATAAGAGATGCTTTAATTTATTATTTCATAATAAATAGAAATGTTAGTGTGAAAATAAAATGACATCTTAGGTCATGTTATTAGAGTTTAGTATAGGTTTTGTAGGTTTTCAACTTTGCTTCCTTCAGTAGTCCATTAGTACACTACAGTTTCCCCTCAGTAATGAAGTGTGCCCAACAACAACCTTGGTTTATGTGCAGGTGGGTGGAAGACATAGTCAAAAGTAGCATTAGTGTGGGGTAGTAGTGTTGGCAGTTATTCTTCTTCAACAGGGTACTTTCAACAGCTTCAGAGTAGCACTCAACTTTTTATCTTTTCTCATTTAATTTTGGGTGTATTTTTCTTTTGTATTTGTGTTTCTTGTTTTTCCAACTTAATGGTTTTAGTTGGCGGTCTAGAATGTTGGTGTGACAACTTTTTTCTTCGGGGTGAGGTATGTTCTGGGTATGTCTGTACATAAAAATATAGAAATCATAAAAATATACATATTTTACCCTAAAAACATGCATTAAGTTCAAATAACCGCACACCACACATAATATCATGTGATAAACGCATAAAACACTTCTTTGATGCCAATTTATCAAACTTTATATTAATTGTTTGATATTAAATTTTAATTTATAAAAGCCAAAACAAGGGAAGTGTTTTCCATCTTGCATCCTTTAAATGCATTTTGCACGAGGTGTTTTCTAATATGCATACCAACCATGTTGTTCATAGTTGTGCATTTTCATATGCCATCCAAATATGTTTATCATAGGATCTGGTCTCTACCTCAGCTTCCTTGCTAATGTGGAGTGTCAGTTGACACTCCAATCCCTTTGCTAATGTGGAGTGCCAGACGTTGAGATCCAATATCTTTGCTAATGTTGAGTGCCAATTAAGATCGATTA
This sequence comes from Chamaecyparis obtusa, assembly GCA_027943335.1. Lineage (NCBI taxonomy): Eukaryota > Viridiplantae > Streptophyta > Pinopsida > Cupressales > Cupressaceae > Chamaecyparis > Chamaecyparis obtusa. The sequence continues at coordinate 140,380 of BSBK01003594.1, read as the reverse complement.
TCTTGCTAATGATAGGAATATAGTGTTGTGATTGGTGCTATTTTATGTGGGTGGTAGGATTGCTACCTCAATGGCCTTGCTTAATGTGGAGGGCCAATTGACACTGGAGTATATATTTGCTAGTGTTAAGTGTCATGCCAGTTGATATCAATTTTCATACTTGTTAATGATATGAGTATAGGATTGTGGTTGGTGTTGTTTGATATGAGGGGTGGGATGAGTCTAGATAGCATTTTTGAATAACTATTTTTCATTTTTCAGGTTGATTGTGCTACAGAATCAATATGGGAGCCCTCTGTGACAAGACCCATTTTTAGTTGAAGTTTATCTGGTTCAAATGTAGCTCTTAAATATCAGAATTGTCCCCTCATTCACACTAGAAAAGAAAAATTAAGATGAAAATTGCAAGTAAATTGTGATGAGCCCAGTGACTGAGATATTGACTTCTTTCAAGATGATGCACTTCAAAGGGGACTGTATTCTTATCAGAACAATGTCTAGGATGATCTGTAATACCTTTGATATAGCTTAAAAAAGAAATGTAGGTTTCAAAACCAAGCACAAAACCTAAGAACAAGTAATGAAAGTCCAACCTACCAAAACAAAAATTCAAATACAACAATAGAAACACTCTCCCTTCTCTGAAAGAAGTAGTAGAAATGTAACTGTGCAAACAGATTATAGTATGTAAAAGGTTTCATCATTTGATCTTGCCTTTTGGTTATTTGGTACTTCATATTTTAGGGTTGGAAAGGTATAAAAAATGCATTGGATGACTAAAAGTGAGGCTAGATAGGTTGGCCATGATTTGAAGGCCCTCTAATAAGTATTTGAATGACTATCATGTGTAGGAGAGGAAGAAAAGACTTTATTGACGTAGTTCTAGGTCTTAGGAGCTGGTGAATCACCCTTGTGGATTCTGTAATAGCCTAAGGCTAAGAGGCATTGTAGCACTTGTTAATAATTTATTTCTCACTCTATGCTTATGTACCCATTTGAGGTTCCTCCAAGTGTATATCTTCTGTTTTTTAGTTGTGAGTGCTTGAGTTGCACAGACCTATCTCTGTAAATTCCCTTATGTTTAGCCAAGTCAATGGATAAAGTGGTATCAGAGAAATTTTGTTGTGCTTGGGGGGTTTGTTAACATTTCATTGTGTAAATCAAATTTCTAATTTGGTTGCCAAGATCGAGGGTTGGATGTTGAACCTATTTCAATGGGTTGCAATGTGTTTTTCAAAACTTGCTTTTGTGAGGTAGAATTTAAAGGGTGATCGAAGCATACTTATAGTGCAAGGAATATTCCAAGAGAGTAGACATTGTGTGGACTTATTGGGTCCTAAAACTATTTCTCCACTTCCTAGAATAAACTATCACTAACAAGACCAATGTGGTTTTCATGCAAGTGAAATAAGCTTGTGAACAACACATAGATGGTTGAAAGTCAGCTATATGCATAAAATCTTATACCTAAAGGAACCTATAAGAATATGTACCAGCCTACACTAATTCCTATAGTAGCTTGCACAATCCTTGTAATAGCCTAAACAATGCCTATAGTAGCCTAAAAGATGCTTGTAGCATCCTACATGTTACCCTACAGTATATACCCTACTTTGACACCTTCACAGTATATACTACTCAACCAGTTTCAGATAAGATCATGTGCAATCCATTGAACTTTGAAACTAACATTAAATAAATATTTTTTAGTGGTTTTGATTGCATTAGATAACTATCAATGATCATTTACTAGCTCAATGTTCATATGCGAGCCAAATATCACAAGAAAATGAAGCAGCATTCCATGGGGACAAGTCCCAAGAGTACAATTGACATCCTAAACATCCCAAGGACTTGAGAACTTGAAGGGGCCCTTCCTATTTTCAAAGACTAGATAATCTATTCCATTTGGTGGATGCAACTAGAAAATCTATCTTTTTAATGAAAACCACTTAAAGACTTAAAGCAGGGAATCCCCATAATTCAAAAAAAAAAATTGCTATACCCAAAACTATTAGGAATAAGGTCTCTCAACCTTGGATAATTCCTATTCTTATTATTTGTTTTGTAAAATGTATTTCTTGCAAATAATGTTGATGTGTCAGCATCTTGAATTGTGTGTAAGGAGATCATGGCTAAAATGGTTATGACGGATTCTTATGACATGTAAGAGCTATGTCAGGAAGATTTAATGATAGGTGAAGACATGTGGCAACTGATAAATTTGAGTACTGTACACTCTTCCCCAATCATGGAAGAGTAGCCCTAATATGGTTATCTTTGGGAGTAGCCCTAAAAAGTGAAGCGCATGATATAAGCTTTTTTAGGGTTGTGAAGAGGGATGATGTGAGTGTATTGTTGGAACATTTTATGCTGCCGTGATTTGTCTTCAAGGGTTTAGAAATCTTCTGAAAGAACTTGCATTGCAAGTGTATTGTAAGCTGTAATAGTTTTGATCAATACATTGTGCAGGTTTTGGAGTGCTGGGGTTTTTATCGAAAGGTTTCCCCAGGGTATATCATTTTGTCATTCTCTATTTTTTTGTATCCATGGTATGTGGTTGCAATATCTTTGTTAAAGTAGTTAATGAATCTGAAATTGTAAGGGTTTATAAGAATTTGCACAATACTCTCCTATAGAGATTAGCATAGGAAGCGATTTCTGCACCTGAGTTTCCTTACAAGTGATATCAAAGCTTGATCAACTTTTGATCCTAGTTGTTGGGTAGGGTTTTTTGAGCTGATCTCAAGTTTGAGTGGGAGTTTTTTGTAGAGCATTCTGAAGCTTATTTGTAGATTGAGATGGCAAGTTCATCATATGGAAGAATGGAGGTGGAGAAATTTAATGGCACTAATTTTGAGTTGTGAAAACTCAAGATGGAAGACATGTTGGAAGATTGAGACCTATGGGAAGTGACTTCAAATGCTACAAGACCAAAAAATATAGCTCAAGTAGATTGGGATATCAAAGAATGTAAATCTAAGGGTCTCATAAGACTCTATTTAACTGATGCAGTTCTTCTGAATGTTCTAGATGAGAAAACCACAAATAGTTTGTGGGAAAAACTTGCGGCCGTGTATTAGGCCAAATCTCTAGTGAACAAGTTGTTCCTGAGGAAGAAGTTGTACTCTCTGTGAATGGAGGAATGTGGATCCTTAACAAATCATTTAAATGCATTTAATCTGCTGGCTGCACAGTTGACATCAGCTGGTGTCAAGCTAGAGGAGGAGGATCGTTGCTACACACTTTTCTGTTCTTTACCGGATTCATGGGACCATCTTGTGATGGCTCTTGGAATAATATTAGTCACCTTCAAAATGGATGATGTGGTGTCTTTTCTGCTATCAGAGGAGATGCGGAGAAAGGCTTCCATTTCAAAAAAAGAAGCCCTTACTGTTCGTGGGAGATCCACTAAAAGAGGGAAGAAAAATGACAATAAGTCTAATAATAAGGGTAGATCCAAATCTTGTGGGAAGTCAAAGACTTCCAATAAGTCCAAGGAAAAATGTTGGAACTATGATAAATCTTGGCACTTCCGTAAAGACTATAAAGAGCCGAAGAAGAAGAAGAAAGGTTTAGATTCAGCTTCAAAAAGATCTCAAGAAGATGGTGATGCATTCATCATAGCTTTGGCAGCCCATGCATCTGATGATTTGTGGTTGGTTGACTCAGGTGCATCTTTTCACATGACCTCTCATCGAAATTGGTTCTCAAAATATGAAGAGTTCAATGGTGGAAAGGTGTACTTGGGTGATGATTCTCACCTAAAGATAGTTGGACGTGGAAGGGTCACTATCAAATTTCTTGATGGATGAGTAAAGGGAAACAATGGAGTTATGCACATTCTAGGTTTGGCACAAAACATATTATCTATAAGTATGCTGAATGATGTAGGTGTGCAAGTTGTTTTTTCAAAAGAAGGATGCAAGATGATGAGAGGATCGATAGTGCTTGCAAGGGGTACTAGGAGAGGTACCTTATTTCAACTAGATGCATGTATTCCTCTATGTAATAGTTCTCCATCCTCACCATCTGAACAAGCAGTGAAGAAGTCTGTAGCTATTGGTTCTGATGGTAGTGCAAATAGTTTGGAAGGTAAGCTTCCTACAAAAAAGACAATGTTGTGGCATATGAGATTTGGCCACATTGGTGAAAAGGGTCTTAGAACCCTGAAAAATAAAAATCTCATTGAGGGGTTAAATGATTGTAATCTCAAGTTTGACTTCTGTGAACACTGTGTCTATGGTAAATAAAATCATGTTTAGTTTTACTCTAGTTCTCACAAATCTTTTGATGTTTTGGATCTTATTCATTCTGATGTATTTGGTCCTGTAAAAGTTCCTTCAATCTCCAAGTCTGTATTTTTTGTATCTTTCATAGATGATTATAGTAGAAGGACATGGATTTATTTCCTTAAAAGTAAGATACAAGTCTTTAGTCAGTTCAAGGAATTTAAAGCTCTTGTAGAGAATCAGACTAGTAAGAAGATTAAGTGTGTGAGAACTGACAATGGTGGTGAGTTTTGCTTAGAAAAGTTTGAACAATTCTGTAAAGAGCAAGGTATCGAGAGGCATAAGACAACTCCTTATACCCCACAGCAAAATAGAGTTGCAGAGAGAATGAACAGGACACTAATGGAGAAGGCTAGGAGTATGCTTAGTGGAGCTAGTTTAGAACAAAGGTTTTGGGCTAAAGCTGTGGCCACTATTTGCTATCTAGTTAATAGATCTCCTACATCAGCCCTTGTTGGTAAGACACCCATGGAGGTGTGGTCTAATAAGAAGCCTTCAATTAGACATCTTCATGTTTTTGGTTGTGAAGCTTATGCACATGTTCCAAAGGAGAAAAGATCTAAGTTGGAAAACAAAGCTGTTAAATGTATTTTCATCGGATACAGTGCTGGTGTGAAAGGATACAAGCTTTGGGATCCTATGACTTGTAAGGTGTTGTATAGTAGAAATTTTATTTTCAAAGAGCTAACATCTTCTCCTATTGTGCTACAACCAGATGAAAAAGAAAAGGAAAAAGATGTTGTTCAGTTGCCTCCTACCCCTGAGAAGACTGAACAGAGAGACCATGTTGGGCCTAATGATGAGGAGAGCTCTAGCAGCTCTGATAGTTTAGAAGAAGAGGAAGAACAACCTCAACCACAGCCCTTGAGGAGATCCATGAGAGAAAGAAAGAAACCAGAAAGGTTTGGTTATTCTATGTTAGATTCCAGTTGTGCTTTTTCTTTGATTATTAACATTGATGAGCCTAGATCTATGAAAGAGGCTTTGGGCATGGAAGATGCAGGTTCCTAGATTGAGGCTATGGATGATGAGATGGCTTCATTGGAGAAAAACAAAACTTGGGACCTTGTACCTTTTCCTAAAGGGAGAAAATATGTTGGTTGTAAATGGGTGTTCAAAAAGAAATTATGTGCAGATGGCAGTGTTGAAAGGTACAAAGCTAGATTGGTTGCAAAGGGGTATTCACAGGTAGAGGGAATAGATTATGGTGAAATATTCTCTCCTGTTGCAAAGTTGACATCCATTAGATTTCTATTATCTCTTGCTGCATCATATGATTTAGAGATAGAATAGATGGATGTGAAGACAACTTGCCTTCATGGTGATTTGGAGGAAGAGATTGATATGTCACAGCCTGAGCACTACATTGTTAAAGGTAAAGAATCCTTATTTTGCAGATTAAAGAAATCTCTATATTGTTTGAAGCAATCTCCTAGGATGTGGTACCCTAAGTTTGATGTCTTTGTGTTGTCAATTGGATTTGTAAGATCAAAATCAGATCATTGTGTTTATTTCAGAGTTGAAAATGATCGCCTTCTTATTGTTGCATTATATGTTGATGATATGTTGCTGTTTGGGAAGGGTAAGGGTATGATTTCTGATTTTAAATCTCAGTTGTCAGCATAGTTTGAGATGAAAGATCTTGGGGCAGCTAGGTACATCTTGGGTATGGAAATCAATAGAGATAGGTCCATTAGAAAATTTTGGTTGAGTCAGAGTAAGTATGTGAAGTCTATTTTGGACAGGTTCAGTATGGCAGATTATAGACCACTATGTGTTCCTATTTCTATGGGAACAAAGTTATCTATAGATGATTGTCCAAAATCTCCTAGTGAGGTGGAGGACATGAGTAGAGTACCTTATGCTAGTGTAGTTGGAAATCTTATGTATGCTATGGTCTGTACTAAATTAGACATTGCCCAAGCAGTGGGAGTCCTGAGTCAGTTTATGGCTAACCCTAGACGGGTACATTGGGATGTAGTTAAGCAAGTATTCATATATTTGAGGGGTACATCAGATTACTCCATATGTTATCATGGTAACTCTTCTAGATCTTCACATTCAGTTTGTATTCGTGGGTTTGTGGATTCAGATTCGGCAGGTGATATTGATAGCAGGAGATCCACTAGTGCTTATGTGTTCACTATGTTTGGTGGTGCCATTAGTTGGATGAGTAAGCAACAACCTGTGGTTGCTTTCTCCACTATAGAAGTTAAGTACATGGCTGCTACTCATGCTTGTAAAGAAGCCATTTGGCTTAGAAGATTGTGTTCTAATGTTGGTGTTGATGCAGAACAGATTACTATTTGGTGTGACAGTCAAAGCGCTATTTGCCTTGCAAAGAATCCAACTTTCCATGCTAGAACGAAGCACATTGATGTGCAGTTTCACTTTGTGAGAGATATGGTGGAAGATGGAAAGGTAAATTTAGAGAAGGTAGATACTGTGAAGAATGTTGCAGATGCATTAATGAAACTAGTGGGCACTGAGAAGTTTAGATGGTGTTCAGATTCTATGGGCCTTTTGGCCTATAGCGGTTAGTTCCTGTTATGTTCCTGTTGCTCTTACAAGGTGTTTGACAAGTGGGAGAATGCTAGGAATAAGGTGTCTCAACCTTGGATAATTCCTATTCTTATTATTTGTTTTGTAAAATGTATTTCTTGCAAATAATGTTGACGTGTCAGCATCTTGAATTGTGTGTAAGGAGATCATGGCTAAAATGGTTATGACGGATTCCTATGACACATAAGAGCTATGTCAGGAAGATTCAATGAAAGGTGAAGACATGTGGCAATTGATAAATTTGAGTACTGTACACTCTTCCTATTTTCTCAGAGAATGGTAAAACCCTAATACGGTTATCTTTGGGAGTAGCCCTAAAAAGTGAAGCGCATGATATAATCTTTTTTAGAGTTGTGAAGAGGGATGATGCGAGTGTATTGTTGGAATGTTTTATGCTACCGTGATTTGTCTTCAAGGGTTTAGAAATCTTCTGAAAGAACTTGCATTGCAAGTGTACTGTAAGCTATAATAGTTTTGATCAATACATTATGCAAGTTTTGGAGTGCTGGGGTTTTTACCCAAAGGTTTCCCTAGGGTATATCATTTTGTCATTCTTTATTTTTCTGTATGCATGGTATGTGGTTGAAATATCTTTGTTAAAGTAGTTAACGAATCTGAAATTGTAAGGGTTTATAAGAATTTGCACAATACTCTCCTATAGAGATTAGCATAGGAAGCTATTTCCGCACCTGAGTTTCCTTACAAAAACTTTGTCCCCACACCCCATCCCAGAATCGGTCATGGAATCAGTCATTTTAATTTATGAAACTATATTGTTGTACATATATTCATCAATGTCTTAGTTTGTTGTAAAACTAATAGTTTAAATTAACAACTAATAATCAGATCCTAATCAACCAAAAGTAAAGTTTTATAGAACTCACCTCAAGTTTATCACTGCTAGTACTATAAATATCATGCACATCCTATTTGAAATCATCATAATCACCATCATCATTATCTTCTACTTTTCATTTTTCTTTCATATATTTTCTCTACATGTGGGTTTAATCATGAAAGTTTAACATGAGTCAAGTAAACAATGCAAAAGCTATAAAAATTATATCATAATAACTATTATATTACCTCAGCTTCAATAGAACTATGATTGGGCTACACATTCTTGTCCACTAGTTCATCATGATCACTATTGATATCGATAGCTTTGTAATTGGTATCAAGGTGTTTTTTATTTTGTAATTCTTTGGTAAAATTGTTCTGCATGTAGTTAAAATTGATAAAATCTTGGTAGAGAGGAAAGGTAATAAAATAATGGTGTGAAAATGCAATATCAACAATGCTATGTGTATGAGAATAAATGCTTAGGGATAGAGTTTTGTATATAAAAATTCATAAAGAAATTGATCAAAATGATTTTCTCAACAATGCAAAGCTACAATACTATGAACCAAACTTAACTCATCAATATAGCCTCTTACCTAATATGAATTTATAAAATTATGATCATTCGATGAAGAAACTATAGGCTAAATCGAGGAAGTCAACTGTGAGACTTTCTCAGTGAGACTCTGTAACTACATCATTATATGTTCATACACTTCATTTGACTTGACATGATTTGCATAGGCTCTTACTTGGAGTTCCACAAATGGCTATGAAGTCATTGTTGATGAACTAGACTTCCACTTCATACTATTCTTAGATTTATTAGGATCTAATTCTGCCATATAATTGACAATATCTTTTGTACCTGCTTCTCTATTATTATTTTCCACCTAAAATACAATGTCAATTTTAACACAGTCAGTTCAATAAAAAATTTGAAATAAATAACATAATTTAAATTGAACCAAAAAGTCATACACTTACTCCAAATTTGTTTATTTTGGTTTGCAACCCGCCTTAGCCAAGTGTATATTTATCCTTCGCATGATCTCTTGCTCTCTTTCCTTTATTACTCTTTGTCAAAAATTCTTTGGAATTCATACTTTCTTTCAATTTTTCCTACTGTTTGGGAGATAGAGTGTTGTCTAAACTCTCTTTTCCGTTCATGATTTCTTTTCTACACATGTATCTATAATTATTCATTAGAAGTCTCATCTTGTACTTGTAATATTTTCTTGAGATTTTTCCACCAATAGTGTCAAAGACATTTTCCAATTTTTGTATAACACTTTCCACATGGTGTGGATCTTGCTCTGCAAAATTTGATTTGCAAATTTCCAAATGGGCCCTACATCGTACACCTAATTCAAAGGCCCACCTTGAAGCATTTTTCCCAATGAGTTCACCATCTCTTGACACCTCAACCAAGTATGGCTTCTTTCCTTCTAGTATCCTTTCTTTTGAATGTCTCTCTATAGATCTATATAAATCTTGACTCAATTTCTTTCTTTTAACAAAAGCAGACACATCTTCTGTTGAACCAATACCAACATGTTCACTTTGAGGCCCATCAAATGCAAGTAGATTCTCTTCATGAATTTCATTAGGTTTTACATCACCATGTTCTATATGAGGTTCCACATCATCACAATTACCTTTTTCACCAACTACATTTGTTGGATCAAAAAAGCATTGGCTTTTATGAACTGCCAACTTTGTAGCTTTATTTGCTACTTGTTCTTTCTCTTCTTTTTCTCTACACTCTTTTTCTTTCCTATAAAACCAAAAACAAATATCATATCAAGTCTTATATACATAAATAGTTTGCATATAAAAATTCATTAAGTAGTATTAAAAAAAGAATATACTAGTTAGTAAATGTACAACTTGCCTATTTGTCAAACCAAGACATGCAAATCATTCATTATTCTTGGCCACACATTCTTCACAAAAGTGCTCATAATCTGTTAGTGGAATTTCATCATTATGATAACTATCATCTAATTTGTTCCTTGAATTCTTTCTCCTCATTCCCTAATGTCCAAAAAAACAATAATGTATAAACTCCTAAAACAAGAGGTGATAAGTAGTAGCAGTGGTTATAACAAAGAGGCTATAGAAATAAGAAAACAACACACAACCACTATAAAAGTGGCACATAAAAACTACATCAGCGAAATAATAGCCAAATTAGAGAAACAGTTACATCATAAGGTACAGAAGATCTTTCATTCTCTGAATTTAATTGAAGGTACATAGAATATTGATGCAGGAGCATCCTGGGTGTAAGACCAATCTTGCATCACCCAAAAATATTTTTGGTTTCTTTTCAATAAGGGCTATCTTGTGTAGACCTACTATTTATGGAAACTTGCTATTTTTAGTAAGTTGGTCATATGATCTCAAAATGTTTTGATTTCATAGTTGGCGATTCATCTTAGTCATATCAGCCTGCCGATAAAGTTTCATAGCTAGATCAAGTCTGGTTTTGAAGATATTGAAAATTTTTAGTTTTGGAAATAGGGTACAAAAACTTTCAAGTCAGTTTTGAAGGTTTTAGAGGCCCGGGATGAGGTTGAATTTTTAGTTGAACAAAGCTTTCTTGTTTAGTTGTTGTAGAGCTCCTCGTGCCCTTTCCGAAATGGGGTTATAATAGTCAATCGGGTCAACGGGTGATGACTTATGGTCTCCAGAAGTTGGGTCACCTGAAATGGCAGAAAATGATTTTCCTTCAAAATTTCTGTTTGGATTTCAAAAGTTATTTTGAACCGAATTTGATGTAATAAAATGAAAAATAAAATAATTCTAAGTTCGGTCGGCCTTGTTGGCTAAAAATTCTGGAACCTTCCCAAGCGGTGGAAAATTGCCTATATAAGGAAGGTTGTAGTGTTGTCTTAGGCAGTTCAGGATAGTTTTGGGTAGTAGATCTGGGTATTGATTTGAGGCTTTGTCCTATAGAATATTGTAAGGGAATGCCCATGTGGCTTTGCGTATTGTAATTCTGAAAGTTTGTAATTCCACATTTGTGGAGATAATAAGAAGCCAATTTTTTGTTCTTCCATAGTGTTGTTATTTATCTATTTCTGTTATGTGTTTGTGGTATTAAGGGGAGCACCCTTCATCAAGTGGTATCAGAGCAGGAGTTCCTGAGTGTGTACACAAATCACCGATTATGAGGTACACCAGGACCGTGGGTTAGGGTTTCTATGTAAATAGATCACCGCCTGTGAGGCAGTTTGCACCAAGACCTTAGGTTGGGTGAAGTTTTTCTTAAGAGGATGTGAGTATGGAGAAGAGAAAGAGGAAGATGACTTTTGTGATTGGATGGGCTTTTAGAATTCCTAGACTTGAGAAAATTAGAGAGAGATATCAAGAAGAGACAATAGCTGCAATATTGGATTTGAAGAAGCAAGTAGCTGAATTAGAAGCGGAGCTGAAAAAGAGAAGGAAAAAAAAGGAAAAGAAAAAAAAGAAAAAAAAAGAAGAAAAAGAAAAAGAAAAAGAAAAAAAAAAGTTATTTCGTTTACAAAGGTGCATAGGTTCGAAAGAAAAATAAAAATAAAATAAAATAAAAGAAAAGAAAAAGAAAAATCATTTGATTTATCGAGGTGTGTAGGTGGCATTTTAGAAATTTGTAGAAAGTTCTTTCATTTAATATTTGTAGCTAGGTAGTTACACCTTTCTATTTTCTTATTGGCCCACAAAGGCAATGTAATTTTGTAATTGGCCCACATGGTGGTGCTTAATATTAATTGGGTGGTTATTTAATATTTGTATCAAGGTAGTTGTATCTATCTTTTATCCCACATTGGTGGTGTTGTAATATCTTGGGTGGTAAATGCCTATATAAAGAAGGCATAGGAGCATTCATAAGCAAGCTCTCAAGTTGTAATATCATGTATTGAGGAAGAAGCTCTCAAGTTGTAGAAGTGCTCAAGTTATAGAAGCTCTTGGAGTTGAAACTCTCTCATTGTAAGTTCTCAAATGGTAGGATCTCTTATTGGAGAAAAAACTCTCAAGTTGTAATGATTTTCAAGTATTAATATATGCTTTGTAAAGCATTTTGTCTTCTCTTTGTCTCTATTTTGTTATGTCTTTAGTTATGAGTTGGTAAGGGTGGTGTGACCTTTCATCAGAAGTGTTATTTCTCTGTTTCTGCTATGTGTTTGTGGTATTAAGGGGAGCACCCTTCATCAAGTGGTATCAGAGCACCCTTTGGTTAGTGAGAATTATTATTGGCCATAGTTACAGCAAGATGTCAAGAAGTTTGTATAGAGTTGTAGAGTATGTCAGATGGTGAAAGGAGTGAGGCAGAATACAGGGTTGTATCAACCATTATCTGTACCAAAGAAGCCTTGGGAGGACCATACTGATATCCTCCCAAGGCTTCTATAGTATAGGTAATGGCTGATACAACCCTATATTCTGCCTCACTCCTTTCGCCATCTGACATACTCTACAACTCTGTACAAACTTCTTGACATCTTGCTGCAATTGTGGCCAATAATAATTCTCACTAACCAAAGCAAGGGTTTTATCATGACCAAAATGTCTAGCCAATCCTCTGCTATGCTTCTCCTTGATCAGATTCTCCCTCATAAAACTTCTTGGAATGCACAACTGACTCCCTCTGAATAGCATATCATCCTGGATGATAAAATCCAGCCACTTCGTTCTGTCTAGAGTAACAGGTTCTTTACAAGCTTTCAAAGCTTCACCAAAATTAGGATCTTGAGAGCTTGCATATAAATGCTCCTATGCCTTCTTTATATAGGAATTTACCATCTAAGATATTACAACACAACTAATATGGGATAAAAGATAGATACAACTACCTTGATACAAATATTAAATACCCACCCAATTAATATTTAGCACCACCATGTGGGCCAATTAGAAAATTACATTACTTTTGTGGCCAATAATAAAATAGAAAGGTGTAACTACCTAGCTACAAATATTAATTGCAAGAGCTTTCTACAAATTTTTAAAATGCCACCTACATACCTTGATAAATGAAATATTTATTTTATTTTTCTTCTCTGATCTGAATCTGGTGATATACACTCTTCAGATCTATCATTGAGAAATACACAGCTCCACTCAAACAATCCATAATATCACAATTCCAATCATTTATGCTATAGTCCAGGCATTGAAGAAGTGGAGACACTATCTGCTTCCTGCATCCATAATATCCATAATATCCAAAAATTCCACCCTTCATTCTCACCACTCAGCAGGACTCTTCTGTTAATCAACATTTCTCCTCTTTCAGCATCTTCTGAATTTGATGATCTGGCATCTTCATCTACATGTGCAACTTTGGCTTGGCCTTCATTTCTCTTATCTATCCTTCCTTGGCATTGAGGACATTCAAATGCCCTATGACCTTCTTCTCCACAGTGAAAACATGTTCAATGGAAGCCGCCTCTTCCTAAACCTTGTCCTCTTCCTCTTCCTCTCTGATCTCTATTATTCTGATCTTAGAAATGATTGGAATTGTTTCCTCTCTAATTTTGACTACTACCAGCCTCATCCTTCTTTCTTGGATCTTTATTTCGGCCTTCATATGACCGTCCACTAGATCGTCCACCACAACATCTTCCATTTTGTCTTCTCTTGAATTTCTTGTTCAACTTTTCCTCCACTTTTAGGGAAAACTAGTATGCCTCTTCAATATTGTTCATTCAAACCAAATTCAGCTCCTCCTAAATGCTTGGCCTCAACCCATTAAGGTAATGAGCAACTTTCTCCTTATCAGCTTCCACGTGGCCTGTTCTAATGAAGATTCGATAAAACTCCTCTGTATACTCCTGAACAGATCATCCCGCTTACTTCAAACTTTGCAATTTCTTCAGTAGGTCAAGCTCATAATCAACAGGGATGAACTACCACTTCAATTTATCCACCATCCGATCCCATCTTATGATTTTATATTTCCCTCTTCTATTTTGCTCCAATTGAATCTCTTGCCACTAGATCTTCTCATGACCTTTCAGTCTACCCTTCATGAATTTGACCCTATCAGGATCCTCAATATCTTCATACTTAAAATATTCTTCACATTCATTGATCCAGTTGATCAATTCCTCTAGGTTAAGATTCCCTAAAAATTTAGGAACCTCGATGTTAGGTCTTTTCCTGATCTTGGAAATAGCCTGAAAAAGTATTTCTTCCTCCAGGTTCACAACTTTGACTTCTCCTTCTTGATCTTCTTCTTCGGCTTCATCCTCACTTTCGTCTCTGATATTAAGATTCATTCCTCTATGAATCTCTTCTTGCAATGCTCACACTTGTCTCTAGAGAACTCTAACCTCAGGTGTTACAACACTAGCTCTTCCACCACATTCCTTTCATGGAGGCATTTTCATGATGTATGATGAAACCCTAACCATGGTCCTAGTGCAAACTGCCTCATAGTCGGTGATCTGTTTACATAGAAACCCTAACCCATGGTCCTGGTCCAAACTACCTCACAATCAGGGAGCTATGTACACACTCAGGAACTCCTACTCTGATAGCACTTGATGAAGGGTGCTCCCCTTAATACGACAAGCACATAACAGAAATAGAGAAATAACAACAATATGCAAGAATAAAAAATTGGCTTCTTATTATCTCCACAAATGTGGAATTACAACCTTTCAAAATTACAATATGTGAAGCCACATGGGCATTCCCTTACAATATTATATAGGAAAAAGCCTCAAATCAATACCCAGATCTACTACCTAGAACTGTCTCAAACTGGGAGTCAGTTGTGCATTCCAAGAAGTTCTATGAGGGAGAATCTCATCAAGGAGAAGCATAGCGGAGGATTGGCTGGACATTTTGGTCGTGATAAAACCTTTGCTTTGGTTAGTGAGAATTATTATTGGCCATAATTACAGAAAGATGTCAAGAAGTTTGTACATAGTTGTAGAGTATGTCAGATGGTGAAAGGAGTGAGGTAGAATACAGGGTTGTATCAGCCATTACCTGTAGTAGAGAAGCCTTGGGAGGATATCAGTATGGACTTTGTTCTTGGATTACCAAGGACACAGCAGGGACATGATTCAATTTTTGTGGTAGTTGATAGATTTTCAAAGATGACACATTTTATTTCCTGCAAGAAGACTAATGATGGTGTTCACGTAACATAATTATTTTTCAGAGAAGTGGTGAGACTACATGGTTTGCCAAAGAGTATAGATTCAGATAGGGACACTAAGTTTATTGGATATTTCTGGTGTACATTGTGGAAGAAGTTGAAGACAAATTTGAAGTTTAGTTCATCACATCATCCATAGACTGATGGATAGACAGAGATGGTGAATAGGAGTTTGGAAAATTTATTGAGATGTTTGGTTGGAGATAAGCCAATAGGATGGGATTTGATTTTACCACAGGTAGAATTTGCATACAATAATTCTATCAATAGGAGCACTGGTAAATCACCATTCCAGATTGTATATGGGAGTAGTCCAGGAAATTTATCTAAATTGAGAAAGATAGATAAAGGAGAAATAAGTAGTGCTAAAGCTAAGAATTTTTTCAAACATTTGAAGAACATCCATGAGGAGGTGAGGAAGCACATTACCAAGATGAATGTGTAGTATAAGGCTAAGGCAGATGAGAAAAGGAGGCATAAGGAATTTCAGGTTGGAAATGAAGTCATGGTTCATTTGTGGAAGGAAAGATTTCTAGTTGGTACATATAACAAGTTGAAAATGAAGAAGTTTGGGCCATGCAGGATAATGGAGAAGCATGATTCAGGAAATGCATATGAGGTAGAGTTACCTACTAAGCTGAATATTTCACTAGTGTTTAACATTTTAGATTTGACAGAGTATCATGAAGGAGGTGTTGAAGATGAGGTTACAGCAACACAGTGGAGTATTCCAACAACCAGTTTAGATATCAAGGAGATTGAAGACATACTTGATAGTCATTTTGGCAGAAGCACAAGGAACAAGACATATGAAGAGTATTTGGTCAAATGGAAAGGATGATCTATTGAAGATTCATCATGGCTAACAAAGGATGAGGTTAACCATCTTGTTTTTCCTCTGCACACCTGAGTCGTGATAGGGTCACTTCCCAAATTACCCCAGGTGTCTGATGCAGGAGCATCCTGGGTGTAAGAGCAATCTTGCATCACCCAAAAATGTTTCTGGTTTCTTTTCAATAAGGGCTATCTTGTGTAGAGCTGCTATCCATGGAAACTTGCTATTTTTAGTAAGTTGGTCATACAATCTCAGAATGTTCTGATTTCACTGTTGGAGGTTCATCTTAGTCATATCAGCTTGCCAGTAAAGTTTCATAGCCAGATCAAGTCTGGTTTTGAAGATATTGAAAATTTTCAATTTGGAAACAAGGTACAAAAACTTTGAACTCAGTTTTGAAGGCTTTAGAGGCCCTGGATGAGGTCTAATTTTTGGATGAATGAAGCTTGCCTATTTTAAGTGTTGTAGAGCTCTTCGTGCCCTTTCCGAAATGGGGTTATAATAGTCAATCAGGTCAACGGGTGATGACTTATGGTCTCCGAAAGTTGGGTCACTTGAAATGGCAGAAAATAATTTTCCTTCAAAATTTCTGTTTGGGTTTCAAAAGTTATTTTGAGCCGACTTTGATGTAATAAAATGAAAAATAAAATAATTCTAAGTTCGGTCGGCCTTGTTGGCTAAAACTTCTGGAACCTTACCAGGCGGTGGAAAACTGCCTATATAAGGAAGGCTATAGTGTTGTCTTAGGTAGTTCGGGACAGTTCTGGGTAGTAGATCTGGGTATTGATTCGAGGCTTTGTCCTACAAAATATTGTAAGGGAATGCCCATGTGGCTTTGCATATTGTAATTCTAAAAGTTTGTAATTCCACATTTGTGGAGATAATAAGAAGCCAATTTTTTGTTCTTGCATATTATTGTTATTTATATGTTTCTATTATGTGTTTGTGGTATTAAGGGGAGCACCCTTCATCAAGTATGTTTCTAAATGGTTGTTTAATTGAAGGACTTTCTTATGGATTATTCTAATGTTTTTTTGAATGTGTAATAACTACCCTCAATTTTTTTGAAATATCTTGGATCACCAAGATCTTAGAAAGAGAAAGGTGATCTAGCATATGATGTTCAGGATTACAAACAACTTAAAGTGGGCTTAAGAAAATAAAGCGTAAGATGACAAGCCAAATGAAACTATTTCATTTAGGCATCAAAATTCTTCCATGTGTTCATGGGTTAGATTGTTAAAGCAAGTATGCATTAAAAATTTTCTTTAGTTTACTACTCAATATTCATTGGCCATGCAAGTCATAGAAGAGATTCTACAGGCAATAACATAATTGTTCAGCGCAACCCCATAAGACCTTGAAATTTATCCTATGAACAAGCTTTAGATCCTGATTGGCCCCTTCACTGTGATAAATGTCAATCCTGAGCCTTACTACACTCATATCACATGTCATACTTACTTGCACTTGGTCCTAATCAAGAGGTTGGTTTCAAATGTACCTTATTTGCATAGTGTAAAATTTAATATTCTTAGAAAAGAATGTGGAAGATCATAATTATTGTTTGGATTTTTTAATTTTGCAAGCACATGTTTACTCAAATGGACCAAACATATGTGCAACATTTCTTGCAAATCTGGACTCTAAAGTTGATACAATAGTGAAGTTCAATGGTGTCTCCTATGATTTTCCAAACTAGCAGTGAAGCATAAACATGTAGGAACATCTACAAGATAAACAACCACAGATCCAGAGACATCTGATATGTTCAAAAAATTAAATCATACATAAGTACCATATATGTTCCCTAAGGTCTAAAAAGAGAGAACTCTTAAACACAAACCACTTGCAAACACTCTTACAAACAACTGGATTATAATGATGGATAAAGTGAATAGCAACAAAATATCAAAAGCTACACAAGCCTTGAAGAAGATTCCATTAGATATCAAATTAGCACAAAAATTATTAAGAAAGCAAAAAGAAATGAGGAACAATGAAGAGAATACCCCCTCAAATAAAATATCATTAATCTGATCTTGAACATGAACTTAAGACAATAATAAACATTCACCTATATCTGAAACAAACAATCTGACCATGCTTCATAAGAAACATAAAGAGATAACTTGCCAATAATAACAATATAACTATTCCCTAGTTTAATGATGTAATCAACACTCAACTGACTCTAAAGTAGAGTTATAATACTGCTACATATAATCAGTTCATTCCAGAAATAGAAAGTGACACATTAAATAGGACCTTCTAATTTAAACATATTATCACAATTTATTTTTAAAATGTGAACTCCTTAATCAAAAGTGGAACCTTTTTAGACCTAGAAAGTGTTAAAAGAGGGAAGTTTCTAAAAATGAGATGGCCTTAAAGATAGAAAAACATTCAGAACAACTTTTGGAGACTTGTTTCAAACAACCCAACACACACTCCTTTGTGAAGAATAGATCCTTCACCATACAACATTGCTCTCAAAGAAATTTAAACTACCACTTTATAAATGCTTGGTTCGCACGTGGGCAACCTCCATCTATGAGGAAAGAAACTCAAGGACCCATTTGCATCTTTCCCCTGAAATAATGATACTAGATATCTCTACACTTAGATTGATCATGAGTTTGATGCAACTATCACTATAAAGATAAATCACCAGATTTGGTATTGGTATGGTGCCAGTGAAGAATTAGCTTGGTATGACTCAGAACAACCATAGAAAAAAAGAACAACATTAACAATATAAATATTATAGCCAAATAAGAAAATTAACCATCTCACATGGATAGAAATTTAGAATAGATATAATAAGTTAAAATAACCAGAGAACAGTTAAAAAAAACTATAGATAATTGATAAGTCAAAGACAAGATGGCAAGATAAATTTAAAAAAAATTAAGTTGGGAAAAACTACAAGCAACATTCTGTAAAATTTACACAAAAAGGAAATTGTTATACTGCTCTTCATCAAGAGCATCAATCTCATCATGTGATTTATTAGAATTTACAACAACTTCCCTAGTTGTTGTAGAAGTTGAGAAATCCAACTTCACAGTTCACCAAGAACACCTGTATGCAAATGACCTGTTGCTGGAAGGAAGCAGAAGACATAAACAACAAAGCTTGGAAAATCTCAGCGGTGTGAGATAAATTGTATTCCAATTGAATAAAAAATAATTACACCTATTCAACCTATAAAGGTGAACAAAACCCTAAAACTAGAAAAGCTAGGTTGCACATTATAATTAATAAACGTTAATTATAATGTACCTAAGAGATAGCTTAAGTAAAAAAGAGTAATGAAACTAACAGATTACTCTAACACCCCCCCTTAAGTGAAGCTCAGGAGGAAAGCTAACCTAGCATAGCTATGAAAGTAGGAAATGGGTCTCGGCAACACGGCCTGATCAGGTACCCAATACAAGGAAATCTCTGTAAATCGGAGACAAAGGAGAAAACCTAGTGGGAAAAAATCCTCTCCAAAAAGAGATATATAAGAAAGAAAAAGACAAAAAAATGAATTCAAGAGACTCTCTCAAAGCCATAAGTACAATGTCTGCTGCCTACCCCCTGTGAGAGAGAGTCAAGGCTCCAAAGCCCCCTAGAATGAAAGAACCCCTGGATCAATGAACAAACCACCATAATGAAATACAAAGGAGGGAAAGGTAGTGAGCACTAAAGAGGTAGCCTCGAAAGATGAGGTGTCACTGGAAGGCTGAGCTGATTCTCAAAGGAGTAGACATGAGGATCCTAAAAGGGAATTCCCAATGTAGGTGGTATGACAATTGTGCTGACACTGTCAGGAGAGAGGAGATGAGTGTCCTCTATAGAATCCTCAACAACTGCACCTGGTGGCTCGATGAAAGGAGCTAGAGGGTCTGGAAGTGCTGAAGAAGAGTCCTACAAAAGAGAAGAAACCCCAACAAGATGAGGTGAGGCAGTCACAAAAGTGGTCTCAGGAACAAGACAGAGGTTCAAGTGACTTGACTATCCCACATTATGTTCTCGCGTAAGAGGAGAGTTGCGCTTCGATAATGGAGATGGTGGACTAAAGTGTGAGAAGGTGTAGAGATGGGTGGAATGATCAACTATCCCTGTAGCAACAATGCCACTTGTCACACTATCCTAGATGAAGACTAAATCTATCATGAACTCAACTGTCTTCCCTGACCCACTAAGTGTAATTTGATAAATTGAGAGAAGGTTTGTAGACAGAGATGGAACATACAATACATCATTGAATGTTGCATCTTGAATGCCAACAGAACCTTTCTCATAGACTGTCATGAGAGTGTTATTCCCCATGAGAATGTGAGGATTAGGAGAAGCCTCAAAAGAAGAGAAGATCTCCGAAGAAGATGCCATATGGTGAGAAGCACCAGAATCCACTATCCAAGGGACCTGTGAAGGGGATGCAATGGAAGCCCATAATGCATGACCCTATCCAAAATCCTATCCTAATGTCGAAGATGAGGAAGAAGACTAAAAAGTAGACCCCTGTGAGGTGGAAGAGGATGGAAAGGAAATAGTTCTCTTCTGAAGGAGAGCTTGCAAATCTTCAATATATTTCTCATAGCCATCAAATCTCTTCTGAAAACAATGTGACTCATCATGAGGTCCCTTCTGATAATAGGAACATGTAGGGCTCTCAGTCTTCTATTTCTCCTTGTTAGAAGAAGATGGTGGGCTAGTAGAGTGCTGAGAAGAGGAATCAGATATCTGCTTTGGCTTCTGCTTCTATGTATCCTGAGGTGTCTTGGCAAGTAATGCCTGTGACTGTGAACCTGTACGTGAATCCATCTAATTGAGCTTGGACTACTCATGAGTCAACCTATCACAGAAAGTCTCAAAAGAGGGCATAACATGTCATGCACCTAGTGCATCCATAGTGGAGTAGAAGGTAGAAGTAAAAATCTGATAAGGGCCACGAAGCTTTGAGAGTATTAGAAAGATACACTCATCATCTGACTTCATCTTTCCAGCAACCTATAAAATTGATCGAAGAGACTTGAAATTCATCAAGAAGTCCTCAATGCTAGTGAATGATTCAGGTACCAAGGAGGTGAACTCTGTATCTATCTAGAGAACCCCAAACTGATTCATCATGCCAAACAAGGTGGAAAAATTGTTCCACATATCCCTGGGTGTGGTCAAACCATCCAGGTGGAATAACAACCCATCTGAAATGTTCATTGCAATGAGGTCGATTGCCTCATCTATCATGTTTCTCTACATAAGAGCCTCATAAAGCCTCTGTAGAACTAGCTGAGTCTCATTGAGTCATGACCATAGCCCTTTTGGCATAAGCAATCTTGTCATCTATCATTTCCAACTGTGATAGTTGTAAGGTGTAAGATGAGCGAAAGAAGAGTCTACTATTGAGAGAAATAAGAGAGAAGTAGAAAGGTCTTTCTGAATTAAATTACAAAAAGTAAAGAGCACCCCCCCACAAATTATAATACTATCACCCTTACACAACAAAGTACTATGAAAGCACAAGAAATAAGAAATAAACTTGAGTTTCAGAAGTAGAACAAGAGCACAAAAGAAGGGGTGACCTTGACTATAAAAAATGGCAATCAAATGGAAAAATCAGGAAGTGAAATCTATACAAGAGCAACAGACTTGAAAAGACCTTTCTGACGATATATCATATGTCAAATTTTGAGTCTGTATGAGCCCTATAGGACCAAAAAAGCCGAGATACCCCCAAAATGCAAGCTCCTTAAAAAAAACCAAGTACAAAAAAAAAATGATGGTTGTATGCCCGTCATGAGCCTATCAATGATGTCATCATGACCTATGATGATTTCATCATCAGAAAAGAATTGGCTGCCCAAAAATTTGAGTGGCAAGTGACATCACAGGTGATGTCACCCGTGTTTCTTGGGAGGTGGCGGTCAGGTGGTGGCAATGGTGGCTAGAGTAGAGGCTCAGTGGGCGAAGCGATGATGGGGTAGTAAGGGGGCGATGCGGGGGCAGAGTGGGCGGTGGGCGGCATGGGGGCCGGGTGGGGGTGGCGCAGCGGTGACACGCTGGCTGTGCTAAAAAAAAAACCAAATAAATCTTTTTTTTAATTTTTTTTTCTCAATTTTCGAGTCGTACAGCCCTAGGAGGGAGAAATTTTTTCCTAGAGGTCACAGTTGCCAAAAAATGCAAATTTTGTATGATTTTTTTCTCTCCTGGGCCTTTTGAGTGCAATGGCCAAAAAATAAAGTCCTGCAGAGAATACTAGAACTGAAAAAACTTGCTTCAAAAACACCAGAACAGGTAGCAACAGGGAAGCTCTGATACCAAGTAGAAGTTGAGAAATCCAACTTCATATTTTGCCAAGAACACCTACATGCAAATGACCTATTGTTGGAAGGAAGTAGAAGACACAAAAAAAAAAGCTTGAAAAATCTCAGCGGTGTGAGAGAAATTATATTCCAATCTAATAAAAAATAATTACAAGGTTCAACCTATAAAGGTGAACAAAACCCTAAAACTAGGAAAGCTAGGTTGCACATTATCTTTTGAGAGATCAAATGAATCCATTTGAAAAAACTATGTATTTAGTAAGGTACTATTGAGAAAAATCTTTCCAATGATTACAATGTTAATATATATTAAGTTTGTTATGACTTTGTATTTTTAGTTTTACTAAACATAGATATTTCACTAGATGTCTACCTCTATTTTTTACGCTTATGGAAAAATAGTAAGTGAGAGAAAAAAAATTTGAAAAAATATCTGTGCCCTAGGTATTGAAGTTCTCTTTTTATAAAAAAAAAATTAAATTAAATTGGACAAATACACGTCAAGTTATAAGATCTGTAGTCAAGGTATGTCAAAATTATTGTTTAGTCAACTTCAAACATTAATAAAATATGAAATAATCATGATAATGTCATCAAACCAATTGCATGCCCTTCGTATGGATGTTACAAAACTAAATTCGAAAGAAGCACATTGATATCTATTTTAGAAAAAAGTTATGCTCTAGGAAAACAATGTAACTCTTTGAAAATGACATTTTCAGCAACATAATAATTTTCGTGGGAGAAAGGAAAAACTATTCAAATCAATTCAAAAATAAATAAATAAATATATTTAGAATCTAGACAAAAAATCCTAAAAGACTCTCATTTACTTCATCTTCTGATTTCAAATGGTTTAATGGCAATACGAATCTGAATTTGAATTTTTTTTTCAAAATGTAGAGTTCAATGTCCATTCAGGCAAAAAAGTGTAACCCACTATTGTGGGTTCACCCTTAGATTTACATTCAATTTCTCTCTATAATTATTTGGTTCCCCTAAACATTTCATTTATTATCTGAACATTTCATTTCATTTTTGTATTGTCCAACAATATAAAACCTGACACATAAAGGTATATACTAACTATCTAAATTTTGAAGGTCCAAATTCAAATTCTAAAATGGAACCCAAAATAGCTCTTTTCCTTCACCCAAACTATTGTCAAACTATAGTTTTTCAATTCCATTACCAAGATCCAATACACTTTATGATCTGAATTATCTTCTTCTTCTTCTTCTGGAACCTTTTCATTTCCTGCAACTTCCAAGATATAATCTTCGACTTCTTCAAATCTTTCTTCTCACAGAGACTTCAATGAGTAGTCTCCATGAATAGTCTTAAGAATACCTTTCAAAATCTTTCTTCCTCTTCAAAACCATGTGTTTGTTGATTTCCCATACAGCGGGATTGACTTGAGTATCTAATATCTCCTATTCCACTTCGCCTAAAGCCTACTTTTCTACATAGCACTAAGGAAACATAAAATCTCATTTGCCGCAATCTGTTATATGTTAATAGGAATATTGTTCTCTTGAAGGTAGATACAAGAGTTTGCAATAACATCAGAAAGGTCCTACAACTTATTTCCTCCTTCAAAAACTAGGCCTCTCACTGGATAATTGTAGAGCTTAAAAATCTTGATCCCACTTTTCTCAAACTTCAATGGAACTCTTTTTGTGGGTGCTTTCTCCACAAGGAAAGGAAGGGTCATGTAATAATCCTGGAAGTACAGATTATTAATGGTAGTGAAAGCCCCCAAGCAAGCAACCCAAGACAAAAATATGGGTTTCCTACTTGAGAAGCCATGTGTGTATCTAAGAGAAAGCTATCAGGGTCGATGCACTGAGGCAAGAAGTCCATCACTCAAGGAACGAGCAGCACATGTCCATAGTAAATTGGACTCACAT
The DNA here is from genome assembly GCA_027943335.1 of Chamaecyparis obtusa. Classification (NCBI taxonomy): domain Eukaryota; kingdom Viridiplantae; phylum Streptophyta; class Pinopsida; order Cupressales; family Cupressaceae; genus Chamaecyparis; species Chamaecyparis obtusa. The sequence continues at coordinate 116,468 of BSBK01003594.1, read as the reverse complement.
TGATAACAATGACATTGGGGTTGTCCAAGACTGGGGCTTTGTCTAGATACTAAAATTTATCTTCTTCACTCTCTTCAAAATGAAAAAGCACCTCTTCTTGGTCTACTTTAGTGTAGTTGAATTTCTCAGTTTCATTTTTTTGGAAAGGGAACTAGCAAGACCACTAGAAAAAAATTGATTACATTCAACTAATGCAACTACATGGATAATCAAAGGTATCGACTGAAAAGGCTTTGTTTCTTCAGGGCCATTTATTCAAATGATTGTGGTGCAGAAACAAGTGATCCCATATTTTTTAAGGATGTCTGAAGAATCTTGCTTGAAACTATGACTCCACAACTATTTGATCCTTCTCCAAACTGAATAGTTGGTAATGATGACGTAGATTCAGTCAAAGGCATAGGATTTGGTTTATTAGGGAGGTGACAATTTGAAGCTATAAAATATAGAATCGTATTAAACTGATCATGACTACAAGTAAAAGAAGTAATTTGAATCAGAAAACTCCCCAGTTCATCAACTTTTGGGGTCAACAAGGCATCATCTCCTGATTCTCCACCCTTTGAACAATTTTCTAGGAAATCTTTCATTCTTTAGTATGGAAATCCATTTCTTGAAATGATGATAGATCATTATACATCATGTCATTCATCAAAGGCATGTCAACTAACTGAATCATGTGATTACATGGATCATCATACAAGATAGGGCTAGTTGAACACATAGGAAGCCCTGCAGTGTATTGTACCAGAGAATGGATTCATACAAATTGAATTACAAAATAATATTCAATTTTCAATAAAACATTGTAAGATGTGACCACTAAAACAAAGAGTTGCAAAAAAAACTAAAACCCTCCTTTCATGAATGTGAAGAGACAGTTCAACAACTACTAGATGCGCAGAGCTAGAAAAGTGGTTTAACAAACACCCCCATAACATCTTACACTCATGCATATATAGATTCCAATTACAATCAACCTCTTGGACACACATGCAATCCATATTTTTAAGTACTCAATTGTTTCCAAAGTGGCTACGCTAATAATACCACTAAAAATTTGGATGAATTGAACATCCTATATTATCTGACGGTTGACCCAGTAACTAGATTCTTTCAGGCATACTTTAACATGCATTATTCTAGTTTATAAAATAAATAGTGAATTCATCAATAAACTTAAATTATTAATGCTTTTTTTTAATAGCTTTCCCTGTTATTTTTTCTTGTCTTTGTTGTTGGATGCATAATTGTAAAAAATACCAAAAAGCATTATGAATATGCTTACTTGTTTCTTTTGCCTATTGATGTCGCTATTCATATGTCTTGTCAATGTCTTATTTGACCAATCTAAACAATTTCTAGGAACCTTCAAGTCTACAATTCAATACACAATAAAAAAGGTCAGAATACAACTATCATCCATCTCTATTAGAAATTCAAATCAAAGATAAACTATAGGAGAAAATGGTCATTGAGATAGATTCACAAAATTGTTATCCTCGAATACAACTAAATATATAATAAACCCTTTTGGAACTCAAATAATTGAACCAGAATCTGAAAATCCCCAAGCAATTTTGATTTTATATTATTTTTATCTCCAAATAATGAGGTTCTTTCAAACCAAACCATACAAACAAATAGAGAAAAAATTGAAAATTATCAATATCAGTGCTCACATTCAAGCATCATGGAAATGAACTGTGTAAAGAAAACTGTCAAAACAAGGATTCTTGACATATGTGAGAATGTGACAATTCAAAATAGCTTCCATTATCAAAATAACATTGAAATCTTAGTTCAACTAAACTTCCTACATCATAATGTTCAATGGCCAAACCAAAATAAATTGGTTTAGAATTTCAGCAATGGCTGCGAAATCCTGGAACCCTGATTTTTCATCTTTGCTGCCAATCCTCCAAAGAAATGAAGATGCATTTCTCCAAATAATACAGTCAAATTTGATGAAATGAAGGTGAATTTTTTCAAATAATACTGTGAATTTCTAGAACCCTCATTTTTCCTCTTTGCCACCAAGATGAATTTCTCCAAATACCGCCAATCCTATCTTATGCCTTAATCAAGATGAAATGAAGGTTTTTTCAATTGATATACGACACCCAAACACCCAATATGGGTACCCCAATTTAACTATCATTAATATGAATTAATTAATAAAAATCTTATATTTATATTAAGTTTGTAGCGTGTGGCCCTTTTATTATATACAAGTTCTTCAATATATTTACATGATGAGGATTTAAAGTATTTTAAAATTATGAATTAAAATGATGAGTCAAAATTATGTAAAGGTCTATATAAAATCATTACTTATTTATTTATACTTGATAACATGAGTTCTCCATTGGAATAGATTCTCTTTAAGTAATATCTTTGAGAAAAATTAATTGAAAACCTTATATTTGTTCCATTTAATTTTTGAGTGATTAATTATTATTTTTAATTAATAATTTATTTTTTATTAATTACTAATTACAATAAATAATATATTTTAGGTTATGCATAAACAACATTAAATTTATCATTTCTTTATTTTTTAGTTTAAGACAATTAAAATAGTTTAATTTTAATTTTAACATAATTAAAATAATAATTTAGGTTTTTAAGATAACATGTTAATTTTATCTTAAATATCTTAAATTTTTAAAATATTCTTTTGAGTTGGAGTAGTCCTAAGATGGGTGACCTCCTAGAAATTATACGCACTTCATGGGCTCTATGAGCATCATCTAGATCAACTGCTAAGTGATCATTTGTTAGCATCGCCTAGATCATTTGTTCCTTTAAAGTTTAAAGACAAACTTTAAAGACATACATACATATGCACTTGAAAATCTAAGGAAAAAAATCAAATCAAAGCTACACAATTTTAGTTGTTAATTGAAGTACTCTGGAGAGCTTTAAATGCTTCCCCTCTTGATTGATCTATATAAATTCTAATTGCAAAACACTTAGATGAATTTTAAATATAGTTACTATTTAGATATATTGACAAATAGTGGCTAGAATAATATTCGCATAATAAGTCTATTGGCAAACACACATTATCAGTGAAATGCAACTTCTAAGAATATAAGTATATGATATTATCAAATGTTAATGTGTAAAGGAGTATTAATCATTCATTTAGTCATTTGTATTAGGGTAACTAATTATATAGTCATTTATTTAGTCATTTTAGATGTGATTTTACCCAATGACCAAGTTGGTCATTTATTTAGTCATTTATATTTGTAGAACATGATCAGTTTAGTCACGTGACTATAAAAATGTTAGAACATGATCAGTTTTAGTCACATGACTAAAAATTTTCACCATGTGACTAAAATTTTTAGTCACCTGGTCATTTATTTCCCAAATTCTACTAGTGATGACATATAATTTATTTTCCAAAAAATCTAAAAACCAAAAAGTTATTGAATTTTCAATGAACATCACTATTTTATATTTAGGTACCACTTATAATTAATAAATAATGAAAAAATAGTAAAAATAATCATATCACTATGAAATTTACATTTTTTATATCAGGACAATGAGAGCTCTAATGGGTTTTTGTTTTGTCAAAAATACAATCAGGAATGCCCTCAAAAAATTACGACAAGGTAGAAATATGGCATTTTGGTGCCTTAACCAAATGTTTGGAGGTCAAAACATAGGCTTGGATCCACCAATCCTATTTTTAAGTGCAATATAAGGCAGTGGTGTGCTTCCCGCTTATGTGTTAAGAAACATGTGCCATTTATTTAAAATTAAAAAAATGGGCACTTGTTTCTTAAAAAAATTAATAAGAGTCTAAAAATACATTTCTAGTCACAATTTAAAAAAAATAGAAATGGGTAGCTGATTTTCAAAAAATGGTTTCCTTCTTTTTAAATTTAGGATCAGACGTCCGAACCTAAATCAGGTGCCCCTTTTTTGAAAATTGGTGCCTATTTCTAGTGGCATTTTCTAATTCCACAGGACTTCCACTGAATAGGAACTCAAATTCTTCCACTTACCCTACACCTAGCCACCATAGGCATCCTAATAGGTTTACAATCCTCCATACCAAACTTCATTAGAATCTCCTTAATGTACTTGGTTTGGGAGATGAAAATACCATATTTATTTTAAATTATTTGCAACCCAAGGAAATTTTTTATTTCACTAATCATTTATATTTCAAACTCACTTTTGATTTGTTTAGAAAATATATTGATCATCTCATCATTACCTCCAAAGATAATGTCATCCACAAATACCTCAACAATCAAAATATCGTATGTACTAATTCTCAGATGTAAATTACTATTTGCACTACCTTATCTGAAAACAAGATGCAGTAAATACCTATCAATCCAAGCATACGAATCCCTTTGTTCCTACTTTAGTCCATACAAGGGCTTCTTCAATCGAAAAACTATGTCACCATCTTCTATCAAAGGAAATCCATTAGGTTTCTCTATGTATCCTTCTTCCTCAAGATCACCATTTAGGAATGTATACATGACATCCATCTAATATCCCTTGAAATATTTATATGATGCATAAACAAGGAATAATCTTACTACCTTTAATATTACAACAAGTGCAAATGTTTCTTTAAAGTATATACATTTTTTTTGTGATCAATACTTATTGACCAGTCGGACTTTATCCCTCACAATTGTTCTAGCTTGATTCATTTTGTTTTTGAAGACTCGTTCAGTTCCAATTATATTTGTGTCATTTGGCCTAGGAACCACTTCCATACTATTATTTTTCTCTATCTTATCCACCTCTGCATACATTATTTTAATCGACGATTCATCTTTACAAGCCTCATCAGTAGTCTTCAGTTCAACTTGTGAGATTAAATAGAGCTCATTTCTAGCCTTAGATCTTGTTGTCATACCTTTATTGCCATCACCAATAATTTTATTTTTAGGATGGCTCATTAAAACATAGCTTGGTGTTCTAGGAGATTCCTTTTATTCATTTAAGAAAACCTGTACATCATTGTCAATCTTAAGAATCTATCCTACCTCTTTAATTTTAGTCTTGTTATTAAGTTTTGGATCACACTCATACATCATTTAATCAATCTGAAACATGTGATCAATCTTAACATTAGAACTTTCAATTATTGTCCTGAATCTTAGATTGAAAGATCTATATTCCTTACTTTTTGTGGAATACCCAAGAAAAATACCTTCATCACTCCTTGCATCAAAATTTCCTATTTCAGCATCTCTTTTGATATAACACTTGCTAAAAAAAATTATATCATACTTCATAGGAGTATCACCAAACCATAGTTCATAGGAATTCTTACTAGCACCCTCTCTTAATTAATATAGTTTAAGGTCTAGATAGTAGTGCTAACTAATTCCCTCCAATACATGTGTGCCACATTTCCTTCAATTAACATATTCCTGACATCATCCAATATTGTTATATCCCTTCTCTCTACTGTCTAGTTCTATTGTAAAGTTTTAGGTGTAGGAGTCTATCTATATGCCATGTTCTTCACAATAAAAATTAAATGAACCAGATGTAAATTCTCCACCTCTATGTTACCTAAAGAATTTTACCTTAAAACCTAGCCCATTATCAACTTTTTCCTTATAAATGAACTTATCAAAATATTCATAACTTTCTCTAAGGAAGTCAACCCTCATCATTTTAGAATAAGTATCAACAAAATTTGAATTTCAATACCTTAGCTAGAAACAATTCTAACAATCTCCACCTTTTTCAATAATGGAAACATATGTAAAAAACCATCAAATAAAAATAATTTCTCAATGACCTTTTCAATGTTCCCCCTAACACAATAAGGCTTTCTCATTTGTAACACTCCTACTTTTACAGATTCAATTGAATAGGCTGATAATTTTATTTTTTTCTCCATCTATACACATCCCACCTCTCCAAGGTGTATCTTTTTTAAATCTTCATGCTTGCAACAAACTAGGTGCTTCATTACCAAAGTATACTCTGTTATGTTCTATGATAACTCCTACTGAGTAGTGCATCCATGAATAAATTCCAAAGAATCATATAGCTCTAATAACTACTTGAGTGATGAATTCTTTCATCATCTACTTCATACAAGGATAGGTTACCACCCCAAGCATACCTTTGAGATATTCAAAGATATCTTTTGGAAAAGGTTTGGTGAATATATCTTCTATTTGATCCTTTGTACTGATGTACTCAAATTTGACTTACTTTTATGCAACCTTGTCTCTCAAAAAGTGGCATTTAATTGAAATATGTTTAGTCTTTGAATGTGGAACAATAATCTTTGACATGTTCATCGCTCTATTATTAGCATAATCAATTATAAAAGGTTCTTCAAAGCTTACCCATATGTCCTTTAGCATTTTCTTCATCCACTCAATCTATGTACAATTTATGGAAATAGCCACATTCTTTGACTCGGCAGTAGACTGAGCTATATAACCCTATTTTTTTCTCAACCAAGAGACCAACCTTTTCCCAAGGAAAAAGAATCCACCACTAGTGTTCTTTGTGTCATTAACACTTCATTCCCAATCTGCATCAATATAAGAACACAATGTGAAATCATCATATTTATCATACCGTAAACCATATTCAACTTTTCCTTTTATTTATTTGAATATCCTTTTAATAGTAGTAAGACGAGTCTCCTTAGGATCATGTTGGAACTTTGCAACAATTTCAACTACACTTGTTATGTTTGGCCTAGTGTATGTTAACTAATGCAAACGTCTCATTATGAACCCTTACTTTTTCTAAAAGGAACTTTTAGATTCATCAGTTTTTGAAAGCTTAGAGGGTGGCTGGAAGAAGTTGAGTCCCACTTTTGGGCAAAAAGTGGAAGTGATTTCCCTATTTTTCAAATTTCTTATCAATCGATGTCTAAATTTATGGCACTTAGACATTGACTCTTAGAAAACTTCACTATTATAAAATGTAGTTCTCAGAAGTCTAATTATCAAATTTGTAATTTATTTGAATACCCACATTGTATAAATTGATTTTTAGTATGCATGTTCAAAAACCAATTTTTCAAAATGTTTGTTTCAAGACCATACCATATTAGTGTTGGATACAACTATCTGAAGGACATTGTTAGATTAGCTATGTGTTGTCTTTGATATCACACAAATGTCATATCAATTATCATTCTCAGTGTCTACCAAGTTCAGTCGGTTAGCTAAGCGGTTCTCAGTGTCTACCGAGCTCAGTCGATTAGCTAAGTGGTTCTCAGTGTCTACCGAGCTCAATCGGTCAGCTACGCAGTTTTTAGTGTCTACCGAGATCTCTTGGGTGTCAAAAGGAAACATGATAGGGAAATAGTGTTAACTGAGCCTCCTCGGTTATCGAAGGAAAATTAGTGGTTACCAAGCTCTCTCGGTCTCTGAAGGATGTTGCAGAATTCACTGTGGTTACCGAGTTCACTCGGTCACCGAAGGAAATATTTTTAGGATTAATGTTTACCGAGCATGGTCGGCCTTTCAAAGGATTTTGTTATTACAATTTGTTTATCTAAGCTCACTGTTATAATAATTATTTGTGCTGACTTGACAATCTAAATGTTAATTAGAATGACATATATATAGAAGGTCAAGTGGTGAATAAAATATACAGCATGCAAGAATCATTTTGAAGAAAGGTATGTGCGAATTTTGAAGGATGGTTAGATATCCTTGAGGAGCAGAAAAGATTTATTTGATTAGTAAGGATCTAGTGAATTAGAATAGAGATCTATATTCAGCAATTCAGTTGCAAGTCATTTCATTGTTACTCTCTTACAATTGTAGCAGTGATATCAAAATGTCTTAACAGAGTTGGTTTAACAACCATTTTGTAAATCCTCTAACAAGGTGACAGTTCTATTGAATTGTTTCAAGACCTCTTACAAGGCCACTCCTAGTAGGGTGATTAAATCCTCCAACAAGGTCACACCTAACAGTGTGTTTTGTAACCTTTTACCGGGTTGGCTTCTAAGTGGGCATCACTTCAGAAGAGTGAAAAATAGTAACTAGTTACATTGGTGGTTTTTCCCATATTGGGTTTCGACGGTAAATCTGGTGTCTCTTATGTTCATGTTATTTTCTTTATTCATGTAAGTTAATCAGTGATGAATGCTTAAGAATATTTTAATTATTACACACTTCAAGGATCAAGTTTTAGCATTTCTCTGTATATTTACTGAGTGGAACAGTAAATATTTTGTTAAGATATTTAAGGGATCAGTGGTAATATTTTATGGTTAACTGATTCACCCCCCCTCTCTCAGTTACTGCATCTATATTTCCAACAATTGGTATCAGAGCTTTTGGTGCTTGCAGGAAGGGTTTCAAGGACCTAAGCTAAAGATTGGGATGTCTTACAAAAGAGAAATTCCAAGGTCTCATGAGACTTCATCTGGCTTCCATTGGTGATTTAGGATGCAAATATATTGATCAAGAATATACAATTCCTACTAGCACATTAACTGTTGAAGACATTACAGAGAAGAAGAACCATAACACTATGATGATAAACATTGCATCAGCTCTTAGCTATGAAGAATTTGATGAAATCAAAGACTGTACAACTGCTCATGAAATGTGGAACAAGCTGAAAAAAATCTATGGTGGTGATGAAAATGTGAAGAGAGCCAAAGCAGAGAGCCTAAGAGGAAAATTTGATCAGATGAAAATGAGAGAAGAAGAAAACATTACAAAATGTGTTGAAAGGATCAAGACAAGTGTTAGTGCAATCAGAGCTTCTAGAGGAAAAATTGATGATGAAACTATTATAAGTAAGGTTCTTAGAACATTACTTCCTATTTATGCAATAAGAGTTTTTGCTATTCAAGAAAGAAGATGTGAAGAAAATCACAATATAACTTTGGATGCCTTAGTTGGAAGATTGACAGCCTTTGAACTGGATAACTATGACAACTATGTTCCAACTTCTAAAAATATTGAATCAGCTTTTGAGGTTAAACTTTCACTCAAGAAAGGGAAGAAAATCCAATCAGAAAGTGAAGAATCAGAGGAAAGTTCTGATAGCGATCTTGAAGTTATTGAAGCATTACTTGCAAAGAAGTATTCAAGAGGCAGAGGAAAATACAAAGGTAAAAATCCCTTAATCTATTTTTCATGTGAAGAAATTGGTCATATTGCAGCTAGGTGTCCAAACAAGCAAAGAAAAGATGAGAAGAAAAGTTACAAGTACAATGGCAAGAAGAATTTCAAATCATTTAAGGATAAAGGTAAGAAAACATGTTTTTTAGCTAAAGATTCGGATGATAGTGAAGAAGAAATTGTTTTCATTACTGTAAAAGATGAATCTGATAATGATGAAGATGAGATGGCACTTATCTCTCATATAAGCAAGAATGATACATGGACTATAGATAGTGGATGTTCACATCATATGACTGGTGACTGGACTAAGTTTGAACACTTTGAAAACTTTGATGGTGGTAATGTAAGGTTTGGAAACAATGAACCTTGTTGTATAAAAGGAAAGGGACGAATTTCATTAACCAAAGAACTTATATGTGATAATGCATATTGGGTTGAAGGACTAAAGCATAATCTTCTAAGTGTAGCATAGCTAATTAACATTGGATTCAAGGTTGAATTCATGAATGGCAAAGCAAGACTACTGGATGACAACGGAAAACTGATAGGATCAGGCAAACAAACCAAAGGTAACCTATTTTATCTTGATCTTGGTGATTAATCATGTTTTATTGCTCAAATTGAAGAAAGTTGGTTATGGCACAAAAGGTTATGTCATGTAAATTTTGACAATATGATGAAAATAAGAAAATTCAAGAAAGTAAGAGGTATTCCTACTTTGAAGAAACCTGATGTTGGTCTATGCAAGAATTGTCAAATTGGTAAAATGGGAAAGTCTAGTTTTAAAAGTAAAAACTATCAGTCTGAAGATATTTTTGGAAATTGTGCATACTGATTTATCTAGACCTATTGGAATTGAGAGCTATACCGGAGAAATTTTTTTTATTCTCTTTGTTGATGATTACTCTAGAATGATGACTGTTATGTATTTAAGAGAAAAGTCTGAAGTATTTGAGAAGTTCAAATGGTATTTACCAAGAGTAGAAAGGAAATAGGAAAAAGAATAAAATGCTTGAGATCAGACAGAGGTGGTGAATTCATCTCCCATGAATTCAATAATTTCTGCATTGAAAGAGGAATCAAAAGACAGGTATCAGCCTCGAGAACTCCTGAGCAGAATGGAATAGCTGAAAGAAGGAATAGATCTATCATGGACTGTGCAAGGACTCTAATGATTGAAAAGAACATTGGTATGAAATACTAGAAGGAAGCTATCAGCACTGCAGTTCATACCTTGAACTGAGTATAGCTGAGAAAAGACACATTCAAGACTCTGTATGAGCTATGGTATGGCTACAAACCAAATGTAAGTTACCTAAAAGTATTTGGTAGTAAATGTTACATCTTAAAAGAATCTAGAAAAGGAAAATTTGATGTAAAAAGTGGTGAAGGAATATTTTTGGGATATTCTTGCAAAAGTAAGGCATATAGATGTCTAAATTAGTCTACTCACAAAATCATAGAAAGTGCACATGTGATAATTGATGAGTTTGCAGAAAAGACTGAAGAAGAAAGCAAAAAGGAACCAGAGGATTACAAAAAATTTGTTTACATCGAACCTGATACATTGCCAAACACATATAAGGAAACTACATCTATTGAGCCTATTATAGTAACTGAGTCACAAAGTATCGAGTCTCAGTCTGAAGCTACCAAGGAAGTATCTATCGAGCCTGAGCAAACTGAACCTGAAGATGAAGAAGATGACAATGTAACTCATTCAGGAAGCAAGGAACCTATATTGGCCAAGTACATCCAAAAAGCATCATAAACCAGATTAGATTATTGGAAACAAATCAGATGGTACTATGACAAGAAGTAAACTAAAAGGTACATGTTTATTTGCTGATTTTGAACCTAAAAATGTCAAAGATGCATTGGAAAATGAAAGTTGGATTGAGGCTATGAATGAAGAAATAGAGAAAATAGAGAAAAATAAGACATGGACTCTTGTACCTAGGCCTAAAGATAAAAATGTAATTGGCACAAAATGGGTATTCAGAAATAAGTTGAATGAAGATGGTCAAGTATCAAGAAACAAAGCAAGATTGGTATGTAAAGGATATTCTCAAGAAGAAGGAATAGATTATGGAGAGACTTTTGCTCCTGTTGCAAGATTAGAAGGTGTGAGGACTTTACTTGCATATGCAGCACATAAAGGATTTAAGGTATATCAGATGGATATAAAATCTGCATTTCTCAATGGTATTCTTGAGGAAGAAGTCTACATTGAGCAACCTGAAGGTTTTATTGATCCAGACAAAAGGGATATGGTCTACAAATTACACAAAGCATTGTATGGTCTGAAGCAAGCTCCTAGAGCATGGTATGAAATATTACATAACTATCTTACTCAGATTGATTTCAAAAGAGCTAATGACAACAATAATTTATACATCAAAGAAGGATCAGATTACAAAATTGTTTTGGTAGAAATATTTGTGGATGATACTGTGTTTACAGGAAATGATGATTAGTGCAAAGAATTTTCAGAGCATATGAACAAAGAATTTGAAATGTCTATGTTTGGTCAGATAAAATTCTTTGTTGGACTTCAAATTCAGCAGAACAAAAATGGTATCTACATTACTCAGTCTAAATATATCAGGGAAATACTTAAGAAATTTGGTATGGAAGATTCAAAACTAGTTGGTACACCCATGTGTACTGGACTGAAGCTTACCAAAGATGATGATTCAAAAGAAGTAGATCAGACCTTATACAACTCAATGATTGGAAAATTACAGTATGTAGTACACACAAGGCCTGATATTGCCTTAGTAGTTGGTATAGTGGCAAGATTATCGGCTAAACCCAGAGAAAATCAGATGATGGCAATCAAAAGAATCTTGAGGAAATATTGATGATATAAAGTACAAGTGGTGGAGCATTCTTTCTTGGCAAGAGGTTAGTATCTTGGACTAGTAAAAAGCAAAACTACACATCCCAATCCACAGCAGAAGTAGAATATGTTGCTGCAATAGTAAATTGCTCTAATATTGTATGGTTTAAATAGCTTTTGGAAGGCATGAAGGTTGAGATCAAAGAACCAGTTTTTATGTTTTGTGATAATACAAGTGCAATAAATATTTCAAAGAATCTAGTAATGCATTCCAAAACCAAGCACATTGTAATAAAATATCACTTTTTTAGAGAATTGGTGCAGGACAAGGAAATTAGATTGAAATATATTCATACAAAAAAACAAATTGCAGATATCTTCACCAAGCCACTACCTAAGGATGCATTCTTGTATCTTAGAGGCAAGTTAGGGGTCACTCCCCTATCCGAGGTTCACTAAATAGAGTTTTAGTGATGCATCAACTAGAACATGTTGAAGATCAATCAGTTGATGCAGCATAGTCAGGGAATCATTGCATATGAATCAGTACATAAGGTACATTGATGTTTACCGAAACTCTGTAAGTTGTCTTTGGCATGTGTTGTCAAAGAGGGAGAGTTTTCTGTCATTTCAAGAAATTTCTAAGAAGAATAATTTGAGAAGCTAAGAGGGAGAGTTCTTAGTCAAAAAGAAGTTTGAAGATGATGGGAATCAGAATGAAGCTAAGGATATGTTTCTTACTCTAGGTTTCTCTGTGAAATTTAATTGTGCTATGACATGTTGTGTTGCCATCAATGCCAAAGAGGGAGATTGTTGGATACAACTGTCTGAAGGACATTATTGGATTAGCTATGTGTTGTCTTTGATGTCACACAAATGTCATATCAATTATCATTCTTAGTGTCTACCAAGTTTAGCTGGTTAGCTAAGCGGTTCTCAGTGTCTACCGAGCTTAGTCGGTCAACTAAGCAGTTCTCAGTGTCTACCGAGCTCAGTCGGTCAGCTAGGTAGTTTTTAGTGTCTACCAAGATCTTTTGGGTGTCAAAAGGAAACATGATAGGGAAACAGTGTTAACTGAGCCTCCTCAGTTATCAAAGGAAAATTAGTGGTTACCGAGCTCTCTCGGTCTCTGAAGGATGTTGCAGAATTTGATGTGGTTACCGAGTTCACTCGGTCACTGAAGGAAATCTTTTTAGGATTAATGTTTACCGAGCATGGTCAGCCTTTCAAAGGATTTTGTTATTACAGTTTGTTTATCTAAGCCAACTATTATAATAATTATTTGTACCGACTTGACAATATAAATGTTAATTAGAATGGCATATATATAGAAGATCAAGTGGTGAATACAATATACAACATGCAGAAATCATTTTGAAGAAAGGTATGTGCGAATTTTGAAGGATGGTTAGATATCCTTGAGGAGCAAAAAAGATTTATTTGATCAGTAAGGATTTAGTGGAGCAGAATAGAGATCTATATTCAGGAATTCAGTTGCAGGTCATTTCATTATTACTCTCTTACAATTGTAGCAGTGATATCAAAATCTCTTAACCGAGTTGGTTTAACAACCATTTTGTAAATCCTCTAACAAGGTGATAGTTCTATTGAATTGTTTCAAGACCTCTTACAAGGCCACTCCTAGTAGGGTGATTAAATCCTCCAACAAGGTCACACCTAATAGTGTGTTTTGTAACCTTTTATCAAGTTGGCTTCTAACCGGGCATCACTTCAGAAGAGTGAAAAATAGTAACTAGTTATATTGGTGGTTTTTCCCATATTGGGTTTCCATGGTAAATCTAGTGTCTCTTGTGTTCATGTTATTTTATTTATTCATGTAAGTTAATGAGTGATGAATGCTTAAGAACAGTTTAATTATTACACACTTCAAGGATCAAGTTTTAGCATTTCTCTGTATATTTACGGAGTGGAATAGTAAATATTTTGTTAAGATATTTAAGGGATCAGTGGTAATATTTTGTGGTTAATTGATTCACCCCCCCTCTCAGTTACTGCATCTATATTTCCAACAATTAGTGTACGACCACCATATTTTTATCGAAATAAATGAATTGTTCCAAATCCCTTTGGAGAAATATATCCAAGACACCAAATATTTATGAGCATATTTTTACTTACTTTTTTATTGAATATTATTTTTTAATTAATTTATAATTGACTATAAAGTAAAATTTCAAAACCTATAATTTATGGCCACCATAATTTAATGAAAATTTTATATTTTTTCAAAGTTATTTTTGTAATCTTCAAGATAATTATATGTATATTAATGTCATACAATTTATTTTCCAAAAAATATAAAAACTAAAAAGTTATTGAAGTTTCAGTGAACATCACTATTTTACATTTAGGTACCACTTCTAATTAATAAATAACACAAAAATAGTAAAAATAATCATATCACTATGAAACTTACCTTTTTAATATCAGGATAATGAGAGCTCTAATGGGATTTTGTTTTGTCAAAAAATACAATTAGGAAGGCCCTCAAACAACTATGACAAGGTAGAAATATGGCATTATGGTGCCATAACCAAATGTTTGGCAAAACATTGGCTTGGATCCACACATACTATTTTGAAGTGCAATATAAGGTAGAGATGTGCTTCCCACTTATGTCTTAAGAAACGGGTGCCATTTATTTAAAATTCAAAAAATGGGCAATGTCTTCTTAAAATTTTTTATCAGAGTATAAAAATAAATTTCTAGTCATAATTTAAAAAAAATAGAAATGGGTACCCATTTTTCAAAAAAATGGTGCCTTGTTTTTGAATTTAGCATCGGGCGTCCGAAACTAAATTAGGTGCCCATTTTTTGAAAATGGGTGCCCATTTTTAGTGGCTTTTGCTAATTCCACAGGACTTCCACTGAACAGGAACCCAAATTATTGCACTTACTCTACACCTAGCCACCATAGGTGTCCTAACATGTTTACAATCCTCCATACCAAACTTCATTAGCATCTCCTTAAGATACTTGGTTTGTGAGATGAAAATACCATATTTATTTTCAATTATTTGCAACCTGAGGAAAAATCTCATTTCACTAATCTTTGACATTTAAAACTCACTTTTCATTTCTTTAGAAACCTTATTGATCATCTCATCATTACCTCCAAAGATAATGTCATCCACAAATACCTCAATAATCAAAATACCATTTGTACTAATACTCAGATATAGATTATTATCTGCACTACCTTATCTGAAACCAAGATGCAATAAATACCTATCATTCCAAGAATACCAAGCCCTTGGTGCCTACTTTAGTCCATAGAAGAGCTTCTTCAACCTAAAAACTATGTCACCATCTTCTATCAAAGGAAATCTATCAGGCTTCTCTACGTATACTTCTTCGTCAAGATCACCATTTAGGAATGTAGACTTGACATCCATCTGATATTGCTTGAAATAGTTGTATGATGCATAAGCAAGGAATAATCATACTAGATTTAATCTTGCTACAAGTTCAAATGTTTCTTTAAAGTATATACCTTTTTGGTGATCAATCGTTGTTGACCAGTCTAACTTTATCCCTCACAATAGTCCCAGCTTCATTCATTTTGTTTTTGAAGACTCATTTGGTTCCAATTACATTTGTGTCTTTCAACCTAGGAACCACTTCCATACTATTATTTTTCTCTATCTTATCCACCTCATCCTACATTACTTTAATCCATGATTCATCTTTACAAGCCTCATCGGTAGTTTTAGGTTCAACTTGTGAGATTAAATAGAGCTCATTTCTAGCCTTAGACCTTGTTGTCATACCTTGATTGGCATCACCAATAATTTTAGTTTTAAGAATCTGCCATACTTCTTTATTTTGTCTTGTTCTCAAGGATTGGATCATACTCATACATCATTTCCTAAATCCGAAACATGTGATCAATCTTCAGATTAGAATTTTTAATTATTTTCCTCAATCTTAGATTGAAATATCTATATTCCTTAATTTTTGTGGAATACCCAAGAAAAATACCTTCATCACTCCTTGCATCAAAATTTCCTATTTTAGCATCTCTTTTGTTATAACACTTCAACAAAAAATTCTATCATACTTCATAGGAGGAGTATGACCAAACCACGGTTCATAGGAATTCTTACTAGTAGACTCTCTTATTTTAATATATTTTAAGGTCTAGATAGTATTGCCAACTAATTACCTCCATTGCATGTGTGCCTCATTTCCATCAATTAACATAGTCCTCACATCATCCAATATTGTTCTATTCCTTCTCTCTTCTATCCCATTCTATTGTGAAGTTATAGGTGAAGAAGTCTATCTATATATGTCATGTTCATCAAAATATGAATTAAATGCATCAGATGTAAATTCTTCATCTCTATCTAGCCTAAATAATTTTATCTTAAAACCTAACTCATTCTCAACTTTTTCCTTATAAATGAACTTATCAAAAGATTCAAAATATTCTCTAAGGAAATCAACCCTCATCATTTTAGAATAATTATAAAAGAAAATGTGAATGTCAACACCTCAACTAGAAACAATTCTAACAATCTCCCCCTTTTTCATTGATGGAAACATATGTAAAAAATTATCAACTAAAAATAATTTCTCAATGACCTCTTCAACATTTTCGCCAACAAAGTAAGGGTTTTTCATTTGTAACACTGCGACTTTGAGAAATTCAATTGAAAAGGGTGATAATTTTCTTTTTTTTCTCTATGTCTACATATCCCACCTCTACAAGGTGTATCTTTTTTAAATCTTCATGCTTGCAACAAACTAGGTGCTTGATCACAAAAGTATACTTTGTTACATTCTATTATCACTCCCACTGAGTAGTGCATTCAAGAATAAAGTCCAAAGAATGATATCTCTCTAATAACTACTTGAGTGATGCATTCTTTAATCATATAATTCATAAAAGCATGGGTTCTCACTCCAAACATACCTATGAGGTATTCAAAGTTATATTTTGGAAAAGTTTTGGTGAATATATCTTCTATTTGATCCTTTGTACTGATGTACTCCAATCTGACTTACTTTTATGCAACCTTGTGTCTCAAAAAGTGGTATTTAACTGAAATATGTTTAGTCTTTGAATGTGGAACAAGATTCTTTGACATGTTCATCATTCTATTATTACCACAAACAATTATAGAAGGCTCTTCAAATCTTACCCCTATGTCCATTAGCATTTTCTTCATCGACACAATATATGCATAATTTATGGACATAAGCACATACTCTAACTCAGCAGTAGACTGAGCTATACAATCCTATTTTTTTCTCAATAAAGAAACCAACCTTTATCCAAGTAAATATACTCCACCACTAGTGTTCTTCAAGTCATCGACACTTCCTTCCCAATTTCCATCAGTATAATAATACAATGTGAAATCATCAGATTTATCATACCATAAACCATATTCATCTTTTCCTTTTATTTATTTGAATATCCTTTTAACAGTAGTAAGATGAATCTCCTTAGGATCCTCTTGGAACTTTGCAACAATTCTAACTACTCTTGTTATGTCTTTCCTAGTCTGTGTTAACTACTGCAAACCTCTCATCATGGACCTTTACTTTTTATGAAAGCCACTTTCAGATTCATCATTTTTTGAAAGCTTACAGGGTGGTTGGAAGAAGTTGAGTGCGACTTTTGGGCAAAAAGTGGAAGTGTTTTCCATATTTTTCAAATTTCCTGTCAATTGATGTCTATATTTGCAGCACTTAGAGATGGACTCTCCAAAAATTTTAGTATTTGAAAATGTAGTTCTTAGAGTCTACTTATCAAATATGTAATTTATTTAAATACCCACATTGTATAAATTGATTTTAGTATGAATGTTTAAAAACCATTTTTAAAAAATATTTATTTCCAGACCATACAATATTCGTGTATGACCACCATATTTTGACTTAAATAAATCAATTATTGTAAATCCTTTTGGATAAATATACCTAAGACACCAGATATTGATGAGCATTTTTTTTCTTACTTTTTTATTGAATATAATTTTTTAATTAATTTTTAATTGACTATAAAGTACAATTTCAAAACCTATGATGTACGACCACCATTATTTAATGAAAATTTTAAATTTCTGTAAAGTTATTTTTTTAATCTTTAAGATAATTATATGTATATTGATGTCATAATTTATTTTCAAAAAAATCTAAAAACCAAAAAGTTATTGAAGTTTTAGTGAACATTTATATTTTACATTTAGGTACCGCATCTAATTAATAAATAACGTAAAAATAGTAAAAATATTCATATCACTATGAAATTTACATTTTTGATATCAGGACAATGTAAGCTCTAATGGGTTTTTGTTTTGTCAAAAAATACGATCAAGAAGGCCCTCAAACAATTACGACAAGGTATAAATATGGCATTATGGTGCCTTAACCAAATGTTTGGAAATCAAAACATAGGCTTGGATCCACCAATCCTATTTTGAAGAGAAATATAAGGCATAGGTGTGTTTCCCACTTATGTCTTAAGAAATGGGTGCCATTTATTTAAAATTCCAAAAATGGGGACTCGTTTGTTAAAAAAATTAATTAGAGTCTAAAAATACATTTCTAGTCACAATTCAAAAAAAATAGAAATGGGTGCCTTCTTTTTGAATTTAGGATTAGGCGTCTGAACCTAAATCAGGTGCCCATTTTTTAAAAATTGGTGCCCATTTCTAGTGGAATTTTCTAATTTTACAGGACTTCCACCGAATAGGCACCCAAATTCTTTCACTTACCCTACACCTAGCCACCATAGGTGTCCTAAAAGGAATACAATCCTCCATACAAAACTTCATTAGCACCTCCTTAAGATACTTGGTTGGTGAGATGAAAATACCATATTTATTTTGAATTATTTGCAACCCAAGGAAAAATTTCATTTCACTAATCATTCACATTTCAAATTCACTTTTCATTTATTTAGAAAACTTATTGACCATCTCATCATTACCTCCAAAGATGGTGTCATCCACAAATACCTCAATTATCAAAATACCGTTTGTACTAATTTTTAGATATACATTACTATCCACACTACCTTATCTGAAACCAAGATGCAATAAATATCTCTTAGTCTGAGCATACCAAGTCCTTGGTGCCTTCTTTAGTCTATTAAAGGGCCTCCTAAACCTAAAAACTATGTCGCCATCTTCTATCAAAGAAAATCCACAAAGCTTCTTTATGTATACTTCTTCCTCAAGATCACCATTTAGGAATGTAGACATAACATCCATCTGATATCCCTTGAAATATTTATATGATGCATAAGCAAGGAATAAGCTTACTACCTTTAATCTTGAAACAATTGAAAATATTTCTTTGAAGTATATACCTTTATTTTGTGATCAGACCTTGCTGACCAGTCTGACTTTATCCCTCACAATTGTTCCTACTTAATTCATTTTGTTTTTGAGGACTCATTTGGTTCCAATTACATTTGTGTCCTTTCACCTACGAAACACTTCCATAGTGCTATTTTTCTCTATCTTATCCACCTCTTGATACACTACGTTAATCGATTATTCATATTTACAAGCATCATCAGTAGTCTTAGGTTCAACTTGTGAGATTAAACAAATCTCATTTCTAGCCTTAGACCTTTTTTTCATATCTTAATTAGCATCACCAATAATTTAATTTAAAATATGTATCATTAAAACATACCTTGGTTTTCTACAAGATTCCTTTTATCCATTTAAGGAAACCTATACATCATTTTCAATCTTAAGAATCTTTCCTACCTCTTTATTTTTATTCTTGTTCTCAGGGATTGGATCACACTCATATATCATTTCTATAATCTGAAACATGTGATCAATCTTCACATTAGCACATTCAATTATTTTCCTCAATCTCAGATTGAAAGATCTTTATTACTTAGTTTTTGTGGAATACACACTAAAACTACCTTCATCACTCCTTGTATCAAAATTTCCTATTTCATGATCTCTTTTGATATAACACTTGCTACAAAAAATTCTATCATACTTCATAGGAGTATGACCAAACCATAGTTCATAGGAATTCTTACTAGTACCATCTCTTATTTTAATATAGTTTAAGGTCTAGATAGTAGTGCCAACTAATTAACTCCAATGCATGTGTGCCAAATTTCCTTCAATTAACATATTCCTCACATCATCCAATATTGTTCTATTCCTTCTCTCTGCTGTCCCATTCCATTGTGAAGTTCTAGGTGTAGAAGTTTGTCTATACATGAAATGTTCTTCATATTGGAGATTTGCCAGCAAGCCAATGTTAACTGTATGTTTTTCATTAATCAAAACATATGGTAAGTAGCATGCATGGAAGACTTATGCCATAATCTTTGAGTATATATAGCTTGGACATGTTATCAGCATGATATCATGGATGTCAAAGTTAATTGTTAGTATAAATAGTTATGTAGTAGCTTGTGTCAGCAGTGTTCCTCATAGAGTTACAGGTAGTGTTCTATGAGTGATTGTCTATATAGTTATCATGGAGCCTTGTGCCTTTCAATATGTGATGGAGACATGTTAGTGTTTCTCCATTCATAGATGTAGAGTATGATGTGCAATAGAAGTGAAGTTATGTTGTCGCTATTCACTAGTTGCAGTTTCCTATGTTTATCTAGAAGAGCTAACAGAGATTATATTGGTATAGGAGTTGTGTCTATCCATTCCAGTATGTGTGCTTGGATTATTAATTAGAGAAGAGTTTAGAATGTTTGGTTAAGAGCGTATGATGCAAGTCAGCTTGAGGAGAATGTATTAGTTAATTTGGTAGAGCCGGCAATGTATAGCATGCGTCTACACTTATTGATCCAGACAGGTCCCAGTTTGTGTTGCCTTCTTAGTAGAGCCGAGAGAGATGTTATTGTTTCTCTAATATGATTTCAAGGTGGTTCTAACAAGTTGACTTGACTAAATCATTTAGAGGAAAGATACTTATAGCTGGTCATTTGTGATTGCTAGAGGTGTGGCACAAAGATAAGAGCAGAGCAGAGAGTGAAAAGTGTTTTGTCATCAAGAAGAGGTCTATGTGGTCGAGAAGATGGATTGTTCTATTGATTGGAACTGATCGAGATAGAAAGTCTACCTCATAGTTTGCCAAGATCTAGATATAGTGTGTATTTGTTATTTAGAAGGTTGCAACCTTCACCCATTTGAGAAGTGAGCTCTTTGAAAGTGCATCCTCACCCCTAATAGGGTCAATGA
Organism: Chamaecyparis obtusa; assembly: GCA_027943335.1. Lineage (NCBI taxonomy): Eukaryota > Viridiplantae > Streptophyta > Pinopsida > Cupressales > Cupressaceae > Chamaecyparis > Chamaecyparis obtusa. Next base: position 95,298 of record BSBK01003594.1, on the reverse strand, counting down.
TAAAAGACTCCTAGCAGGGTCTGACCTTTGACTAGGTCATTGTACTTATTGCATTGTAAAGATCAACTCCTAATAAGGTTGTAAGATCTTCTAACATGGATCATTATACACTAGTATAGTTTATTAGTGGGTGTTAATTCCCACTGGGGTTTTACCTATTTGGGTTTCCCCATAACCAAAATATTGGTGTTATGTTCAAGTATTCTTTCCTTGTTTTTATGCTTAGTGTTTAAGTATACTTAGTTGGATAAAGAATCAAAACTTTTAGATTACTAATTTATCCCCCCCTCTCAGTTTTCTCTTGGGACTATTCCAAAAAATTGTTACCAGAGCCAAGTCCCTCGGAGAGAAAGTTTAATAGATTGAGGTTGATCAGATGATGTTCTTTAGAAAAGATAGTCCTAAGTTTGACGGAGAGAATTATCCTAATTGGAAGAACAAGATGGTGACACACTTGCAGTGCATTGATTTTAAAGTTTTTGAAGTGGCTATCAAAGAAGTTAATATCCCATCTCTAGAAGATATTTCAAAGGATGATGCTACTAGCAAGAAAAAGGATTTTTTCCATTAGAATGCAATTTCCAAAGAAGCCCTCATCAATGCCTTATCTGACAATGAGTTTTCAAAAATAAAGAACTTGACATGTTTGAAGGAGATACACAAGCAAAGAATGCACACAAAAAGACATGGAAGAAGAGATACACTGTATTAGAGATGCTACCTAAAGAAGACATTAGAGCCTAAAACCAAAGGATTAATGAAGTAGTTTCTAGAATAAAAAAAAATGGTCAAGAGTTCTTGGAGGAAGACATTATGGATAATTTGATGACTACTCTCACAATAGAGTATGAAAAAAAGATCAACATCCTTGATGAGACCATACAGCGTACAACAAATTTCAAGAGAGAGACCTTGATAAGCAAAATTTCATCTTTTGAGATTTCAAGCTTGAAGACAGAGCCTAAAAGTGAGACAGCCTTTAAAGCATCAGTCCATGGTAAGAAATATGTAAACACTTCTAGTAATTTTGATGATGAAAATGAAGAGAAAGAACTAGATGATTTCATTACTATGATTGATAAAAGAGAAAATAAAGGAAAAGGAAAATATGATGGTCAATTACCATTCAAATGCTTTTCATGTAAGAAGATTGGTCACTTTGCATCTACGTGTCCTACAAGAGTTAAGAAGTTCAAGAATAAGTCCTAGCCTAAGTATACAAAGGTATGTTACTATGTTTGAGATGGAGTATCAGATGATGATTAAGTTGAAGATGAAATTGGATTCATTGCTATTATGGAAAAAGATGTATGATGAGATGGATCATGAAGATGAGAAAAAGGAACAAGAACTAGCATTGATTTCACAAGAAGACATAAGGAGAGTCTGGATTATAGATAGCGGATGTTCACATCACATGACAAGTGATAAAGAAAGATTTTTTCATCTGGACAAATACAAAGGTGGCATTCTTAGATTTGGAGATAACACTCCTAAACCTATCATTGGTAGAGGAGCTATCACATTGGATGGAAAGAACAAAACTGATGATGTTCTTTATGTAGATGGTTTGCAACATAACCTTCTTAGTGTTGGACAGTTTCTTGAAAAAGGTTATAGACTAGAGTTCAAAGAGAAAAAGTGCATCATTAACAACAAGGATGGTATAATGATTACATCAGGTTCAAAAACTAAAGGTAATGTTTTTTAGCTCAATTCAGAAGCAAGTTATTTTATTTCTAAAGTAGATGATAGTTGGCTATGGCATAAAAGACTATTTCATATCAATTTTGATAACATAGTAAGGATAAGCAATGTAAAGGAAGTAAGAGATCTTCATAGCATAGAAAAGCCAATTGATACTATTTACAGAGAATGTGTGATGGGAAAGCATGTGAGGCACTCATTCAGAAGCAAGCATAATTCAGAAGAGAACAAGTTGGATCTGATTCATACAAACCTATGTGGACCAACTCAAACAAGATCATACTATGGTGAAAGGTATTTCATTCTTTTTGATGATGATTATTGTAGAATGATGTGGGTTGCGTTCTTGAAAGATAAGTCATAATCATTTGAGAAGTTCAAAATATTCAAAGCTAAGGTTGAGAATTAATTTGGACTAAAGATAAAGTACCTAAGATCAAATAGAGGAGGATAATTCACCTCTGATAGACTCTATGAGTATTTTGAAGAACATGGCATAAAGAAACATTTTAGTGCACCTAGAGCCCCTCAATAGAATGGGATTGCAGAGAGAAGGAATATAATCATTCTTGATATAGCGCACACCATCATGATTGAAGGAAAAGTTGCACACACCTATTGGAGAGATGTGGTCAATAAAATAGTCTATACCATAAATAGAATACAATTGAGGCCTAGAGAAGACAAGACACCTTATGAGCTATGGTTTGGTAATGTTCCTACAGTGAAATACTTCAGAATATTTGGAAGTGAGTGCTACATCAAGAGGGATGAAGCAATAGGAAATTTTGATGCAAGAAGCAATGAAGGTATTTTCCTTGTTTACTCTACTAAAATAAAATCTTATAGATGTTTCAATTTAAGATTGAAGATCATTGAAAGTTCTCATGTTAAGATTGATGAAAATTTTATGGTTCAAGAAAGATATCATGATTATGCACCTATGATTGCAGAAGAACCCATTCCTTCCACTAGTGAGACACTTGTTGAAGAGATGTTTGATAGTATTAATGTATTATTCAATGGCCCTTAATTAATTGAAGAAGAAACTCAGAAGGCAAATCAAACAGTATCACCCAAAGCTCCAAAGTTTACATCTAGATATCACTCTAAGGATGACATCATTGGAGATCAAAGTAGAAAAGTCACAACAAGATCAAAATCAAAGAGTTCAGAAAACAATGAGGTGGTATGTTTACTATCTCAGATTGAACCTTTAAGTGTTGAAGATGCATGTAATGATTCAAATTGGCATGATGCTATGAAAGAAGATATAGATCAGATTATTAAGAATGATACTTGTGAACAAGTCCCAGACCTAGTGATAAGAATGTGATTAGAACAAAGTGGATATTCAGAAACAAGATGAATGAAGTTGGTAAAGTAGTAGGGAATACAAAAAGCTTAGTATGTAAGGGATATGTGCAAAGAGAAGGTATTGATTATTCAGACACATTTTCACCTACGAAAATATTAGAAGCCATTAAGTTGTTTCTAGCTTATGCAACATTCAAAAACTTCAAAGTTTATCAAATGGATGTTAAGTTAGTATTCTTGAATGGAGAGTTAAAGGAAGAAGTATACATTGAGCAGCCAGAAGGATTCACCTTATCAAACAAGCTTGATATTGTATGTAGATTGAAGAAAGCCCTATATGGACTTAAGAAAGCCCCTAGAGCATGGTATGGAAGACTTGATGGATATCTAACAAATATTGGATTCAAGAAAGGAGTAGCAGATTGCAACCTATTTATCAGAGAGACATCTGAAGGTTTAATACTTGTAGCTATATTTTTTTATGACATTATCTTTGGTGGTAATGACAAACTTAGTGCAGAATTTGCTAAGGAGATGTAGAGTGAGTTTGATGAGCATGATTTGACCTATCAAATACTTTTTGGGATTAAATGTGGAATAGATAGAGAAAGGTATTTTCATTAATCAGTCTAAATATGTGAAAGAGATATTGAAGAAGTTCAAGATAGATGATTGTAAGCAGTTGGGTACACCTATGATAATAGGATGCAAGCTTACAAAAGAAGATGATTCTCTAGTAGTAGATATAACATTGTACAAGTCTATGGTTGGTAAACTCATATATATTACTCAGACTAGACCTGATATTTCTAATGCAGTTGGCATAGTTGGAAGATTTGCAGCATAGCCTAAATAAAGTCACCTCATGGCTGTAAAAAGAATATTCATATATTTGTAGGGAACTATAGATTATGGTCTATGGTATCCTAACTAAGAGAATGTTGCTCTTCATGTATATACAGATGCAGGTTGGGCAGGATGTGTGGATGATAGAAAGAGTACATCAAGAGGAGAAATATTTCTAGGTGATAGACTTGTCACTTGGAGAAGCAAGAAGCAAAATTGTATTTCTTAGTCAACAACAGAAGTAGAGTATGTTGCAACAGCTTTGAATTGTTCTAAAATTGTTTGGATCAAATAGATGATAAAGGATTTTGGAATTCAGATAGATTATTCTATTGTTATTCATTGTGATAACACTAGCACTATCAACATGTCAAAGAATCATGTGATGCATGGAAAGAAAAATCACATAGAGTGATGAACTGCAACTGATTTGAATACATTGTATAACTTGAATATATGTGATTTAAGATCACTAAGTTGCTGATTAGATATGTAAAATGGTTAAATCAATAATATGTTCTCATTGATGTCAACTAGTTTTGACTGTACTTATCTTGTAAGTTACTATACCCAAACATCTATAGAAGAAGAAGAAAAGAAATGAAGAACATAATATATCTACATGAGAAAGATGGAAATGAAAGATAAGGATAAGGAATACATTGGGTAACTTATGAATGAGTCTATGACCCTATGTTATTGACTTGATTACGTTGCATTCATCTATGATGAAGGATAGAGCAAAATGCACAAGGCAGTGTTGTCAATTAAAGAACCATTTTAGTATACATCGACATAATGTAGTATATAGTGATCATAGTACAAACCGAGCTTGTGTTCACTGACACATTTCTTTGTTAACCAAGTAGAAGAAAAGAACTAAATGAATAGTTTAGCAGATGAAGTTGATGAGCTATAGAGTACATCAAAATTAGAGATGAAGATAGTGTTTGTTACGAATATTGATGGATAACATAATTCAAAGATGATCTAATGGATTGAAACAAAATGTGTTACTGACGCATCAAGCGAGGAAGGTTTAAGTGGAAAAATCAACATAGGAGATTAAGTGGAAAAATCTGAAGGATGGAATTAAAATAGTTTACTCATCTATTTAAGAGACTAGGATTTCATGATGAAATCATGCCAAAAGAAGGAGACTGTAAAAGATATCATGTGAACAAGCTTCATGCATGCCTGATCAGATTGGTTAAGGAGAACTAAACTACAAGAATTACCGAGCATCAAAAAGCTATTACCGAGGGACAGTAAGTTACTAAACATTGATTAAAATAGAATTGAAATATTGATTAGAGCATTTAAATGAGCTTAACATAGATCTGATAATCTACAATAGAAGTTGTGTTGTAATCATATCAACTGTTGTTACATTTTAACCATTGTAAACAGATAAATCTCTTAACAAAGTGGACTAGAAAGTCTTGTAATGTCATTCATAGAGTGTACATTTGCTATCTTGTCAACCCCATAGTGAATGCTGGTTGAACGATAATAGTTGGTCTAAAATCCTCTAACAAGGTCACACCTCATAGTGTGTTTGTAACCTTTAACAGGGTTGGGTGTTCACCGACCTCACTTTAGAAGAGTGAACAATCTTTCGGTTGCCGGTCCTAGGTGGTTTTTCCCTTCACAAGGTTTCCACGTGAAATCTCTTGTGTTATGTGTTGATTGTGATGATTGTTTGTTATCATACCTTACATGTTGCATATTGGATTTGGTTAGTAATTATTACATGTTATGAGCTGGTAATTGGTAAAAGCACAGACATAATACTATTTTAGTTTACTGAGGTGGAGAAATTTTAGTAAATTGTTTTTGGATATACATTTTGTGATTGGGACTATGGATAACTGATTCACCCCCCTCTCAGTTATTCCAACAATTGGTATTAGAGCGTTGGTTTTTTAGAATAGAGTTTTAAGGACTTCAACACAAAGTTTTCAAAATGTATAAGAGGGAAGTGCCAAAGCTAAACAAAGATAACTTCATAGTATGAAAAAGCCGAATGAAGCTGCATGTATTTGGAATTGGGAATTCTAACCTAACACTAATGGAGAATGGCTACATTGCACCACCCACTGGTCCCTTGACCCTTAATCAACTGAGAGATAGGCATGGACATAATGTTCCTATGATGGAGATTGATGCCGCCTGTACTGATGCTGAATTTGAAGATATTAAGAATTGCACTACTGCTAAAGGTATGTGGGATAAACTTTCTCAAGCTTATAGTGGTGATGTGAATGTCAAAAGATCCAGAGATGAAAGCTTAAGGGGTAAATTTGATGATATGAAGATGAAGGAAGGTGAAAATATTGTGCAGTACACAAATACACTAAAAGAGGTAGTACGTACGATTAGAGCATCTGATGGTGTTATTGATGAAGAGATAGTGGTAAGCAAAGTTCTCATAAGATTATTATTGGTTTATGCATTCAAAATATCTGCAATTCTTGAAATAAGGTCTGCATTTGGTAACAACCTTACTCTTGATAATCTGATTGGTAAGCTTACAAGCTTTGAACTAAATAACTTTGATAATAGTGTTGTACCATCTGTTAAATCTTCTTTTATGTCTTCTCTGAAGATTGGTAAGTCTAGTAGTAGAAATAAGAATGATGATAGTGATAGAAATGCTGATGATGAGCTTGATGAACTTGAATCTCTTATGGCTAGAAGGTTACCTAAAGGTAAAGGAAGGTATATGGGTAAATTACCTTTAGCATGCTTTAATTGTAAAAAGGTTGGTAATATTATTGCTAGATGTCCACACAGGGAAGATGATGACAGAAACAAAGACTGATCTGGTGAAGGAAGCTATGGGAGAAGAGACAATAGAAGTTATCGACACTACAACAAAGAGAACCAAGACAATAATGACAAAGGCAAGAAAGTGTGCTACATTGCAGAAGAAGATGTCACTGATACCAACACTGACGAAGATGTGGAGGTAGTATTTCTTCCAATGAAGGATGAATTCGAAGAAGATGAGAGGTATGTAGAGACAGGACTTATCTCTAAGGTTAGTAAGAATGATACATGGATTATAGATAGTGGTTGTACACATCACATGATTGGTGATGAAGAGAAATTTAATCATATTGAAGAACACAATGGAGGATCTATTAGAATGGGTAATGATGCACCCTATATGGCTAGAGGAAAAGGATCCCTGATGATAAATGATAAAGTAAGATGTGGTAATGCTTATTGGGTAAAAGGTCTAAACTATAATTTTCTAAGTGTGGCACAACTGAACAATTTGTTAGCACCTTGAAAAAAATTTCATGGCTCTAGCCCTTTTCTTCTGGTCTCTGCAGTCATTTTTACATCTTTGGCATAAGCCCTTCGTTCAAATTTTTGAAAACTAACCGTTGTATGAGAAAAGCCCTAAAAATGCCATGGCCTTGTTCTAATTTTATGTTACTTTCCTTAGCCACTTACGAAACTTTTAACGCATGTGCCTTATTATTTTATCTCCTTGCGGGGTCATGTCCTTTAATTTTTCCTAGGTTAAAATTACCTGGTAGTCTTTAATTTTCCTACATCCCTTGCATTTAATATTTCCTAAGTCTAAGTGGCTGGAAAATTAAATATTTCCTAAAGTCCTCAGCTCTAGTCTCCCCTGGGCCTAGCTTTGACACCATCTTGATCCAATGGTTGTCACGAAAGCACAAAGGTTTTGTTAGAGGCTTGCACTTTTGCGACGGCTGTTGATTCATTTCCATGACATAACCTTTCAATCCAAGGGGTCCACTACTAGGTAGGCTCACATGGTGGTCTCTGATTCATCAAGATATCCTACAAAGCATGCAAGGCCCGGTATCTCAATCAGATGATCGCTGATCGATGGTTGGCATGTAAGCTCATAGAATCTATTGAGCCTTTCAGATCTTGCGCCAGCCATCCAATTTTCCAAGCGGTTTAATGTTCTCGGTGGGTCCTAATTACCATGTAAGAACAATTGGTGTTCTCTCATTGGTCCATGAGGTAATGACTTGGTGCTTGTTAGTGGGACCTAAGTTTTTGGCTTGTAAGAGGGTCCTTACATCTACAAAAAATCGATGATGGGCATAAGTTCTTAAGCAATGTGTTAGATGCATGAGATCTTCAAACAACTGTCAATTTTACTTTTCCTCAGATGACTGATGTAGGTGGGTCCTCTGACATTTGGAGCTGATGTGAAAGATTTTCATTAGAGGAAAGGATGAAAATGTAGTGGGACCATTTTCTAGGTGGGGTCCTTGTTAGAAGGATCAGTGACAGGGACAAAATCTATGGTTGGCATAAGTTCTCATCGGTTGTGTTAGAGCCATGAGATCTTATGCCCATCATCCATTTTCAAAGGCTTAGGTGGGTGGGTCCTTTTTCAGAGATGACTAAGCATGAGTGACAAATGAGGTGGTGACATGTGGCATAAAGCAGGCCCAGGTGGGGTCAAAGGGTCTGGCGGTCCTGATAAATGTGTTTAGCGGCCGAAAAATTTCTAAAGGGTTTTTCTCATTCACAAAGAGAATTGGTGGTGTTCCAAAATGATTGGTGATTCAATGAAGGAAGGTCACATAGTCGCTAAAATTTTTAGCGGTGACATAAAGTATTTTGCAAACTGGCAGAAACCTTCTGTCACCAGTTCGCTAAATATGACTGGGGTTATTTTAAAAGGTTAAGACATAAAGCCCACGAGATAAAGGGATCCAATGGTCATGATATAAAGTTGAATTAAATTTGAATGTAGACCACCAATTTATTTTAGGCACCATAAAGTAGCCATTTATTTTCAAATTCAAATTTGTGAAGGGTTTCTTGCGACCAAAAGGACCAAAATTGAATGCAGAAGTGACTAGTGCTGGTATGAGATGATTTGTTTACTATTGTAGTGTGGTCCAAGGTGTGCCATGATCATTTTTAGGGGTTTGTACTCTATGGTTTTTATGCTCGAGGTGTGTTTGCAGGTGGCTGAACGGGTTGACAATTTGGCATTTTCATGGTTCTCAGTACTTTTTTAGTAAAATTGTCATGATTGAGGATGAGTCTGAGATCTATTTTGTCCTGGCTGCCTAGATTTCTTCCCCTATTTTAAATTTTTGACTATTTTAGTTGGTTGGGTAGTTGAAACCCTAACCCTAGTCACCTGAAGCTTAATGCATCCTCTTTGAGGATTCCAAGGTGACTAGTGGTGGTATATATTGAAAAAGGTTATATCTTGTAAGGGTTATTGTTGATGGTATTATATTGATCAAGGAGAGCCTGGATTTTGGGTCTGTTTCTATGGCATTTTGTTGTTTGATAATGTATTGATTCTAAAAATTTTAATGAGAATACTTTTGGATTCCAATCTCATGTTTGTGTATATCTTCTTATTTTGTTCTTGAGCTCATATATGTTGATTCCACAAAGTGGCTTATCATATGGTAAACAAAGAGTATTTTGAGATTATCTTTGAGTTCCTAACAAAGTTAGGATTAAAGTCTTTCAGGTAGTTTCAATGAATTCATGGCTAGATAAGGATTTGATGTCCTGATGTGTGAGGGAGAGGGATAATAGGAAAAGCACTTATCCTGAATTCAAGTGTGTTTAAGTTAGGGTTCATTTGATATATGTTGGTGAGTGACTCTATGCCTTGGTTAAGGTACTGGTCCATTCTCTGGAAGTAGTCCATCATCATCAATCACACACACACATTTAAATGATAAAACCTTTAATTAGTTAGTAAAGGATATAGCTGTATAATATTTTGGATTCCTTTGAAGAAGTGAATCAAGGGTACACCCTCCTAAGCATTAAGGCTCAAAGTGTAGGAGGATCTCATTGTTGATCCTTGTTAATTGTCCCTCTTCCTTGTAGACTTTGGAGTGGTGATAGAGTCAAAGTTATATTTAAGTTATCCATCAAAGTATAAATCTACAAGGTGAATATCAAAGGGAACTCCCAACAAAATGGCGATTCCGCTGGGGAGAGTCTAGAGAGCCTAGAGTGTGCATTACCTATAGGTCAGGATGAACAAGCCAGAGAGATGGGTTTGGAGATTGATTTAGATATTGATGAAGATAATTTCAGAAGGGAACCCATGAGACCAAGGCAAGTGCATTTCCCATATCAGCATCCTACTGATGTGGAAGTGTCATCAAGCTCTAAAGACAACATGATAGATCCACATGACCTAAATGTACTTAGGTTACAGTTGACAGAGCACGATGCCATATACAAAAGGTTACAAGAGGAGAGTGAGGCTGAAAAGGTAGATGCTCTAATGGAGAGGCAATCTCTTTTGATAAAAATTAATGAAATGAAGGAGAGAAACAAGATGCTTTCTTCTACTCCTAGGGTGTTGCATCATGATGTTTTTGGTGATCTTGAAGCTCTAAGAAGTGAGCAAGAATGTTTGTTGCAAGACCATGAGTTTGATGAAGAGGGCCCTATGATCAGACAAGTGCAAACTTATGTTCCTTTTCCTAAGGATAAGAATGGACATGAGATCACTAGGCCTATTGTAGTCATTAATGAAAAAGGAAAGTAGAAGATGGTGGGTGTCCAAGCAAGAAAACTAGTGACAATACTAGGGATTCCACCACCTAAATCAAATAGGGAGACAAAGATAGAAATAAAAAGAAAAAAGGATGAACCTCTTGCTCAAGAGTTGGAAATAGCTAAAGTTGATGCTGCTATTGCAGAGAAAAGAAGAAAGATCCAGTTCTTGAGGGCTTCATCAGCTAATGTTCATGGCCCTTCTGCTACTGAACTAGGTATGCCATCTATGAACATTATTGTTCCACTTAGCAATGCTACTACTAGTAATCTAATTCCTAATGTATCTACCAAATCATTTGTTGATAATAATAGATAGTCAAATGTGCAAGTGGTTGGAAATGTAGATAAAAATAATAATTCTAATGGGAACACTAGTTTAGGATTTCAAAGAAGACCTATGCAATTGGAAGGCTATAGGCAAATTAGTTTTGATGGGATACCAGGCTACCTGAATGCTTTTCCAAATGATATAAGAGATAAGGTACCTAAGTTTTCTAGTAATAATGCTATTAGTTGTGAGGAGCATCTTAGGCTTTTTGTTGATATGCTTAATGATTATGAGGTAGAGCATGAGGATGTAGTCATGAAATTGTTTGTTCAATCTCTAATGGAGGATTCTAGAGATTGGTTTAAGAGACTTCCTGATAAATGTATTGATACTTGGGATTCTTTTGAGAGATTCTTTAAAGAGTAGTATGGTGATAGGCCTAATGCTAGTTTCATGTTAAATGAGTTCAATACCATAAGGAAAAATCAGAATGAGTCCGTGGCTGAATTTATCATGAGATTTCAGAAGGGCATGCATAAGTTGTTCCAAGTTATGTGGTTAGATTACAATGTCTATCTGACCACATACTTCAATGCATTTGATGGATAGATGGGATACTTGTTGAGGGACAACGAACCAACAACTCTTAGAGATGCTTTTATGATTGCTGTCAATATTGAGAACAATATGAAGATATCAAGAAAGTTGGGTGGGAAGAGAGATGACCCTAAGTTGTTTGGGGACAAGAAATACAAAAAATAAAATGATAGTAATGTTGGAACTAGGAGGTAGGAAGAAGATAAATTGGATAAGGTACTCAATGCATTAAAGGATTTGAAGGCACCTGCAAGTAGGAACATCAGTGCTCCTACCAATGAAAGGCCTCAGTTCAACAAGAATTTCAATAAGTAGAATAGATTGCAGAAGTACCCCTACAACACCCAATGGAAGGATGGAAAGCCTATTGTCCTTGTTGCAAGAGGAAACAATGATGAAGGTGTCCCTAACCCTCTACAAAAGGCTTCAATAAATGTCATGGAGGACATACCTTGGTCTGTTGCATGCCAGTCCCCTCATTTTGTAGAGCATTGTGTGGTTGCACATTCTATGGCTACAAATCAAGATTGTGGCAATGAGAAGATAGATCAAGAAGAAGATCAAGATGATATTGGATGCAACATGGGTACTTCATATCTAGGATACGAAGATGATTTTGATTTTGATGAAGAAGTAGATGTAAATGTGAAGAGACACAATCAGGCCCTTTTTCATCAAGAAGTTTTTTATGATATTGAAGACATTGAGAAGAAGACATGTAACATGAACTCTTCTTCTAAGCCAGTAAATTTAAGAAGACCTTCTAGAGAAGAGATGGATAGGATTACTGCAGAAATGATTGCTCAAGTGCAAACTAGAGGCATGGTAGCAAGGAATACAATTGAGAAAGCTGCAGGAATGTTTATAAAGAGTACCAACTCTGGAGAGCCTAATGAGAACAAATCAAAAGGTGATCACATGGTGAAATTCAAGAATGTAAAAGGTAAGAATTGTGAGCCTAAGGGAGTTGGAGTTGAAAAATTTTCTAGTGAGATTGAGAAGCCAGTTAACATAATGGCTAAGAATTAAAAAATGAGGGTGACCAACACACCTAATGTATCAGATAAACAAAGAGATACTAAGGCAGTGTAGATTGAGATTCCTTCTTCTGCTCCTATTGATATGTTATCTATATTGTCCCAAATTATAGTTAAGGTTCCATTGTCAGAATTGTTGAGGATCCCTGAACACAAAGATAGAGCTATTGCATGGGTAGATAATGTTCATAACAATGATGTTTCATGCAATGGACCTCAGGATAAAGCTTTGAAAGGTGTTGTTGCTTAGGGAATTTTATCTCAAATTCCTCCTATATATTTTGATAGTTTTGTCAATGCTAGCATTGAAAACATTGATCCATTCATTTTAAGTGTCCTTGTGAATGGAATGAAATTAAGAAATTGTATGATTGATAGTGGTGCCTCTAATACTGTCATGCCTTTTAAGATTATGGAAAAATTGGGCCTTAAAGTTGATACAGTTCAAGGTAGATGTTGTGCTATGGATCAGAGGGAGGTACCAATCATTGGCACTATCAATGCAATGCCATATAGGCTGGCAGCATATTCAGAGAAAGTGTTAACAATGAGTGTTTTGGTGGTGGACATCCCTGCTCATTATGGGATGCTGTTATCTAGAAGGTGGAGTGCTGCCATGGGTGGAATATTATAGTGTGATCTATCCTATGCCACTTTCAAGATTGATGATCAGTTTGTCAAGATTGAGTGAGAACCAATAGTATGCCACATGATTGAGAGAAGTATTGATAATGAAACTACATGTTTTGTTTATATTGATATTAATGATTTTAGGGTAGAGATCCCTATACTTGAGAAGGAACCTATTTTTTCACCTATCTCTGTTGAGATAAGTGTTAATTCTATGAAAGGTGATTTGTGGGTAATGTACTTTGATGGTGCAAATTGCAAAGATGGAGCAGGAGCAGGTATTTTGCTTATTTCTCCTAATGGAAACACCTACAAATTTTCTTTTACATTGAATTTCTTTTGTACCAATAATATAACAGAATATGAGGCATTTTTGTTAGGACTAAGGTTGGCACAAAAGCATGGTATTAAGTGTTTAACTGTTGTGGGTGATTCTAAGTTGGTGGTGTCCCAAATCAGGTCAATATATGCTTCCAAGAACAAAAGGTTAAAACAATATAGGAATGCAGTTTGGGATTTGATTAAACATTTTGATGCCTTCAATATTGAATGGAAGGATAGGAGTAACAATAAGATGGCTGACTTGTTAGCCAATATAGCAGTCAATCCCATTGATATTACATTTATTGGTATCTCTAAAGTTGAAATTCAAGCCAGGCCTAGTGTACCAGACAATATTGAAAATTGGCTAGTTTTTTATGATGATAATGATATCTTGAAGTTTATGAGTTGTGAAGATCAGTATCATGGTCAGGAATTTGATTGTTCAGCTTTGGTTGAGTCAGTAGAAGGAAAGGAGGTTGTCTTTGGAAATGAAGTTATTCAACTTAGAACTAACAAGGTTCCTAAGGGGATTTTTGTTTTAGAAACTATCTTTGATAACTAGGATAGAGTTCAAAAGAATGTCAAAAGAGAAGATCATGTTGATCTAGAGGAGATAAATCTTGGAACACATGGGGCACTTGAGAAGGTATAAATTAGTAGGGACATGTCTCATAATGTAAGAAAATCTTTGATTGAGTTATTGAGAAAATTTGGGCATGTTTTTGCATGGTCATATGATGACCTAAAGGTTTATAAAGAAGATTTGTTTGAGCATATTATTCCATTGAAAGAAGATGCTAAACCTTTCTGGAAAAAACAAAGGCCTATAAATCCTACTTTGGCACCTAAGATGCAAGAAGAATTGATGAAGTTAAGAGATGCTGGAATTATCAAGCCTATTAGGCATTCTTCTTGGGTGTCAAATCTTGTTCTTGTGAGAAAGAAGAATGGTGACATCAGGCTTTGTGTGGACTTCAGAAATTTGAACATCAACTCATTAAAGGATAACTATTGTCTACCCAATATGGAAGCTATGTGCAGAGAGTAACCAGATTAGAATTGATGTCTATGATGGATGGTTTCTCTAGTTACAATTAGGTGATTGTTAAAGAATCAAAATAGTTTAAGATAGCTTTCACTACACCTTGGGGGACATATGTTTATGTTAGAATGCCTTTTGGTCTCACAAATGCTGGTGCTACTTTTTAGAGAGAAATGGATGTTGCCTTTTCAGATTTTATTGATGATTCCCTTGTTGTTTATCAAGATGATTTAACTGCCTATTCCAAGAAAGAAGAAGATCATTGTACTCATTTAGAGAAAATATTTGTGAGGGCTTTGGAATATGACATTTCATTAAATCCAAGGAAATGTGCATTTGGTGTCGATGAAAGTAAGTTGCTTGGCCACCTAGTTGGGAAGCAAGGAGTGAGAATTGACCTTGAGAGGGTAGCAGCTATTGATAAAATTCAGAGGCCAAAAAATGTTAAAGGGATTCAGTCTTTCTTTGGTCAGGTCAATTTCTTAAGGAGGTTTGTGACAAATTTTGTAGAGGTTACTAGACCTATTTCTAAGATGTTGACAAAGGGATCTGCAATCAATTGGGAGGGTGAGCCTGATGAGGCTTTCAAGAATATCAAACAGGCTATTAAAGATGCACCAGTGCTTAAGGCACCTGATTATAATGTCGCAATGCATATATTTTCCTTTGCATCTTTTCATACTATTGTTGCAGTTTTGTTACAAAAGAATAAGGATGGTTTTGAGAAGCCTATTGCATTCTTCAGTAAATCTTTGCAGGTTGCTGAATTGAAGTATGACATAAATGAGAAACAAGCTTATGCACTTGTGAAGGTAGTCAAGGCTTTTAGGTGTTACTTGATGGGGGTAGTTATGATTGCTTTTGTGCCAAGTGTAGTAGTCAAAGATATTTTCTTACAACAAGTGGTGTCTGGGAGAAGATGCAAATGGGTCAATAGGATCCAAGAATTCAACATTGATATCCAAATTACTAAATTGGTTAGAGGAAAAGGATTGGAAAAAGTGATGGCCCAATCCAATCTTGATGCAAATCAGATAAATCATTCTGAAATTGATTATACATGTGACATGGATGATTGTATTTAGTATCAGGATATCATCTATTACCTAAGAAGCATGAGATGTCCATCAGGAATGAATGGTAATTAGAAGAGGACATTAAAATTATAGGCCATCAAGTATGTAATTGTGAAGTGTAAATTGTATAGAAAGAATTTAGATTGCATACTTTTGAAATGTGTGGATGAGGATCAGGCTAACAAGTTGTTAAAGGAAATGCATGAGGGAGTTTGTGGTGGACATTACATGGGTAAAACAACTCCTCATAAAATCTTGAGAGCAGGATTCTGGTGGCCCACAATCTTCAAGGATGCAGAATTGTTGGTAAGGAGGTTTGATGCTTGTCAAATGTTCTCTGGTAAGCTTAAATTTTTAGGTAATGTACCATTAAAAATAGTAGAAGTACAAGATCCTTTCCGACAATGGGGAATTGATTTCATAGCAGAGATACCAAACAAGTCAAGTGGAGGACACTCATGGATCTTAGTTGGCACTGATTACTTTACTAAGTGGGTAGATGCTATAATTACAAGAAATTCAACTAGTAAGGTGGTGACTAATTTTTTATTGAATAATGTTGTTACAAGGTTTGGTTTCCCTGAGAGAATAGTAAGTGATAATTCCATGTGCTTCAGGTCTGCTAAATATAAGGACTTTTGCAAAGGTTTAGGAATTTAAATTTCTAATTCCTCACCTTATCATCCACAAGGAAATGGTCAGGTAGAATCTACTTATAAGAGTTTGATTAAAATCCTAAAGAGGATTCTTGAAAAGAATAAGAGGGCATGAAATTCAAAACTACCATTAGTTGTATGGGCTGATAGGGTAACTGTGAAGAGGGCAATTGGTTGTGCACCATTTGACTTAGTGTATGGAATACATGCAAGAATGCCTCAAAATAATTTATTGGAAATGTATAAATTTGTTCAATTATATGATGATGACATAGATGATGAGATGTATTTGAGAATTAAGGACCTCATTAGGTTGGATGAGACTAGAAGAGAGTCAACTGCAAGAAATGCCAAATTGCAATTACAGGTTAAGAATTTGTATGACAAGAAAACTGTTGAAAGAAGGTTTGAACCTGGTGATTTGGTGTTAATTTGGAATGCCAAAATGGAGGATAAGGGAAAAAATGGTAATTTTGATCCCATTTGGCTAGGGCCATATCAAATTCATGAAAAATGGGGCCAGGATTCATACATTGTGAAAGAACTGAATGGTGATATTCAAAAATTGCTATTTCATGGACAATTCTTGAAGAAATACTTCAATTGAAGGTATTCTATTTTCCATGAATAGTGGTTAGGTCTGTATATGCTGTAAATTCTATAAATAAGTGATTTCCCTTGTCCTGTTTTGTCTCGATTTGTAGGGTTTTGGTCCTGTTTCTCTCTATTGTCAGTCTTTTCCAATGGGATGGTCTACTTTAACCAATAATTCTGAGTCCTTGCTATGCTTGTAGGAGGCATACATTCCCAGATAGAGCCACTATTAGCACCTTGAAAAAAATTTCATGGCTCTAGCCCTTTTCTTCTAGTCTCTACAGTCATTTTTAGGTCTCTGGCATAAGCCCTTACTTCAAATTTTTGAAAACTAGCCGTTGTATGAGAAAAGCCCAAAAAATGCCCTGGCCTTCTTCTAATTTTATGTTACTTTTCCAGGACACTTAAAAAACTTTTAACGCATGTGCCTTAGTATTTTATCTCCTTGTGGGGTCTTGTCCTTAAATGTTTCCTAGGTTTAAATCACCCGACGGTCTTTAATTTTCCTAGGTCCCTTGCATTTAATATTTCCTAAGTCTAAGTGGCTGGAAAATTAAATATTTCCTAAAGTCCTCAGCTCTATTTTTCCCTGGGCCAAGCTCTAACACCATCTTGATCCAATGGTTGTCACAAAAATGCCAATTTTTTGTCAAACGCTTTCACTTTTGTGACGGTCGTTGATTCATTTCCATGATGTAACCTTTCAATGCAAGCGGGTCCACTACAATGTAGGCTCACATGGCAATCTCTCATTCATTGAGATATCCTATAAAGCATGGTAGGCCTGATATCTCAATCAGATGATCCTTGATCGATGGTTGATGTGTAAGCACATAGAATCTTTTGAGCATTTCAAATCTTGTGCCAGCCGTCCAATTTTCCATGCGGTATAATGTTCTCGATGGGTCCTAATTCCCATGTAAGAACAATTGGTGGTCTCTCATTGGTCCATGAGGTAATGACTTGATGCTTGTCAGTGGGACCTGAGTTTTTGGCTTGTTAGAGGGTCCTGACATCTACATAAAATTGACGATGGGTGTAAGTTCTTAAGGAATGTGTCAGATGCATGAGATCTTCAGACAACTATCGATTTTACTTTTCCTCAGATGACTGACATAGGTGGGTCCTCTAACATTTGGATCTGACATGAACAATTTTCATTGGAGGAAAGGACAACAATGGAGTGGGACCATTTTCCAAGGGGGGTCATTGTCAGAAGGATCAGTGATGGGGAAAAAATCTATGGTTGGCTTAAGTTCTCATGGGCTGTGTCAGAGCCATGAGATCTTACGCCCACCATCCATTTTCAAAGGCTTAGGTGGGTGGGTCTTGTGTTAGAGATGACCAAGCATGAGTATCGAATGAGGTGGTGACATGTGGCATAAAGTGGGCCTAGGTGGGGTCAAAGGGTCTGGTGGTCTTGATAAATGTGTTTAGCAGCCAAAAAATTTCCAAAGGGTTTCGCTCATTCGCAAAGAGAATTGGCGGTGTTCCAAAATGATTGGCAATTCAGTGAAGGAAGGTCTTGTAGTCGCTAAAATTTTTAGAGGTGACATAAAGTGTTTCACAAACTAGCGAAAACCTTCAGTTGCAAGTTCACTAAATATGACTGGGGTTATATTAAAAGGTTAAGACAAAAAGCCCGTGAGATAAAGGGATCCGATGGTCATGATATAAAGTTGACTTAAATTTGAATTTAGACTATTGATTTATTGCAGGTGCCATAAAGTAGCTGTTTATTTTCAAATTCAAATTTGTGAAGGGTTTCTTGTGACCAAAAGGACCAAAATTGAATGCAGAAGCGACTGGTTCTGGTATGAGATGATTTGTTTACCATTGCAGTGTGGTCCAGGGTGTGCCATGATCATTTGTAGGGGTCTATAGTCTATGTTTTTTTGTGCTCGAGGTGTGTTTGTAGGTGGCCAAACAGGTTGACAATTTGGCATTTTCATGGTTCTTAGTACTTTCTCATTAAAATTGTCATGATTGAGGATCACTCCAGGATCTATTTTCTCCTTGTTGCCTGGATTTCTTCCCCTATTTTAAATTTTTTATTCTTTCAGTTGGTTGGGTAGTTGAAACCCTAACCCTAGTCACCCCAAGCTTGATGCATCCCCTTTGAGGATTCCAAGGTGACTAGTGGTGGTATATATTGAAAAAGGTGATATCTTGTAAGGGTTGTTGTTGATGGTATTATACTGATCAAGGAGAGCCTAGATTTTGGGTCTATTTCTATGGCATTTTATTGTTTTATAATGTAATGATTCTGAAAATTTTAATGAGAATACTTTTGGATTCGAATCTCATGTTTGTGTATGTCTTCTTATTTTGTTCTTGAGCTCATATATGTTAATTCCACAAAGTGGGTTATCATATGGTAAACAAAGAGTATTTTGAGATTATCTTTGAGTTCCTAACAAAGTTAGGATTAAAGTCTTTCAGGTAGTTTCAATGAGTTCACAGCTAGATAAGGATTTGATGTCCTGATGTGTGCGGGAGAGGGATAATAGGCAAAGCACTTATCCTGAATTCAAGAGTGTTTAAGTTAGGTTTCAGTTGATATATGTTGGTGAGTGACTGTATGGCCTAGTTAAGGCACTGGTCCATTCTCACGAAGCAATCCATCATCATCAATCACACACACACATTTAAATGATAAGACCTTTAATCAGTTAGTAAAGGATATAGTTGTATAATATTTTGGATTCCTTTGAAGAAGTGAATCAAGGGCACACCCACCTAAGAATTAAGGCTCAAAGTGTAGGAGGATCTCATTGTTGATCCTTGTTAATTGGCCCTCTTCCTTGTAGACTTTGGAGTGGTGATAGAGTCAAAATTATATTTAAGTTATCCATCAAAGTATAAATGTACAAGGTGAAGATCAAAGGGAATTCCCAACACAATTTGGGCCACCGAGTTTCTTTTGAGAGCAAGAAAATGAAGATATATGATGATGGAGGAAGACTTATTAGATCTAGAACATAGTTGAGAGGTAATTTTTTTATCTTGATAATGATCAATCTTCTTGTTTAATGATGAAAGATGAAGATGCATGGTTGTGGCATAAGAGGTTATGTCATGTGAATCTTGATAACATGATTAAGATTAGTAAAAAGAAAAAGGTTAGAGGTATTCCTAGCTTATCTAAGCCTGATCATGTTATGTGTCATGAATCTAAGAAAGGTAAAATGACAAAATATAGTTTCAAAAGAAAAGATTATTCAACACACAAATTACTTGAGTTAGTGCATACCGACCTATGTGGTCCTATGAGAACTCAAAGTTACTATGCAGACATATATTTTATTCTTTTTGTTGATGATTATACTAGATTAATGACATTCATGTTCTTGAAAGAAAAATCAGAGGCATTTAAGATGTTCACGTGGTATAAAGCAAAAATTGAGAAAGAGACTAGTAAAGAATTAAAATTCTTAAGATCTGACCGAGGTGGTGAATTTATTTTTGATGAATTTACTAACTTTTGTAATGAGCATGGTATTAAAAGACAGGTCTCTGAACCGAGGACACCACAACAAAATGGAATAGTTGAAAAGAGGAATAGGTCAATCATTGACTATGCAAGGACACTGATGTTACAAAAGAATGTTGCTCAAACATACTGGAGGGAAGTTATTAGCACAACTATTTATGTTCTAAACTGAGTACAACTGAAGAAGGACACTAATAAGACACCCTATGAGTTATATTTTGGTCACAAACCCACTGTAATTTATTTCAAGATTTTTGGAAGTAAATGCTTTATTATAAAAGATGAAATAAATGGGAAGTTTGACTCAAAAGGTGATGAAGGGATATTTCTAGGATATTCCACTAAAAGTAAAGCATACAAGTGTCTTAACAAGGTAACTAATAAAATGATTGAGAGTACTAATGTTCGATTTGATGAGTTTGATGAGAAGAATGCACAGGAAAGCACAAAAGAACTGGAAGACTATGGTAGATTTAGTTACATTGAATAACTAGAGTACCTACCAACACAGTAGATAGTGACAACTAGTCTACAGGAAAATAATTTTAAGGAACAGGAATAAGAAACCGATGAGAAGGAAGAACCCACCGAGCAAGCAAATGAACCTGTATAGGATGAACAGAAAGAAGAAATTAGATACTAGGATGTTTTGTCAAAAGACATCATCTTGAGACACAAATCATTGGAGATAGACAAGCTGGCATGCAAACAAGGAGCAAAGAAAGATAAGGTACATGTCTAGTTTATGAATATGAACCGAAGAATGTAAAAGTTTCATTAGAAAATGATGAATGGGTTAATGCAATGAAAGAGGAAATAGAATAGATAGAGTAGAACAAAACTTGGAGTTTAGTACCCAGACCTAAGGACAAGAATGTTATCGGTACTATGTGGATATTCAAAAACAAGCTTAATGAGAATGGAGAGGTAACAAGGAATAAAGTTAGGTTAGTATGCAAGGGATATGCACAGGATGAAGGAATAGATTATGGTGAAACATTTGCACATGTTGCTAGATTAGGAGTCAGAATGTTACTTGCATATGCTACATAGAAAAAGTTTAAAATTTACCAAATGGATGTCAAATCAGCTTTTCTGAATGGGATACTTGAAGAAGAAGTCTACATAGAACAACATGAATGGTTCATTGATCTAGAAAACAAAGATATGGTATGTAGATTATATAAAGATTGATATGGTTTGAAGCAAGCACCGAGAGCCTAGTATGAGAGGCTGCATAACTATTTACTGAGTATTGGATTTATTAGAACAAGTGAGAATGGTAATCTATACATGAAAGGAAATTATGATGATACTATCTTGATTACTGAGATATTTGTGGATGGCATAATATTTGGAGGACAAGATCAAATCTATAAGTCATTTTCTGATGAAATGGAAAGTGAATTTGAAATGTCTATGTTTGGAGAGATTAAGTTCTTTCTAGGCTTACAAGTGATTCAACAGAATTATGGTATATTCATCACATAATCTAAATATATAAAGGAAGTCTTGAAGACATTTGGCATGGAAGATACTAAACTTGTGGGAACACCAATGGCTATTGGATGTAAATTGACTAAAGAAGATGGAACTCCTAAGGTAAATTAGACACTGTACCGATCCATGATTGGTAAGTTAATATACATAGTTCACAGTAGACCTTATATAGCACATGTTGTTGGAATAGTTGCTAGATTTTTTGCAAACCCTAGAGAGTCACACATGATTGGTACAAAGAGAATCTTAAGATACCTAAAGAAAACTAAAGACTATGGACTGTGGTATCCTAAGAAAGGCAAGTTTGAACTGAAGGTATACACCGATGTTGATTGGGCTGGAAATGTGGATGATAGAAAAAGTACCACCGAAGGAGCATTCTTCTTTGGTGAAACACTTGTTACATGGACAAGTAAGAAATAGGCTTCCATTTCTCAACCTATAGATGAAGTAGAGTATGTTGCTACTGCTACTAATTGTTCAAATATTTCATATATCAAGAAAGTGTTAGAAGGAATGAATGAGGTAATCATTGAGCTGCTGATTACATATTGTGATAGCACTAGTGCTATTAATATTTCAAATAATCCAGTGATGCACTCTGAAACAAAGCATATATCAATTAAGTATCACTACTTAAGGGAATAAGTGCAGAAAAATAAAGTTAAGCTAGAGTTTGTTACATCAAAAGAACAACTTGCTGACATATTTACAAATCCTCTACCGAAGGATACATATGAATACTTGAGGACTAGACTTGGGGTCCATCACCTGTCTACTGGTCACTAAGGTGATCTCAAGGTTGCATCAGCCTAATATTATTAGAAGATCATACATGTTGATGTAGTAAAGTTCACACTTTGGATATATGTCTAACATTGTGAAAGATTGAAGTACTCGAATAGATTTGCATAACAGTATACTGAGATATACAGAATGCACTAGACAATAGAGAGTTACATGGCTACTACATAGCTGTATGTTTGTATTTTTCTTTGGCATTGTTGTCAAAGGGAGAGAGATCAATATGAAGAATATGAGAAGAATATGGACCCAAAGACAAAGGGAGAGAGATACAAAAAAAGAGAGCTAAAAAGATCATATCTGCAAAACTTAGTCTACAATTACAAACATTTTTATGTAATGCAGTGATTAAACATATTAAGCTAGGGAGATCTTGTACCATTACAATATTTTTTGATAGAGTTGTAGAATACATGTTTGGTATGTGTATGACATATTTCATATTTCTTGTGTTGCCATCAATGCCAAAGGGAGAGATTGATGAACTACAACTAATTTGAATACATTGTATAACTTGAAGATCCATGATTTAAGATCATTGAGTTGTTGATTAGATATGTAACATGGTTAAATCAGTAATATGTTGTCATTGATGTCAACAATTTTTTACTGTACTTATCTTGTAAGTTACTATTCCCAAAATTCTGTAGAAGAAGAAGAAAAGAGATGAAGAACAAAATATATCTACATGAGAAATATGGAGATGGTGTTGGTAATTTGGCTGATTTGATTACATAGATGTTGTCATTATGGCAACATATGATCCACATGAAGATCACACAGGTTAGAGAGCAAGTATGACAGAGCGAATTGCAAATTTGTCTAAGTGCGAGACAATATTTTTACCAGTGAACCTGGACATAGTTTTTGTTTGTGATGTTGATTGGAGTAAGTTCAATGCTTGTGTAATTGAACATAGACTCGATGATAAATATTGAACACCTATCTCAGAGTGCAATTCAGTATGGCATGTACGAAAGGAGTTATGATAGTTTTACCAAAGACAGTGTCAAGCTGACAGGATAGAATATGAAGATAGAACTAGTAAAGAGCTAAGGGATTATTTTTTTTATCAAAATAATGACTTCACAATATAAAGGGATGAAATCCTAGATGTTAACTCTTCGATAAAATTATTTGTATAAATGTAAATGTAATTGTAATTGTAATTGTGAAGTAGAACACAATAATGTGGACAAGTGTTATGATGCAAAATATATGATGCATATGTAATAGCAATAGTGAAAGAGTAGCAAAGAGATATTGATGCAAGAAGTATAAGGTTATGTACCTTCACCTATTTTTGTAATCAGTGTATATTGTACATTACTTGTTTGGGCAATGGGCTCATCTGGTAATCACATTTTGTACTACTAACTCCTAATAGGGTTGAGGCTTCTAACAAGGCCTATAGTCCCTTAATCAGGACTGATAAACTATATGCTTGTAATAGACTCCTAACAGGGTCAACATCCTTAACATGATACTTTTTATTAGTGGGTCTTTGTGGGTACCATCCCCAAAGGGGTTTTCCCTTGGCCAGGGTTTCATCGAGAACAAATAATGTGTTATGAGTTCTTTAGTTTTATTGCTATGTATGTTGTTTAGCTTCTTATCTTATGCATGTATAAAGATAATTTGTTATATCCATAATTGGGAAAAAGATAATTTTTTTATAATACCGATTCATCCCCCTTCTCAGTATTCCCTATTTCTAAAAATTGGTATCAGAGTTTAGTTACTAAGAAAAGAATCATTCAAGGAAAGTCTAGCAACTTGAGTAAGATCTCTATGGATATGGATCAACTTCAGAAGAATCTTGAAGAAGCTCTTGAATAGATTGACTTTCTTACTATTGAAAAAGATACTTTGAAAAGAAAGTATGATGATGGAAAGAACGTCATTGAGAAACTAAAAAACAAATTGGAAGATCTGAGATCTGAAAAGGAATTCAAATTTTTTATTGAAGATTGTGATGAAAATTTAGAAAAATAAAATGAGATCCTTAGGCATGAACTGAAGATAGCAAATTTGAAGCTTAGTTTGAAAGATGGAAATGGAAAAAATGAAGCAAATCTGAAATATGAGAATGAAAGTCTAAAGACTAAAAATGAAGGATTAAAATCTAAACATTGTAAAATAACATCTGAACTTGAGAAAGTCAATTTGTAGTATGATGAACTTGAGAAAGTCAATTTGTAGTATGATGAACTGAAGAAATACAATAAGATTGTGAAAGGTGAACTGACTCAATCCAAACAACAACTTGAAAGGCTATATTCAACTAGTGAGAAGATTGATGAACAAATATCTTATTAAAAACTATTCTATAATAAGACTAGTCTTGGATTCAACACTTTTAAAGAAAATGATGAAAGCAAGGAACCAGATCTGAAGATATTTGAGAGCATAGATGAGAAGAAGTTTGATGAGATCAACAAATTTGAGGATACACCTAAAGAAGAAGAATCACTGAAGAAAGAGGAATCACCCAAAGGTATGCAAAGAGAACTCAAAGGTAGATGTTTTTCTTGTAATACTATTGGTCATATGAAGAGAGATTGTACAGGTAAGCAATTTAAACCTCTTAATGGTTATTGTTACAATTGTCATGGTTTTGGACATAGAGCTATTGAATGTAGGAAGCCTAAATTTAATGAGAATAATGATGGTAGTAGAATGTTTAGGAATACTAATAATGTAGATAAGAAAAGAAGAAATGGAGTAATATGTTATAGATACAACAAGGTTGGACACATTGCTAGAAACTGCAAATCACAAATCAATCAACCTAGACCAAGATATGGAAACAATGGAATTGTTTGTCAGATATGCAACAAGATTGGACATACAAAAAGGTTTTGTAGAATGAACAATAGAGTTTTTCATCCTAATCCTAATCCCAAAAATCATGTTAGAAGAAATGAAGATGCAAGTAACAGTCAGAAAGGATGTTGTAGCAATTCAGAGGAAGTGAAGTTTATAAAAAGCACAGATCAAGGAGACATATTCAACATTGAAGGTAATCAGGAAGGTGAAGGATTGAAATGTAAGATTGAATCTTTACCTGACCTATCTCAAAGTACTTAATTTATGTAAATTACAGTAGAATAGGAACCTAGATTAGTGTAGAAGTAGATATATGATGAACTGAGTCTTGCGTAGCTAGTACAAGGTATTTTATGATGTTCTAATGCTATGGTTAAGAGTGAAAAGAAAAATATTATGTTTTGCAAGATCGCAAGAAGTTGTAAGTTTTGTAGGTTAGCAGAAACAACTTTTTGGAAAGAAGCGGAAAAAGAATTGAATGCAATGTCAGATCTAAGTGAGATTAAATTAATAAAAGGTTATGATTAGTATTATTTGATCATCAAAGTTAATTCAAGTGTCAAGGAGATCAAAGAGTAGTGATTGGAAGCATTTTGCAAGGATTTGGAGAAGAATTTTTTTGTCGAATCTACACAAGCCCTAAAATCATGAAATTAAGGTATTTTACGTGACACATCTTTAAATCGGTAAAGGAATTTGAAGAAATCATGGATATTTATTTAATACACAATGTCAGAGATAAGAATAGACCTAAATTGAAAAGAGAACTAGTAGAACCCTTGGAAGAAGACCCTAGGTTTGCTTTATCATCCATAGCAGACAAAGTTTTACACTTAGAGAATGTCAAAAGTTATCTTGGATGCAAACTAGAGACAGTCAGTGATAGTGATTTCACAAATGAATATTAGAAGATTTATAATTAGGACATGACACTGAAACAAGGTTTTGAATATTTGGAACATAATGAAATTGTTAAGTATGGATTACAGTACGAGTTTGATAATGAAGAATGCAATAAGATTATCTTGAGTAGAATTCATAATGGAAAGTTTTGGTTAGAAGATAGAGTGATAGATATCATAGCAGATTTGATTCATGAAGTCATTGGATTATCTAAAATTGGAGCTATTCCTTTAAATGAGAAAAACATGAGGAAAATATTCATTGACAACACAAACTCATCCTATAATGGTAGAGGAATTGTGATTAGTAAGATCAAACATGATGATGTGAGATACTTATGCCAAATCCTAACTACTAAGTTTTTTGTAAATTCAAGAGAGGATGACATGGTAGTTGGAATGATACATGTAGCCTATCTAATATGTGTTGATATGGTACAAGTTGATATGTGAGAAATTATAAGAATTTAATTGTTTGAGAACTTGGAGAAGATTAAGAAAAATAAGTATACACAGTTTAGGTTCTCATTCTTAATCACTTATATGTTTTTTCATCTATTGAGGAGATTTCATTACACCATTGGAAATGCCTGGAATGATGGACAAAATACAATGGAAAGGATTAACCTAGTATACAGAAGACATGTTATTGACAATGTAAATGAGAGTGCAATACTGGTAATTAAGGCATTTCAGAATATTGTGTCTAGCAAATCAAGGATCCCTAAGTCTCTTGTTGAGAAATATAAAGATGATATATGTTTTATGGTGGATACTGAATTTACCTATATTAAAGCAATAGAGCCTAGAATAGAGTTCATAGACCATCTTGGCTATGAGATATCTACGGTAGAGCTTGAAGAGTATGTTAGCAGGTTATGTAAGTGTAAGTTGGATACTCAGTGTAATAGGTTTGGAACCTTTGAGGAGAACATCAACTCCACAAATATCTTAATTGAAGAGAAATAGTCTAAGAAGAGAGTTAAGAGCACTATAAAGAAAATCCTAAAATATACAGGGATGATAGAGCGTGAGTTTTTGGTAGAAAAGAAAATAATAGTAGCAATCAGAGAGAGTGGACAAAAAGAAGTTTTGTCTATCCCTCCTTTATCATCAATTACAATATAATAGGAAGAACCACAAGTGAAGCTAAAAGTGGAATTAACAGAGAAGGATAAAGAAGAAAAGATGTCTACTAGATCCACTTCCTCCACACCCAACGAAAGAGTAAAGGAAAGTGCACCTGGACCAGGAAAGAGACATAAAACTTTAGTGCAACCAGTTCGAAGAAAGATTGTAGAAATAAAAGATTATGTCACTATTGTTAAGAAGAAAGCTTGGAAACCCAAATTTGAAAAGCTTAATGAGCAGATCATTGAGGATGGTGACTTTAGAAGAATGAACAAGTACTATGATCTTTATGATTATACAGAAAGACTTAATCTAGAGAATGCAGTTGTGAAGCATATGATTTTGGCCGACAAGAAGTTTGATACAATTCAAGGATAGATACCTGATGATTTATATAACAAAATTGTGAATAGGAAGAAGAGAGCATCAGAGGAGCACATAGCTATCAAAGAAAAGCTAGTGAGGAAGCTTTGTGAAGTAAGAGATGAAAAACATTTCAATCAAATCATGAAAGCCTTAAGCACCCATCTGAGAACCAAAAGGAGAACCATTCAGATCATGGGAGGTAGATAAGAAGAAATCAATTCTGAGATAGAACAAGCTATTATCAAGGTTATGATAGAAAATGTTGGAGAATCATCAGTTGCAACAGAGAAAGCAGGTGAGAAAGAACAAGAGGAAATTCCCTCTCCTCCATCTATTAATATTGAAGATGAAACAATGAATGTAGAAGGTACAAAAATCACCTTGGATACTGATGATAATGTATTCAAGAATTTGGAGAACATTGTTGACAATTCAGCCTTCGAAGAACAGGAAGCTACAAAAGAAGAAGAGATGATAGAGACTACAGTTGTAGAACCACCAGTAATAGAGGAACAAGTTCCCATTCCCATGAAAGAAGATATTAGTCTTACTCCTGAGATTGGAAAGAAAAATCAAATTAGATCTATGATTGAGCATTTGGGAAAGGAAGTAGATGATGATGATCAGTTGGAATTGATCACATCCTTGAATAAAATCATTGGCAAGAATAAGAAAGTGAAGAGTCTTGAAGGATGTCTAAAGGAACTAACTGAGAAGTTACAAAGCATTGTAACTACACAAATTGTAGAAGTAGACCCTATGGAGAAAGAAAAGAAGGTAATGAACACCTTTGACAATGAATCCACAAACTTGTGTGATATTGAAAAAGTGAAAGCACAAGCAACCTATGAGGCTAGAATGCTTTTGAACATCAATCAGAACATCAGGAATGATATCAACACTCTTGATATTTGTATCAAGGACTTGAGGAAGCATTTGGAAATAGGTAAATCTTTGTATATATAGTGTACAAAATCAGAGACCTTGATAGTAGAAGAAGATCCGAAGATAAAGTTGAAGGAAGCAGAAATTCTGAATAAAACTAACCTTCTTTCTAGCCCCAATGTGAAGGTATGTGATGTTGAGAAGAAATTTTAGAATCTTTATGATGAAATAAGAGTTGTGCAAGATGAGAGAGACAAAAAATTAAAAAGATTCACTCTTTTGAGATAGCATACTTCTCTGAAGTTAAGCATTATTGAAGAGTAGTTGGAAGAATGTCTTTCAGCTCAGACATCTTTTCTAAAGTTTAACTTTGAAAACCTCCAAGCATGTGAAATAGCATCTAATGGACTAAGCACATTACTTAATGTGGTAGATTCCATTAAGAAATCATGGGAGAAGGATATAGAAGCCATGAAGATAGATTTTGCAAATTGTGTTGCAAGCCTATTGGCTTTGCAATAATTGAATTGAGGTATAATCTTTTTGTGATACAATTTTGTAACCCTCCCTATCTTTATTTTGTCATTTTTGTCAAAGGGGGAGAGATATATAGCAGAAAATTGATTGTATATGATAAGGTTTATACTCCTAGGGGGAGTACTATATTAGAGATAATAATTTTTGAGGAGTTATAAGGATAGTATATATTTTATACTATGGCAACAATTTTGAGCAATTTTGAGATTTTGAGTTGTACACTTAGCCAATTTTCTCATATGTTGCCACCAATGACAAACATGGATAACTTTAGTGGTGAATATTCGCCAATTGGAAAATTTCACTCATCAGGGACCCAAAATTTGGCAAAAAAAATCAGACTTTCGGGGTGGCCACATCGCCCACACTTTATAAAAATTGGGTCCCATGCATTGGCAAATCGCCAATAGTGACATGGAATTATTTTTATTTTAGCGATGACTTCACCAATCGAATTAATTTTTCCACACAATAAATTTAATATTGTTGCCTACAATTTCCTAAGCTTATCTTAATCGATGGCCATATTTGCCAATATGCAATGAAAATTTAAGTAAGAGTATAGGTGAAGTACAAAGATTTGAAATGTGTCTCTATTTTAGAGAATTTCAATGAAATGTTATGGCTTTTAAAACTTTGGTCTAAAATAGATTGACACATGTCTCTATTCCAGAGACTTTCGACAGAATGGTTGTGTCCTTTAAAAGGTTGGCCTGAAATAGAATTCCTGCCCTTGATCTCAAATCATCAAATGGTTACAAAAAGTAGGGTTATCTCTTGTCAGGAGATGTAAAATTAACTTAGAGTACCTTCATAAAATAATAAAAGTCATTTTAGCTTCTGGGGGTGCTACCCCCGAAAACCCTCATGGGGGCACTGCCCCTCGACCCCACCCTGTATCGCGATAGGGAGTGCCCCCGTCAAATAATGATGAATTCTAGGTATATGTTCCTGTCATCATGATTTTCTTCAATAATGAAGGATTCACCAATACTTTATAGAATTTTCATATAATTGAAAAAAAATCGCCAATACAAATAATATTTTTCCTTTCAAATTAAAAAAGTTCCCCAACAATATTATTTTTTTTTACCCAAAATAATGTAGGATTCACTAGGATTTTATACTTTTTCTAGGGAGGGGGTTTCTTAAAGTTTTCCCTGATGACAAAGGGGGAGATTTTTGGCAATTTGGCTGAGTTTATTACTTAGATGTTGTCATTATGGAAACATATGATCCACATGAAGATCATACAGGTTAGAGAGAAAGTATGACATAGCACATTCCAAATTTGTCTAAGTGTGAGACAGTATTTTTACCAGTGAACCTGGACATAGTTTTTGTTTATGATGTTGATTGGAGTAATTTCAGTGATTGCACATATGAACATAGACTCTATGATGAATATTGAACACCCATCTCAGAGTGCAAGTTAGTATGGCATGTAGGGAAGGAGTTATGATAGTTTTAACAAAGATAATGTCAAGCCGACAGGATAGAATATGAAGAGAAAACTAGTAAAGAGCTAAGGGATTATTTTGTTTATCAAAATAATGACTTAACAATATAAAGGGATGGCATCCTAGATGTTAACTCTTGGATAAAGTTATTTGTATAAATGTAAATGTAATTATAATTGTAATTATGAAGTAGAACACAATAATGTGGACAAGTGATATGATGCATATGTAATAGCAATAGTGAAAGAGCAGCGAAGAGATATTGATGCAAGAAGTATAAGGTTATGTACCTTAACCTATTTTTATAATCAATGTATATTTTACATTACTTGTTTGGGCAGTGGGCTCATCTAGTAATCGCATTTTGTACTACCAACTCCTAACAGGGTTGAGGCTTCTAATAAGGCCTATAGTCCCTTAATCAGGACTGATACACTATATGCTTGTAATAGAATCCTAATAGGGTCAACATCCTTAGCAGGATACTTTTGATTAGTGGATCTTTGTAGGTACCATCCCCACTAGGGTTTTCCCTTGGCCAAGGTTTCTTCGAGAAAAAATAATGTGTTATGAGTTTTTTAGTTTTATTGTTATGCGTGTTGTTTAGCTTCTTATGTTATGCGTGTATAAAGATAATCTATTATATCCATAATTGGGAAAAAGATAAAGTTTGTAGAATATTGATTCAACCCCCCTCTCAGTATTCTCTATTTCTAAGAGATGAAAGATAAGGATAAGGAATACATTGGGTAACTTATGAATGATTCTATTACCTTATGTTACTGACTTGATTATGTTGCATTCATCTATGATGAAGGATAGAGAAAAATGCACAAGGTAGTGTTGTCAGTTAAAGAAACATTTTAGTATACACCGATACAGTGTAGTGTATACCGATCATAGTAAAAATGGAGCTTGTGTTCATCGACACATTTCTTTGTTAACCAGGCAGAAGAAAATAACTAACTGACTAGTTTAGAAGATGAGGTTGATGAGCTGTAAAGTACATCAAAATCGGAGATAAAGATAATGTTTGTTATGAAGATTGACGGATAATATAATTTGATGAAGATCTAATGGATTGAAACAAAATTTGTTACTGACACATTAGCTGAGGAATATTTAAGTGGAAAAATCTGATGGAGGGAATTAAAATGGTTTACTCATCTATTTAAGAGACTAGGATTTCACAATGAAATCATGTCGGAAGAAGGAGACTGCAGAAGATATTGCATGAAAAAGCTTCATGCATGCCTATTCAGACTTGTTAAGGAGCACTGAACTGCAGAGGTTACCGAGCGTCAGAAAGCTATTACTGAGTGACAGTAAGTTACTAAACATTGATTGAAACAAAATTCAAATATTGATCAGAGGATTTGAATGAGATTAACATAGATCTGATAATCTACAATAGAAGTTGTGTTGTAATTAGATCAACTAATATTACATTTTAACCATTGTAAATAGAGAGATCTCTTAACAGAGTGGACTAGAAAGTCTTGTAATGTCATTCATAGAGTGTATATTTGTTATCTTGTCAACCCCATAGTGAATGTTGGTTGGATAATAATGGTTGGTCTAAAATCCTCTAACAAGGTCATACCTCACAGTGTGTTTGTAACCTTTAACAAGGTTGGGTTATCACCAACCTCACTTCAGAAGAGTGAACAATTATTGGGCTGTTGGTCCCAAGTGGTTTTTCCCTTCATAGGGTTTCCACGTTAAATCTCTTATGTTATGTGTTGATTGTGATGATTGTTTTTTATCATACTTTACATGTTGCATATTAGATTTGGTCGGTAATCATTACATCTTTTGAACTAGTAATTGGTAAAATTACAGATAGAATACTATTTTAGTTTACCAAGCTACAGAAGTTTTAGTAAATTGTTTTTGGATATACATTTTGTGATTGGGACTATGGATAGTTGATTCACCCCCCTCTCAGTTATTCTAACATAGAGATTAATTATCATTTCCTTAGAGAAAAAGTGGTAGAAAAAGAAGTCAAATTGGATTATGTGAATAGAAAGGAACAACTAGCAAATATATTCACAAAGCCTTTACCAAAGGATACTTTTGAGTATCTTAGGGAGAAGCTGGGAGTAATTCCCTTCCCTGATTCTTCTTAGAAAAATTTGAAAGATCATTAGTCCTTACTGAGTGACGGATGGTTGATTACTCTACTTCAAGAGTAGTACCAGATCTTAAATGTTTGGCTCCCTTTTCCATTGACGTCAAAGGGGGAGTAGTATATAGTCATGAAAAACAATATTAAAGGGGGAGCACAAACAAAATTAAGGAGGATGAATATACAATAGTAAGAGGGAGTAGTATTCATTCATGGAAGAAGTTCAGTTGAGGAAATCAAGAATATTGAAGAATATTACAGAAGATGAAGGATTCATCCTTGGGGGAGTTTTGATGAGGAAATGGAGAATGTTATAAAAGAATTGTTCATTTGGATTGGTGGTATTTTCCATTCCATATGTTTCCATCAATGCCAAAGGGGAATATTGTTGGAGATTTACCAGCAAGCCAGTCCTAACTGTATGTTTTTCCTTGATGACAACATATGGTAAGTAGCATGTATTGAAGACTTATGTAGTAAGGTTTGAGTATATATAGCATGGACATGTTATAAGGGTAAAAGTACAAAGCTGTGTCACACTTTTATAAAGGAAAAGGTCAACAACACACAAAAATTTTAACTTTGATGACATAAAAATGGCATTTATGTTTAAAATTTGGAGATGATGTAAAATAATGAAATGTGTAAAAGTGGATGAAGTTTATGGCTATAATTTTTTTAATTTTTTTTGAACAAGAATTCACATAGTTTTTAAATTTTTTAAGTCCATTTTTTACTTGCTAAAAAATGCTGAAAAATGAGGGTCTTGTCCGCACCAAAAAGGTAAATGCAAATAATCTCTTTTTCCTTTGATTTCAAAATATGTCATAGATAAAATGTATAGCTAGTGCAGAAAAGAAGAAAAAATATTTTTCAATGTATATTTTCTCTATTATAACTACTCAAAGTCAAACATACCTGAAATCGACAATTTTCATCTCACGTCAAATTTCCCCTATCAAATCTACACCATTCAAAAAATAAATTACACACACTTGAAGATAACTCTCTCCTCTAGTGTTAAATATAAATTTTCAATTTTTTTGATAAGCTTTACTATTTTTTTCTATTTTTGAAGCATCTTGTTCTCGAATGTTAAAATACCTACTTGTAGTATTTTGAAATTATAATATATTAGATCTAATTAAAATACTATAAAAATTTTATGATGATAATCTTGAATCTATGCTCTAAAAATGGGTATTTTTATATTTGTAAAAAAATATCATTAAAAAGAGTAAGAGTTATTGAAACATTTCTTTTCTGAAATAATTTTATTTCTTTAGTAATTGTTATAAAACATGCATTTAATAGATATTTCCAATTTGAAAAGGTGAAGAACTTATCTAACTTAGCTAGAATGAATCTAGCTAGACCATATGTTTGACAAAAAATAATTTTAGTTAGAAATACTCAAATTCAACTGTGATGATAAGTTGTCCTGAAATGTGACACAGCTTTGTGCTTTTACCCATAAGCATGATATCATGGATGCAAAGGTTAATTGATAGTACATACAGTTATGTAGCAGCTTGTGTCACCAATGTTCCTCATAGAGTTATAGGCAATGTTTTGTGAGTGATTTTCTATAAAGTTATCATGGCACCTTGGGCCTTTGGATATGTGATGGAGACATGTTAGTGTTTCTCCATTCATGGACACAGAGTCTGATGTGTAGTAGAAATTAAGTTATGTAGTTGCTATTCACTAGTTGTAGTTTCTTGTGTTTATCTAGAAGAGCTGATAGAGATTATATTGGTACAAGAGTTGAACCTATCATTTTGGTATGTGTGCTTGGATTAGTAATTATATAAGAGTTTATAATGTTTGGTTAAGAGAACATGATGCAAGTCAGCTTCAGGAGAATGTATCAGTTAATTTGGTAGAGATGACAGTGTGTAGCGTGCGTCTACACTTATTGATCTAGGCAGGTCCTAGTTTGTGTTGCATGCTTAGTAGAGCTGACACAGATGTTATTGGATAGTGTTATTATTTCTCTAATATGATTTCAAGGTGGTTCTAATGGGCTGACTTGATTAAATCATTTAGAGGAAAGATACTCATAGCCACTCATTTGTGATCGCTAGAGGTGTGGCACAAAGATAAGAGCAGAGTAGTGAGTGCAAAGTGTTGTGTCATCAAGAAGAGGTCTATGTGTTAGAGAAGATTGATTGTGCTATTCATTGGAACTAATGAAGACATCAGGTCTACCTTGCAGTTTGCCAAGATCTAGATATAGTGTGTATCTATTATTCAGAAGGTTGCAGCCTTCACCCCTTTGAGCAATGAGCTCTTGGATAGTGCGTCCTCACCCCTAACAGGTTCAATCATAAAAGACTCCTAATAGGGTCCAACCTTTGATGGGGTCACTATACTTATTGTATTGTAAAGATCAACTCCTAATAGGTTGTAAGATCTTCTCACAAGGATCATTATACACTAGTACAATTTATTAGTGGGTGTCAATTCCCACCGGGGTTTTTACCTCTTTCGATTTCCCTGTAACCAAAATATTGGTGTTGTGTTCAATTTTTATTTCATTGTGTTTATGCTTAATGTTTAAATATACTTAATTGGATAAATAATTGAAACTTGTAGATAACTATTTCAACCCCCCCCCCCCCCCCCCTTATTAGTTATCTCTTGGGACTATTCCTAACACTTTACAAGATGAATTAAATGGATCAGATGTAAATTCTATACTTCTATCTTTCCTACTTCTTTATTTTTAGTCTTATTCTCAGGAATTGGGTCACACTCATACATCATTTCTATAATCTAAAACATGTGATCAATCTTCACATTAGCACTTTCAATTATTTTCCTCAATCTCAGATTGAAAGATCTTTGTTCCTTACTTTTTGTGGAATACACAATAAAAGTACCTTCATCACTTATTGCATCAAAATTTCCTATTTCATCATCTCTTTTGATATAACACTTACTACGAAAAATTCTAAAATACTTCATAGGAGGAGTATGACCAAACCACAGTTTATAGGGATTGTTACTAATACCCTCTCTTATTTGAATGTAATATAAGGTATATGTATTAGTGCTAACTACATCCCTCCAAGGCATGTGTGTCATATTTCCTTCAATTATAGAGTCCTCACATCCTCCAATATTGTTCTATTCATTGTCCCTACTATCCCATTCTATTGTGAAGTTATAGGTGTAGAAGTCTGTCTATATAAGTCATGTTCTTCTTAATATGAGTTAAATACATCAGATGTAAATTTTCTACCTCTATCTGACCTACTAGATTTTATCTTAAAACCTAACTCATTCTCAAATTTTTCCTTATAAATCTTGAGCTTATTGGAAGCTTCAAACTTTTATCTAAGGAAATCAACCCTCATCATTTTAGAATAATTATCAACAAAAAGAATGAAATGCATTTCACCATAGTAGGAGATTGTCTTTGTAGGACCACATAGATTTGTATGCACTAGAACGAGGTTCGCCTTTGATGAAAATGATTTCCTTTCAAAACTATTCTTCATTGGCTTCATCATTTCACACTCTCTCCAAATGGTGTTAGTAGGATTGATAATTATTTTCTTATCTCTAAATGTGTTTGTGTTATAGGCCTTCACAATGTAGCCAAAATTGATATGAAAGAATCTTCTATGCCACAACCAAATTTCATCTACCATAGACACAAGCCAACTAGATTCTATGGTAATCAATTATACAAATTAACTCTTCTTTTTATTCTTGGTGCAATCAAGTCTCTTGACTCACTTCTGATAGTACATTTTTCATCCTTGACCTATAAGTGATAACCCTTGTATACAATCTATGCAACAATCAACAAGTTATTTTTAAGGCCATCAACAAATAAAACATAATTAGTGTTATTTTTTCCATCATGAGAGATTGATCCTCTACCAATGATCAATCTAGGAGTGTTATCACCAAATCTAACAATTACACCATCATATTTTTTAGTTGAACAAACATATCTTTATCACCAGTCATATGATGGTTGAAACCACTATCTATGATCCATTCTGATTTCTTTTTTACATATAACACTAAGTCTATCTCTTTATGAACAAGTTCTTCATTCTTAATTTCAAAAAATCCAATCTCATCTTCATCATTTGTAGAATCATCAAAAACACCATCACTAGCATAAAAACATTCCTTATCTTTCTTGAAAAATGTAGGTTTGTATTCAGGAAACCTAGTAAGACATTTGGATGTAAAATGACCAATTTTATTATAGGAAAAACAATTTAGCAGAAATTATTCATCACAATTACTTTTAATTCTATTTTCCCTTTTTGCGATCAAAGCCACAAACTCATCTAGGTTTATCTCTTCTTCCTTTATTTCAGCCCAATCATCACCGTATTCTCCAAGATCGACATATATTCTACACTAACTAGCTCTCGAAACGCTAGATAAAGTCCTTTTGTCACTGTGAACAATAGACCTAAATGCATTTTCAACTTTATTTAATGCCTCTTGTATCTCTCTGTGGTTTCAAATGTAGTTAATTTAGCAGTTGACATCTCTTTGTTAACTTTCATAGTGAGTGGAATGATCTCCTCAATCACCTAAACTTTTTTAGTATAAACTGGTGTCAAAGATCTCATAAAATTTGTAATCGCTTCTTCCTCAATGTATGTGCCTCCATAATGTTTAATTCCTATAATAACCTCAATTACCCTCTATACATATGCTCTAAAATTATCATTATCTCACATTCTTAGGTTCTCCATCATTGCTTTCCAATTCAAAAAATTCACCCTTTTAGTGTATTGATCTCTTTTATATATAAGGATTCTAACCTTGTCTAGATCTTGTGTACTGAATCAAGCTCCCTAATCTCTGTGAATTATAATTTTGAAAGTGCACCAATCAATGCTTCCCTTGCAACCATGTTGCAATGAAACAATTTCTTCTCATCTTCAGTAGAATAAACTATCTCAGATTCATCCTTGTGCTCTTCATTTATTTTGATAATCATCGATTAATCAATTCTGAGGTAGATCAGATGAGTCCTCATCTTGTTCTTTAATCTACCAAGGCTTTTAGCATCAAACTTAGGGCTCTTCTTCCTATAGTAAGCCATCTTAAGATCTCCTCAAGAGATTAAGCTTCCTATCTAAGGACTAGAAGCTCTGATACCAACTATTGGCAATAAAAATACACCAACATAATTGAGAGGGGTGGGGGTGAATCAATTGTATGTGTAATCTTAAACTCTAAATTCCTTTTCTGGTGAATAATTTAAATAAGCTGAAATAGTAATGTAACTATAATAAAACCACAAAACTATAGCATCATAAAACAATTTTATTTTTTTTGAGGAAAACACTATTATAGTAAAAAATCCAGTGGAGATGGAACCCACTAATAATGCACTAAAGATATTATGTCCCTTTTAGGATACCTATCCTTGTGAGGATCTTATTATTACACTCATTACATGCCCCTATTAAATGAAAGACCATGTTATGAGTTTTTGGAACCTTGTTGGTAAATGATTACAAGGATAGGCTCACTCCTTGAGTACACTTCTGAAAGTGAAGGTTAAATCCACCTTTTGAAGGGTAAATCCACCTTTTGGATCTACTATTCAAATAAATACATATAAGAGTATACAATAATAGTAATGAATTGACTTACAACAACTAGATATTTCCAAATAGTTCCAATGAAGTTCTTTAATGAATAAATTCTACTCTACATCCAATAGACCTTGTAATAAAATTTTTCCAACCACTTCTCAATCATTGCACACTATTATTCTAAGGAATGACTTTCCTTTATAGAAATTACAAGAAGAAAATAGGTTATCTTTCTAGGACTTATCCAATGCAAAAATAAATACATAGACCCTTACTAAGATACACATGGTATCTTAAACAAATATACAACAAATACAAATCATCAAATGATATCCAAGATCTAAAATTCATGCTAGGAACCTTATGAAAAATTAATGTCCTCAAGTCTTTCTCAAATAGGTCTTTGAAAGACCACACAATTCATTTCATGTCAAATAGATCCATGTGACCCAAAATCTCACATAATTCTCTCCCAAGTTTCTTTTCTCTAGCCTCAAGATCACCAAAATAGTCATAACTCATGTAAAAGAGAATATAACAATCTACAACTTCAGACATAAGGTATAAATACATCCTTCATCACAAATCTAATCTTTCATATCCTATAATGTTGTACAATGTCTATATCATCCTATAAAACTTGCATGTTCTTGTTAACACCTCAACCAGAAATAATTTCAATAGGAAGATCATGCTATAGACCTTGATTATATGATTTATGACACTAACAACAATACTATCAAGACCCTTACCCTAGTTTACCAAAACCAAACTCATTATCCCTTACAATTTGTACACCCTAAACTTATTGACAAGAAAAAAACTAGAACCATTTCTATAGACACCTTTCCTAGTCACTATTTCATAGCCTTATATCTCAATGGATATGAAAAAACTTCCACTAGTGAATACTATAATGATTCTTTGACTAGAGAGGCTACCAAGACTCTTAGGTAGAAAAAGAACAAAATAAATCAAAGACCTAGTGGTGAAAACAATGATGTGATAGTACTAGGTATACAAAAATTCAAAAGAAAGGATGCATCCAAAGGTGAAAACCTCCTAGAGGGTCCTGCGGATGAGATACTTGAAAAAATCCCTAAGAACTATTACAAGAGATCATTCATTCTCATTGGACTAAGAGACAACGTACACATTGGAATTGAAGAAAATCCAAAGATAATACACTTAGCTACAACTTTATTAGAAGAGAAAATAAAAGAGTTGATAGAGTTATTGAAAGATAGACAAAACATTTTGTCTTTGTATTATGCAAGCATGCCTAGCCTACATCCAAATTTGATTATGCATCACCTTAATATCACTCTAGATGCCAAACCAGTTAAAGTAAAACTAAGAAATATACCTCCCCACGTGGCCCTACTAGTAAAGGTATAATTGAAGAATTCACTTGATGCCACATTTATTATATCTATAGAGTATGTATTAATTCTATTTTCTTTAAGAAATACTTATGCTTGAGTGTAACTCTAAAAAAATTCAGAATCATTTTGACATACATTCTTCTTTTGGATAATCTTCGAACATATAATATAAATCACTTAGCTAATTTCTTATTCTCCTTTCAATTTTTTTTAAAGTTATAACTACTCTACTTAGCAATGGTTTCAAGTCAATGGGAATGAAACACATTAGAATTTGGAAGGTTATTTACTAATTTTAGCTAATATGGAACTTTAATTATACAATTAATTTTTCATACAAATAACTAAACCAATATAAATTCTATGAGTTAATTTTGAGCTAGGATGGATTAGGCATAGACTTTCCAAATGTCGTTAGTTGAGGCTTGATTTTTCTCCTAGCTATAATTTTGCACTCTTGTAAGAACCAAATAGGTTTCAAGCTTTACTTTCCATGAACATTCCTATTATCATTGGTGGGAAGGGCCTTGTCTTTGGGTTTGATTATGATTTTGATGCTATACTCATGGAAAAATAGTATTTATCATGCATAAATTTTCTCAAACATCTGCTTTCCTTTCTTACGAGACTTTTGTTCTCTCCTCCTCTAGATGGTTAATTTTTTCCCTTTTAATATGCTTGATTATTTTTTTAATAGAGCTATATACAAATTTTGACATTTTCTTTATGAACAATATATGATACTTAGGAAAAATATTGATACATTTATAAGTAGGCTATTAGAAAATAGAGTTCTAGTGACCAAATCAAGACTTTTTTATGAGGAAGGCTAATGTTTTCCCTTCTAAAAACATAATGATTGCAAAAAAATCCTCCTAATGGGTCTGTAGTTTTTTGTTAATGTTGATTTATTTCTTTAAGTTGGGCACCAAGCTTTGATCTTAAGAAATAATGTGTCAATAAGGTCCCTTTTTAGGATAGGTTTTCTGGGTTATCATTTGTATACTAGGAGGAAGTGGCATTTTCATTCATTGTTATCTTATAATGGTGGATGATTTTTTTGATTTTTGGAAACACTTTCTCTGTGTAAGTATGGTAGTTGTCGAGGTGGTACCTTTTTGTGATAACATTACTCTCTAAACTAGGTCATTGGTTCTATGGGATAATCTTTGAGAACTCTTTTGTGGTTCATAATAACTATATCATTGTTTTTCATGTAATGGTAGGGTCCCTTAAAACTTTGAGAATTTAGGAAAAAAGAACCCATGGAATCATCTCAACTACTTCTTAATGAGAAAAGAGAGATGTGAAAAATATATTTTAAGGAGATGTAAATTGAAAAAATTAAAGGGATTTTAATTTTTATGTGAATCCATTGTTCTTCATATTGTAATGAGGTTTTACTAATCAAGAAAAGAGTGTTAAAGAAGCCAGATATCAATATTTTAATTATTTCAACTAAACGAAAGCTATGAAAATAAAGACCTCAATTCTAAAAGGAAACATAGTTTAAGAAATCTTTATAATTATATTTCCAATGCAATTTAGACATTTTTTTAAAAACAGTTTATAGGGACTACTTTTTATGCATGTTTTCAATGCCTATTATTTATTTTGTTCAATTTCTTTGTTTGTGGTTTAGATAATTTTTCTATGTTTTATATCTTTTAAGTTTTGTATTCCTTGATTTCTATTTGTTGATGATAATTCAACTTTATTGACTTACATTTTTCCTTGTAAAAGGATAACCCCCCTCTTAAAAAATGTACCTTTACTTTTAAAAAAATAAGAATTTATGAATTATATTTATAACTAAATGAAAGGAATAAAAATAATTAATAAGCCTCTTTTTATAGAAAATGTTTTAGTATCTAAGGATCATCTTTAATATTGAGTCATGTTTTCCTCCAATTTAAAATATAGCATTTGGATATACCTACCTCTTTATTTTTACTCAATTTTATTTTATTGTCTTTGAATCACCATAATTTTATCTTACTCATAGAGCACTTCTAATTAAGAAATTAAATAGTTACCATGTTCTTTCTAGGGGTATTTTTTATTATCCTACTTTTTAAAAGGGAAAGGTGTGAAAAAGACTTCCATCATATCCAATAGCATATCTCATCCATGTGTTTGTGTACAACTCTATAAAATATAATATTAGTTTGAATGTTACAAGTAAGAATAAGTTAAATATACATTATATTGAACAATGACTATAGCTCTTTATCAAGGTAAAAAGAGGTTTGCAAGGGACCTCAAACCCTTTAACAGAAAATTCCTAGATCTAAACATATATTTCCTACAAAAGAAAAGACTAGAGAAAAAATGTTGCTAAAATATAAAACAATTTATACAACCAACAACCAAGGGTAAAAATAATGTAGGAAGCAACCATAGAAAAACCTATACAATAGAGGATAGCTTAAGCAAGATTCTTCATAGTTTCCGCACCCTCCACCTCAATTTGGATCATGATCAAATAAACCTTATAGAGATCCCATATATCTTGTGGAATATTTTTTCCTGACATTTTAGGTTCCCTTTAGTAAGCTTCCTATGACCTAACACTTCCTCTTTTCCTTTATATTTGTCAATGTCTAGGTCCACTGCAGTCTTTTCTTGATGCATATTTTTCATTTTAGCCACCATGGTGTTCATGTTATTAGCAAGACATTTTATGACCTTATGGCTTAAAGTCATAATGGATTGAAGGTTTTCCTTAGGTTTAATCAATTTATCCTCCATCCCTAAAATTTTACCTTCATAATCTATCTTTATCTTCTTAATGGAATCCATAATATTTTGTAGGAAGTCAACAACTGACCATTTCTCTTTCTCATTCGTGCCATTATTCCTTTCTTGTGGAACACCCTTCTCAACACTAGCAGTGTCCATATAATCATGTCTACTACTGATATCGCTCTATTTTATTTCGATTTCATTGACTTCATTGAAAACCTATTTTATAATTCTACAAAAATCAACAACCACAATTTTATCTTAGTGATAGAGTACTTCTAAAGAATAAATTAAGTAGTTACTATATTATTTTTAGTGGTATTTTGTATTATTTTATTGTTTTAAAAGAAAAGGTGTGAAAAAATTTCCAATATTTCAAATACCATTTGGCATTGATGTGTTTTTATAGAACTCTTTAAAATATAATTTTACTTGAAATGCTACAAGGAATAATAAGAGAATTACACAATATATTGAACAATGACCATAGTATTTGATTAAGATAGAAATTTGTTTGTAAGGGACCCAAATTTTTTTTAAAAAAAGTCCTATATCTAAATAGATATGTCCTAAACAATAAAATACCAAAGACACAAAGCTACCAAAACATAAAACAATATACAACCAGCAGTAAAGAGTCAGCAAAAAATAATAAAGAAATTAAAAAAAACTAGTACAATAGAGGAAGGCTTAAAGGAGATTCTTTAGAGTTTTTGTAGCCAGGTGTAGAGAACCTCCGATTTTTATATCTTAGTGAGTATTTAGGGGTGTGGTAGTTTTTTGGTGTGAGTTGGAATAAGATCCATTAGGTTGGATCCATGGTTATGTTTGTAAGACCCAAATGAGCTCATGAGGGGTTAGTGGTCTATTCAGCCTAAATGGCCTATAAAGAATCAAAGTGTTATTTTTAGGTAGAAATGGTCTAGGATATGTCTTAGTCCCTTAAATGTCCTAATATAGGTCATAGGATTCACTCTTAATCTTTGAGTTGATCCAAAAGGTCAAATGGCAGTAGAAGTCAAAAAGTTGCTAGCCACTCTACAAAGTTGCTCGAGAAACTTTTGCAACTCCTTGCACAAAATTGCAAAATGGAGTTGGAGTGGTTGTAACCAACCATGCCTAGTATATGAGCATGTATTTGATGTATTTGAAAGTCTAATGAAGTTTTAGACTCATTTCCATAATTAATAACTTCTTGTCTGAATGATATATTGTAGTTCTCATTAATTATAGGGTTTTTCTTGTTTCTTGTACAGCTTGTATGGATTGGTTAGGGTGATTAGGACCCATGGTAGTTTAGAGTGTTTTTTTACCTTCCTCCTACATTGGCTATATTATTTCTAGGTTAGCATAGTGAAGTTTGAAAGAGATTCCAAGGCACTGGTATGTAAAATCCATTTACAGAGTCTTAGTGCTTGAAATGGCTCTAACCTGAGCATCCACAGCTAAAATAGCTGAAACCATAGGGGATGGAAGGTTAGAGTTTGTAAATATCCTTTACATTTTAATTTTTTTTGTGGCACTAAAATTTATTGGCTAGGAAGGAATCCCTATGGCTGACTCTTAGGAATAGGTGAGCGAGGGCATGGTAAAGAAGGCACTGGTTCGAGCACCCATGATCTTGGAGAAGGAACTTAGTGGAATGTGTTGAATCCCTAATGATTCTCCTTGAACAATAAAAAGGTGGGAGAAGTTGTAATGAATCTTGAAGACCAATTTGGTAGCAATTAGTTCAGATTGGTCTAGAGGCCTAATTAATAGGCTAAAAACTAGGGCCTGATAGAAATTGGGGTTGTGGGTGTGACCAGAGGCTAAAAATTTGGATTTGATTATTTTTTATAGATAACTTGAATATTTTCAAGGTCTTATATGGTTTTTTTGAGGAATTTCAAGTACTAGACCAAAAATAGTGAAAATAGACCTAGAAGGAAATGAGCCAATTAGGCCTCCTAGTGAATTCGATAGAAAAATGCCTAGTAAAGTATCCAGAAGTGTGGGAAAGGGTTAAAAATTACTTTTTAAGTGCCAAGGAACTAATTAAGAGTAGATTTGATGTGTGTGAAGATCTTAAGCAAGTGTATAGGATTCTAGGGGGAATATCTAGTGAAGAAGCCTAAGGGATTGAAGGGCTAATTTAACTTACGAGTTTTGAATCTTCTATAAATCAACTATACCTTGGAGGAGAAGTTGATTGAGAGGATCTTGGAGACCTAGATTCAAGAAGAATGCACAAAGAGTAACCACTGGATGGTTAG
The DNA here is from genome assembly GCA_027943335.1 of Chamaecyparis obtusa. Taxonomy (NCBI): domain Eukaryota; kingdom Viridiplantae; phylum Streptophyta; class Pinopsida; order Cupressales; family Cupressaceae; genus Chamaecyparis; species Chamaecyparis obtusa. The sequence continues at coordinate 50,647 of BSBK01003594.1, read as the reverse complement.
AAGAGGTTAGAAGTATTGGAGGAAACACTAGAATCCTAAACCCTCTGCATCAGAGTGGTGTCAGAGAAAGAATTTCTTGAAGTTTTTATATGTCTGAAGGGGAGGAGAGTGAAGAGGTTGAAAACATGCCACCCAATGAAATGAGTAGGGGTGGCATAGTGGACTTGTTCTAAGAACTACTGGAAAAGGCCAACTTGTCAAAACCAAAAAGTAAGAAAAGAGTTATTGAATGGGGTGACGAGAGTGAGGATGAAGATGAGAGCTAGATGAGAGAGACATATAGTAAAGGAAAAGAAGAGGAGGTGGATAAGGAAAAAGTATTTTTCAATGATTTTAAATCCATCCATAAGGATAATATGGAATATATTCCTTATTGTAGTAGTAGTTTGAATGGTGAAGATTTGTTGGATTTTCTAGAGGCCATAGATAATCAATTTGATTAAAAGGAAGTGGCAGAGGAGAAGACATTCATCTATGACAAAGCTAGGCTCAAGAGATCTACATTGGTGTGGTGGAACATGATGCGGGTCGATAGAATAACCAATGGAAAAAAGAAGATAGTTTCATGGGAAAGGATGAAAATAAGGTTGATGGCACAATTCTTGCCCATTGATTATGAGATACAAATGTATCAAAAGTTGAAGAATTTGAGGAAAAGGGAGTTATCAGTCAGAAACTATAATGAAGAGTTTAACAAGTTGAGTCTAAGAGAAATAAGATAGGAAGAAGAGGTAGAGAAGGTAGCAAGGTACCTCAATGGATTGAGGCAAGGAATCCAAGATGAAATCAACATGATATCTCCTTAGAATATGTGCAAGTTCTTTCAATTATCCTTGAGAGTAGAGGAGAAGGCTAGGAGGAGGAATGGAAATGATTTCCAAAAAAGAGGCAGGGATAATGGAAATAACAGAGGATTCGGGGTTAGGGGAACCTTTGGAAGAGGACAGGGCCCAAATAGGATAGAAGAAACACCACCTACTGATAACAATGGGGGAAATTAGTATAGGGGTTCATTTCAGAGAGAAGAATATACAAAGGAAAAGGACCACCAAGAGGTGGGTATGTGTAAGATCATGGTATGCCAAACTAGGCCCTTAAGTGGCAAGGAAAATTTAGAAAATCAGGTCTAGGCAAGTTGACATAAAAAGTTGAACAAGTTATAAATATTATATAAAAAAATATTTAAGAAGAGAATATATAGAAAATTAAATTTAGATTCTAATATGCTAGGATTTTTTTAAAAAAAATTATTATATATGTTGAAAATTTATAATTTCAATGTAGTAGTACAAAAATTGCAGGAAAAAATAAGAAGCAAGTGTATGTCTGACCACCTTAAACACAATCAAATGATAATTTTTTTTTACAAGATTCTAGATATAAGTAGTAGAATCATGTCCAGATGTGACACATATTTTTTTGTAATTTATTTCCAAGTAAATAATTAATTATGATTTTTCTTGTACAACTTTTCTAGGATACAAAAAATCTCATGTCTCACCATGTTAACTTAGTCAAGAAACTTTATCAAATTGAATCTTTTTTAATTTTTCTTGTAGTAGGAAAATCATAGAATCTGACACATGTTTTGGATTTCAAAAATGTTATATAATTTGAAAGTTATAGCTATTTTTCAATAAGTCTATCAATCAGGACTAGGAAGATAACAAGTAGGTATATGTCTAACCACATTAAACAAAATGAAATGATAATATTTTTTTATAAAATTCTAGATAAAAGTAGTAGACTCATGTTTGGATGTGATGTATATTTTTTTGTAATTTTTTTCCAAGTAAATAATTAATTATGATTTTTCTTCTATAAATTTTCCTTAATATAAAAACTCTTGTGTCTGACCACCTTAACTTAGTCTAAACTTCATCAAATTGAAAGAATTGTTTATTATTATTGTATTAGGTGAAGCATAGAATATGATGAATATTTTAGATTTCAAAAATGTTATATTGTTTGAAATTTATAGTTGTTTTTCCAAGAGTCTATCAATCAGGACTTCAATTCACATCACTAGGTTTTGGCATGTTGGAAATGTAAATGGGAAAGTAATACTCACAGGGGGGGTGAATCAGAAATTACTGAGTTCTATCATTTTAATCTGTTAGAACTTTATGCATCATTTGAGCAAAACTTGTAGAATCTAAGTGACATATTTTGTTAAGCAGCATACATGAAATCACACATAACACAATAGATTTTGGTAACCCAGAAACCCTTAAAAGGTAAAATTAGGGTGGGGATGACACCCAAAAATCTTCAATACTCTAGATAATAAAGTTTTCCTATTAGGGCTACAGATTGTGATCAAAACATGATCTACCCTATGAGAGGTCTGCTTTGTTAAAAGCTAAGAGACTTATACAGTCTACCTTGTTAAAGGATTTACAAACTTACAATAAACTAAGCACTCGACAAAGAGATTTACAAAAGTCTACTAAGGCTACTCAGTTAAGAGATTTACCTTGATACACTGGTCAAAATGTCTCAGTATCTAATCTTTTGGTTTGTATTGATATGCTGATTATAAATCTTCTCTTTACCGTATGATTGTGATCTCTTCTATCTGATCCTATCCTTTCACTGCTTTGCTCGGTTACTCAACTCTATTTGAATACTTCTCCTGATCATTTCCTCATACTCGTATTCATTTGATCTCAATATCTCCTATTCTCTTTTATTCACACACACATCTCTGATCTAGATCTTTCCCTTATATAGTAACAAAAACATTTTACCGTTACAAGATCTACGATACATATATTTTTCTATTAATGCCTAAACTATACAATTTTTTTATTGGCTCTAGGTTTTTCATAGGGATTAATGATAACAATATGGAGCATAATCACCTCCATAATTACCTCAATACAAAACATTATTATCACCAAAAATAGTTTACCTTGATCATTGTGCCATTCTAGACTTGTATGCCATTTCTAGCTAACTCGGCAATAGTTATTCCTGGCACTCGGCATCAACTGTACTCAACATTAGTTGAACTTCTCTATCACTCAGTAATCATTGATATATGTAACTCGGCATTAGTTATACATGCAGTATATTACAAAAATAATGTGACCATAACTTTACTTAGTAGTACTACTGCTTGGTAAGTATACAATACAAAACTTGGCCTTTACAAAATGACTTGGTCACACTGATGACCAATCACCATTTCCTAGATATATGACTAAGTGTAAGACACTAATAGGAAAAAAAATTATATAGATCTACAATCTCCCCCTTTGACATTAGTATAAAAAAAACTTTGACATGTCATTCATATATAAAATTACAAAAATATGTGTGTACTAGCCTAATACTCCCCCTAAGATATATATACATATTCAAAGTTGTTTTACTTGTCCCTATTCACACTCATGTCATGATGATTCCCCCTTGTTTTTGACATGACTAATTTCTTCATCAGTAGGTAAGTTACAAATTTTCTCTGGAAAAGGTTTGTGTAACACTGTGATCATGTATAATGCATATGTCCATGCAGTTGAAGCGAGATTTAACACTTCAGTTTGTACTTCTATCTTTAAGATCTTTTCCTCAAGTGGTTAGACTTCCCTATGAGAAACCTTTAGCTCTGATACCAATTGTTGGAAATGTAAATGGGAAAGTAATACCGAGAGCGGGGGGGGTGAATCAGAAATTACTGAGTTCTATCCTTTTAATCTGTTAGAACTTTATGCATCATTTGAGAAAAACTTGAACAATCTAAGTGACATTTTTTTAAGCAACATACATGAAATCACAAAAAACACAATAGTTTTTGGTAACCCAGAAACCCTTGAAAGCTAAAATTGGGGTGGGGATGACACCCAAAAATATTCACTACTATAGATAATAAAATTTGCCTGTTAGGGCTAGAAATTGTGATCAAAACATGATCTACCCTATGAGAGGTTTTCTCTGTTAAAAGCTAAGAGACTTATACAGTCTACCTTGTTAAAGGATTTACAAACTTACAATAAAGTAAGCACTCAGCAATGAGATTTACAAAAGTATACTAAGACTACTTGATTAAGAGATTTACCCTCATACACTAGTCAAAATGTCTCAATATTTGATCTTTCAGTTTACACTGATATGCTAATTATAGATCTTCTCTTTACTGTATGATTGTGATCTCTTCTCTCTGATCTCTCTTGATTTTGTCCTTTCACTGCTTTGCTCGGTCACTAACCTCTGTCTGAATACTTCTCCTGGTCATTTCCACATACTCATAGTATTCATTCAATCTCAATATCTCCTATTCTCTTTTATTCACACACACATCTCTGATCTAGATCTTTCCCTGATATAGTAACAAAAACATTTTACCGTTACAAGATCTACAGTACAAATATTTTTCTATTGCCACTTAAACTATAGAATTTTCTAATTTGCTCTAGGTTTTAAATGGGATCAATGATAACAATATGGATGCATAATCACCTCCGTAATTACCTCAATACAAAACATTATTATCACCAAAAATGGTTTACCTCGATCATTGTGCCATTCCAGACTTGTATGCCAATCCTGGCTAACTCAACAATAGTTATTCCTGGCACTCGGCATCAACTGTACTCGACATCAGTTGAACTTCTCTGTCACTTGGTAATCATTGATATATGTAACTTGGAATTAGTTATACACTCAGTATATTACAAACATAATGTGACCATAACTTTACTCAGTAGTACTACTACTCGATAAGTATACAATACAAAACTTGGCCTTTACAAAATGACTCGGTCATAGTGATGACTGACCATCATTGCCTAGATATATGACTAAGTGTAAGACACTAATAGTTAACAAAATTATAGAGATCTATGATCTTCCCCTTTGACATTAGTGGCAAAAACACTTTTTCATGACATTCATATATACAATTACAAAAATATGTCTGTACTAGCCTAATACTCCCCCTGAGATATATATACATATTCAAAGTTGTGTTACCTGCTCCTGTTCACACTCGTGTCATGATGATTCCCCCTTATTTTTGAGAGGACTAATTTCTTCATCAGTAGGTAAGTTACAAATTTTCTCCAGAAAGGTCTCTGTAGCATCGTGATCATGTATAATGCATCTGTCCATGCAGTTGAAGTGAGATTTAACACTTCAGTTTGTACTTCTATCTTTAAGATCTTTTCCTCAAGTGGTTAGACTTCCCTATGAGAAACCTTTAGCTCTGACACCAATTGTTGGAAATGTAAATGGGAAAGTAATACTGAGAGGTGGGGGTGAATAAAAAATTATTGAGTTCTATCCTTTTAATCTGTTAGAACTTTAGGCATCATTTGAGAAAAACTTTAACAATTTAAGTGACATATTTTTCTAAGAAAAATACATGAAATCACACATAACACAATAGATTTTGGTAACCCAGAAACCCTTGAAAGGTAAAACTGGGGTGTGGATGACACCCACAAATCTTCACTACTGTAGATAATAAAGTTTTCCTTTTAGGGCTACAAATTGTGATCAAAACATTATCTACCCTATGAGAGGTCTACTCTGTTAAAAGCTAAGAGACTTATACAGTCTACCTTGTTAAAGGATTTACAAACTTACAATAAAGTAAGCACTCAGCAAAGAGATTTAAAAAAGTCTCCTAAGACTACTCAGTTAAGAGATTTACCCTCATACACTAGTCAAAATGTCTCAGTATCTGATCTCTCAGTATGGACTGATATGCTGATTATAGATCTTCTCTTTACTATATGATTTTGATCTCTTCTATCTGATCTTTCTTGATTCTTTCCTTTCACTACTTTGCTTAGTCACTAAACTCTATCTGAATACTTCTCGTGATCATTTCCTCATACTCACAGTATTCATTAAATCTCAATATCTCCTATTATCTTTTATTCACATACACATCTCTGATCTAGATCTTTCCCTTATATAGTAACAAAATATTTTTACCATTACAAGATCTATGATAGAGATATTTTTCTATTGCCACCTAAACTATACAATTTTTTGATTGGCTCTAGGTTTTACATAGGGATCAATGATAAAAATATGGATGCGTAATCACCTCCATAATTACCTCATTACAAAAACATTATTATCACCAAAAATAGTTTACCTCGATCATTGTGCCATTCCAGACTTGTATGCCAATTCTGGCTAACTCAGCAAAAGTTATTCCTACCAGTTGGCATCAACTATACTCAGCATCAGTTGAACTTCTCTATCACTTGGTAATCATTGATATATGTTACTCGGCATCAGTTATACACTCGGTATATTACAAACATAATGTGACCATAAATTTACTTGGCAGTACTACTGCTTGGTAAGTATACAATACAAAACTTGGCCTTTACAAAATGACTCGGTCATAGTGATGACCGACCATCATTGCCTAGATATATGACTAAGTGTAAGAAACTAATAGTCAACAAAATTATAGAGATCTACATGGCATACCATGATCCTTCACATACCCAGGTATGTTTTAGTCCCTAGGAAGAACTAATTTAGTCTTCACCGACAGATGCTATAATTGCAACCAATTGAGGCATACAATGGGTAGATGTTCTGAAAAGGCTTCTTCATCATTAATGTGTGAAAGGAGGAATCAATTAGTGTAGGAAGGACCTTATTGGATGGGGAGAACATTATATTAAGAAGGATGTTGTTAAAAGTTACCAATATCATAGGGCCTCCTCAGAGGAAGAGATTATTCAAGACTACTTGTAGGTCTCATGGAAAGATATGAAAAGTGATAATGGACTCTATATCCACTGAGATCATGTAGTATCTAGAGAGATGGTGAAAAAACTAAAGCTTAGAAGGATACCTCATACCACTCCCTACAAGCTATCATGACTAAATAAAGGACAACAAATAGTAGTTGATGAATAAACTATGGTGGAGTTTGAAATAGAAAAATACAAGGACAAGATCCTATGTGACATATTTCCCATGCATGCATGTCACCTTCTTCTAGGATGCTCATGGAAGTATGATGTGAAGGCCATACATGATGGTAAGATGAACAATTATGTGATCACCAAGCTAGGAAATAAGTTTTAGATGGATCCATTAAAAGAACCTAATGAAGAGAAGCATTGTGGAACCAGTGTGGTGCTCTTGAGTGGGAAGGTGTTTCTAAAGTTTATGAAGAAGGAGAGAGAGGTATGTTGTGAATCTATAGTGAAGCCAAAGGAGGAGGCTAAGGAGAAAGTTAGCATACCACCAGAGGTACAAAAATTATTGGAAAAGTACCATGAGATAGTAGAAAATGGGTTTCCAAGTGCATTTCCACCTATGAGGGAAATAAGCCATCAGATTGACCTCATTCCTAGAGAAAATTTTCCAAAAAAGTCAGCATATAAGATGACACCAAGCCAAAATGTAGAGATAGCAAAATAGATCCAATTTTTGTTGGATAAGGGATTGATAAGGAAGAGTTTGAGCACTTGTGATGTACCCACTATCCTTGCACCAAAGAAGGGAGGTACATGGAGGATGTGCATTTATTCTAGGGCCATAAACAAGATTATAATTAGGTACAGATTTCCAATTCCAAGAATTGAGGATTTGTTAGACTATTTGGGAGGCTCTTGTTATTTCTCCAAGGTAGATTTGAAGTTAGGCTATCATCAAATTAGGGTTAGGCCTAGTGATGAATGAAAGAAAACCTTCAAGACAAATGAAGGGATGTATGAGTGGCTTGTGATGCCCATTGGCCTAACTAATGCCCCTATCACATTCATGAGGCTCATGAATGAAGTGCTGGTAGACTTTATAGGTAAGTTTGTAATAGTTTATCTTGATGACATTCTAATTTTTAGTAGGTCTAAGGAGGAGCACATGGAGCATTTGGAGTAGGTCTTGAGGAGACTCTATCAAGAGAAGTTGATGATCAATCAAAAAAAGTGTGATTTCTTGAAAATTGAACTAGTTTATCTTAGTTTTGTGGTTACTAATGGCTGCATGAAGATGGACTTTGATTTGGGGTTACCAAAGACACCTAGGGGACATGACAGTTTATTTGTTGTGGTGGACCATTTTAGCAAGATGGCACACTTCATACCATGAAAGGAAACTAATGATGATTCACATATTGAAGGTATATTCTTCAGAGATGTTCTTAGGATCCATGGATTTCCATTGAATATAGTAAGTGACAGAGACAACAATTTTGTGGGCCACTTTTGGAGGACCCTATGGAAGATGCTAGGTACAAACTTTTCTTTCTCTTTATCCTACCATCCACAATTAGATGGACAAACGCAGGTAGTGAATAGGTCACTAGGGAACTTGCTAAGATTCTTAACTAAGCAACATGGACAATCATGGGATCACATCATAGGCTAGGAAGAATTTGCCTATAATAACTCCATTAATAGGAGTACTAGTAAAAGACCCTTTGAGATAGTCTATGGGACTCATCCTAGAGGAATCCTAGAGTTGATAGATCTCAGGTTGAAAGACAAGAGGAGTGCTCAAGGGGAGACATTTATAGAATAGATGAAAGAGTTGTATGAGTAGGTCAAAAGGACATTACAAAAGTAGGGAGAGAAGTATAAATCCAAGGTAGACTAGTAAAGGAAGGACTTTCAATTCAAGGTGGTGGATTTATTCATTTCTTATCTCTGGAAGGAGAGACTGTGCAAGGGCTAGCCTACCAAATTACTGATGAAGAAGATAGGACCATTGAAGATATTGCAAAAATATGTCAAGAATGCTTATGAAGTGGAATTGCCTCCTAATTTAGGCATTTCACCCATCTTTAATGTGTGTGACATGTATCCCTATAAGGGACCATCTCTAGACATAGGTCCAACTGTTCTTTCATACTTAGGAGATGATGATTTGGTAAAAGATTTTCCAACCCCAATCCCATCGAAATTGGACAGTATATTGGATTCTAAGGTGATAAAAAAGACAAGGGTACTTATAAGGAGTATCTAGTTAAATGGTAGGGGTTACCTGATGCTGAAGCCATATGGATGACAAAGCTGGATATACTAAAGCATGGAGTCAGCATTGAAGACCTCCTAACTCAAGAAATTTGAGTTCTTTGTCCCAGAGGAGTATGGTGTAGAGAATCTCCCATTTTTATAGCTTAGTGAGTATTTAGGGGTGTGATAGGTTTTTGGTGTAAGTTGGAATAAGATCCATTAGGTTGGATCCATGGTTACATTTGTAAGAGCCAAATGAGCTCATGAGGGGTTAGTGGTCTATTTGGCCTAAATGGCCTATAAAGACTCTAAGTGCTATTTTTGCATATAAATGGTCTATGATATGTCTTAGGACCTTAAATTTCCTAATATAGGTCATAGGAGTCACTCTTAATCTTTGAGTTGATCCAAAAGGTCAAATGGCACTAGAAGTCAAAAAGTAGCTAGTAACTTTGCAAAGTTTCTCGAGCAACGTTTGCAACTCCTTGCTCAAAATTGAAAAATGGAGTTGGAGTAGTTGTAATCAACCATTCTTGGTATATGAGAATGGATTTGATGCATTTTAAAGGCTAATTAAGTTTTCCACTGATTTCCATAATTAAGAACTTCCTATACAGATGATATACTGTAGTTCTCATTAATTGTAGGGATTTTCTTATTTCTTGTATGGCCTATACAGATTGGTTAGGGTGATCAAGACCCATAGTAGTGTAGAGTGTTGTGCTACCTTCCTCTTTCATTGATTATATTGTTTCCAAGTTAGCGTAGTGAATTTTGAAAGAGATTTCAAGGCACTGGTCTATAAAATCCATTTACAGAGTCTGAGTGCTTGAAATGGCTGAAACCATAGGGGATAGAAGGTTAGAATCTTTACATATCCTTGATTTTTCCATTTTTTTGTGGTACTAAAATTTCTAGTCTAGGAAGGAAGCCCTATGGCTAACTCTTATGAACATGTGAGCCAGGACAGGGAAAAGAAGTCACTAGTTCAAGCACCCATGATCTTGGAAAAGGAACTTAGTGGAATTTGTGGAAGCCCTAATGAGTCTTCTTGAATAATCAAAAGTTTTGAGAAGGTGTAATGAGGCTTGAAGACCAATTTGGTAACAATTGGTTCAGACTGGTCCAGAGGCCTAATTAATAGTCTAAGAACTAGGGCCTGATAGAAATTGGAGTTGTGGGTGCGACCATAGGCTACAAATTTTGATTAGATTAGTGTTGATAGATAAATTTAATATTTTAAATGTCTTCTATGATGTTTTTTGGAGGAATTGGAAGTACTAGACCAAAAATAGTGAAAATAAACCTACTAGGAAATGAGCCAATTAGGCGTCCTACTGAATTTGATAGCAAAAAGCTTAGTAAAGTATCAAGAAGTGTGGGGAGGGTTCCAAATGAATTTTTAAGTGCCAAGGACTTAATTAAGAGTAGATGTGATGTGAGTGAATATCCTAAGGAAGTGTATAGGATTCTAGGGGGAAGATCTAGTGAAGAAGCCTACGGGATTGAAGGGCTAATTGAACTTAGAAGTTGTGAATCTTCTATAAATCAGCTATACCCTGGACTAGAAGTTTATTGAGAGGATATTAGAGATCTAAATTGGAGAATAAAGCACAAAGAGTAACCATTGGATGGTTCGAAGAGGTTATAATTATTGGAGGAAATAGTAGAGTCATAAACCCTCTACATCATAGCCTCCACCTAAATCTGGGTCATGTTCAAAGAAACCTTTGTTAGATCTCATATATCCTGAGGAAAATTTCATCCTTTCCTTTTTGGGTTCGCTTTAATATGCTTGCTAGGACCCCAACCTTCCTCATTGCCTTTCACTTTGTGAATTTACAAGCCTGGCATAATCTTTTCTTGATGCATATTTCCCAAGTTAACCACCATGGTGTTCATGTTGTTAGAAAAATATTTTATGACCTTATTACTTAAATTCATAATGGATTGAAGATTTTTCCTAAGTTTCATCAATATATCCTACATTCCTACAATTTTACCTTCATAATCTTTCTTTATCTTCTTAATAGAATCTACTATATTTTCTAGACAATCAATAAATGATTATTTTTCTTCCTCAATCTAGCTAACCTCAGTAGTGTTCTCCTCCAAAACATGCTTCTATACACTAGTAGTGTGCATATGATCCTATCTACTACAAATATCCCTCTATTTCAATTTGATTTCTTTTAATTAGTTGAAAACTAATTTTATAACTCTTCAAAAATAAATAACTGCATTACATGTAACTCAAGTAATATCATTTAGGTATTCTTAATGAGACTTCATGTTATGAAAATCATCAATAAAGTCATTTGGGGGAAAGGAATATCATTCAAATTAGTTTGAGGAATAGAAATAGAGGAATCATATATAATAGGGGAATTATGCCCTCTCTTCAAACCCATATGTGAATCCATCATAGAAATTTATTTCCCTTTATTCATAGGTGGTTTTTTTTTTTTTTTAAGTAAAAGTGGATGAACCACTATATATATTTAAATATTAATAAAAACTAATTCAAAAGCTCAACCGGGAAAGAACAAAGAAGAAAACCCAAAATCATCGCTATTTACAAAATTTTATAAGGTTAAACCTTGTACAATATTAATTACATGTATTTTCACATTGCATTACAATCGAGAGGCAAGGAACAATTTGGAAAAAGCCTAAAAATGTCTAAAGACCGAAACATTTTCAACTCCAAGCTGAAGTTTTCAAGACCAAAATAATTGATAAACATCGAGTCAGGTATACACTAACATGTGTATGAACATTTAAAAAATATAGCCAAGTTGATCAAAACCTCAAGCTACTCCTCCATTGCATTAGCCACGTATGGGGAAAACTCTGGCTGAGAGTTTGGTGATCAACCCAAGGTCTTAGTAAGCCGTCCTGAGATCGGCTCAATCTTAGAGTTTGGATTCCACCTAGAGCCATACACTTCATCACCAGAGTCCCTAGAAGAAGAATCAAAATCAATCCAACCTAGGTTTGTACAGTGTGGGTGAGCACGGTGAACCACTGGAGTGCCACTGGCCTCAGCAAAAAGAAAAATGTGTCCACTCGGGCTTGTCATTGTAGGTACAAGGACAACTAGAAAAAGGACTGGGCAAGCAACATGACATAAAGAAGGGGGAACATTTGAGGCTTCAAGCAGTTTGAGAAGTGCCTCAACCACCATTTTAATCTTCATCTCCATTTCAAAACCCAACATTTGACCATACGGTTGCAAGGAACCCTTGACATATCAAAAGCTCTGCATTTCCAATGCTTTCTTGATACTATCGTAAGTGACCATGAATGCATGATTCTTAAGCAACAAGTGTTGAGAGAAAACACCATTCATAGGTGGTTTTTTGGCTTTCACATTTTTCTTAAAATTCCCAGAGGTAGGAGAAATAGAGACTTCTTTCCCCTTAATTTTATATTTATTCATAGACAAGGGTTTCACTTTACTTTTAATACATTTTTTTTCTCTTCACTAAATTAGACTCAAAGTCTTTCATCTTTTTATTCCACTCATCATCCTCTAAATTTATTATGCTTAAATCCTCTTCATCATCATCATACACTAAAATGAGGTCATATTTTTGAGATAGGGTAGGGCTTAAAATAATATCTCAAATATTAAAATAACAAGACACTCCTTAAGGATAGGTTTTTTGTTGGGATTCTTCCTATGTTCCCCTATACTAGCATTTAGGGAAGAGAACAAATAAAAATGGATAGAGACTTTATCCTAATACATAAAATAGTTTAGAAGAATAAATTAGTGGTTGAAATTCCATGTAAACCTTCCATCCAAAGTGACATACTACATAAAAATCTTGAAGACCCCCATCTAGGTTGACTTAATTTTGAAATTTCTATAGCTACGTATATAAACTTTTACTAAATTATACTTCACACTCTCTATTTGAGGAAATTTCCTAACCACATTCTAAAAACAATTCTCTTAAAAATTTGCATCCCTCAGTGGAGAGGCAAATTATCTCAGCAACTAGGTTATCCTCAATGGTCACTTTCCTCCCAAATAGAGTAATCTTTTCATCCTTGAACCTTGAAGAAAAAATTATAGTAATCTTTATTGGCAAGGGAAACTACTATGGATAGTTTTTATGTTGTCCTTGATAGAAACTAAGCATCTCTCTTATGGCCACTTATTATATTTTATTAATACAGAAGGTCAAATTGGAAATTTTTCTTAGTATGAAAGAATACAGACAGCGTACAAGGTTTCATCAAAGGATCAGTTTGGATAGGCATGAATGAATTTAGAGTTGAAAAGATACAAGAAGATTCTACAAGGTATACAAAATGTTATCCTATGATCTTATCTATTTATGTTATTGTTTGTTCGAATTATGAAGTATGAAGAACAATTAAAGTCTATGGATGGATTGATTAGCAAACCTAATAGATCAATGATCCAATCGATTTACTGGTTGTAAGATATAAAATATGGATGGGGTCTAGGACAATAAGAGTTTGCCCATAAAAGAGACCCCAAAACCAATATTTTCCACATACATGAAATTATAATGATATGGAAAGTAAATATAGAAGACTAATATTGAAATGAAGAAATAAAAGGTTGTTACCTTCGAAAAAGAATCAGGTGAAAACCTTGTCAGACGGTCTCAAAAACTATTGATTTTTGCTATCCTAATCTGAACCTACAAGATCTAAAAAACCTAGAAATCTTTTTCTTTTCTAAGGGAGGTCATCCTTGACCCAAATGTGGGGTAAGATCTTACCCCGAAAAGTTGACCTTGACCTGCCCTACTCTGATGGAAATTCTATTCACAGATCCTCAAAGTTCGATGAAGAGGGTATCCAGATCTGGACTAATATTTGCTTTTCCGCACCTATACCTACAATAAAAATGGTTTTTTGTTTTTTTTTCGAGGGGGGAGTTTCCTTAGTCAAACCCCAGTTTACTAATTAATCTTGAAATTGAATTGAAATTCTAGTAGTAAACAAACTAAAAGGAACAATTCACCTTTCTTATGTTGAAACCCTTGTGCCAGATTCAAATCCTTGAATCCACAATTATGAATGGTCCAAATGAATGTATAATTGGATGTAGGATGTCTCAAAGCAATTGTCTCTATATCTTCAACACCAATCATGAATGGATCTTGGAATAGGAAGAGGCTTGAATGGAAATGGATGGAAGAAATCTTCAAGAAGAGGGCTCCATAGAGATTGAATCCTTCAATGGCTACCAATGGATCTCCTTTATGAATTAAATGCTTGAATTCTTGAAGGCTTGACTTCTTCAATGCTTGATCTTCTTTCTTGTGATTTCTTGAGCATGAAAGTGGATTGACAAAATGAGAAGAGGAGGCTCCTTTTTATAGTGATCTAGGGCACAAACTTCTATAGAGGCCACATAGAAAATAATAATTAAGGGTACATGGCACAAAACTCATGAGAGGTGCACATGAAGAGAAATTTAAACTAAAGTCTTGATAAAAAACTCTAGAAGGGTTCCACCCTTAAGATAGAAATAAAAATAATTATTTAAGAGCCTTGTCACAAATTTGAGGTAAGCCCAACCCAAAGTTAATTTGAGCATTGGGCACAAAACTCAAGAAAGGATAATCTCAAATAATAAATTATGAATCCTACACAAATCTCAAGAAAGGTCCATCTCAAGTATTAATTTGAGAATTCTACACTTAACTCAAGAAATAATGGCCTGGAAGAGGGGGAGAAGATAAAATTTTGATGAAACCCTGAAACTGGAACCTAACCCCGAGGACCCCAGAGCCTAGGGTCAAGGTCAAGGTCAAATTTGACCTAGGTCAAGGTTCAAGTCAACTTTGACCTAGGTCAGAGTTGAGGTCAACCTTGACCTAAAAGGTCAACCTTGACCCTGAGGTCCAAAATCTCAAGTTTGCAATTTAGGATGCCAGAATTATGCCGAAAAGAAGTGGAAAATGGAGCAAAATAGGTGGAAAAGCTAGATCCAAGTCAAAGAACCATTCAGGGTGTTCGACATGACCCAAAACCACTTACATGGAGGGATAAACTTGTCCAAAATGGAAGTACTTCCATTTTTTGATGATACATTTAGCCCCCACTTTAGCAAGAGTATGGACTTGATGCAAACTCTTGGTAAAGGAGATCACAAAGAAAAAGACAATATTATTGAAATAAAAGTGACAAAGGAATCCTCAAGCTCCCAAGGACTTGAGTCTTCATCAATGCCAAGATTTCAATAAGAGAGACATCACTAGAAAAAGAGAGAAAAGGAGAGAGAGGAGTGGCTAGCTCACCTAGTAAGATGTGTGTATCTCACTGTGAACCACAAAAAGGATAGGATGGACCATAAATAAAATAGTTAATATTCACCCCATAAAGTTATGCACCTTCTAGTGGCTTTGTGCATGTATGTAGTGTGTCTTCTGATGAATTTTATAAAGTACCCATGGATCCATATCCTTATATCACCATAGAATACATTTGTAAAATGTGTATCTTTTAAGGATATAGAAACTTATGTGTGTTACCTTCAAAGGATTTAGTATATTTGAAATTTAAAATGTGTGTCTCTTTAGGATTTAGAAACTTATGTGCCCTACCTTCCAAGGATTTAGCATATTTGAAATTGGAAATGTGTTTCTCTTCAGGATTTAGCAACTTATGTGCGTTACCTTCAGAGGATTTAGAATGCTGCAAAACAAAAGGTTATAATAAAAATGCATAATATATAATGAGGGAGGCCATATATATGACCCCCTCCGTAAGATAGAAAAAATACATACTATTTTGACATGTTAAGGAAAGAAAAGAATAAGGATAAAGCCTTCTTCAACATCAAGACAATATCCATAGACAACACCTAGTCCAAGCCAAGAAGGTCACAACTCCTATGAGGCCATGGAAGGGATGAATACAAAGAGATATCATGCAAGAAGGGAAAAACTAACCCTTGTGAGGAATAGCACACTATTGAGCTTCCAAGGTGAGAGATTTATCAACCATAGAAACCCAATGTTAAACAACCAAAGAGGTTGTGATCAAGGATAGAGATCCTCAATGAAAACCAAAATTTTCATGTATGATTGGATATCACATAATAGATAGATACTAATTAACCATGGGAAAAGTGGATCCTAAAAAGATAGAAAAAGAAGGGGATGGCATCGTTATCCCCCAAGTGT
The DNA here is from genome assembly GCA_027943335.1 of Chamaecyparis obtusa. Lineage (NCBI taxonomy): Eukaryota > Viridiplantae > Streptophyta > Pinopsida > Cupressales > Cupressaceae > Chamaecyparis > Chamaecyparis obtusa. The sequence continues at coordinate 34,533 of BSBK01003594.1, read as the reverse complement.
AGGAACAAGGATGGAAGGGGACCTATTATAATGATCACAACACTATGCAAGACAACGAGCCCCCAAGGATTAGGATAACATTGTTTACATAATGTGGAGCTCCATAATAGGAACATAAATTCTATTTAGAGAAAACAAGATTGAAATTCAACTCATTACCACATGATATATAAATAACCATACTATCAATGAGCTTCCTAATCTTATAATGTAAAGCTTGACATTCATTAGTAGAGTGATTATGAAATCTATGATACAAAAAAAAAGAGAGAGTCTTCAAGTGTGGACTACATTTCTTTTTGCGTTTAGGTCTAGTAATCATCTTAGCACGAAGGAGTTTAGGCAAAAGAACTTCTTGGTAAAATTCCTTCATTGGTTCATCATGTTTTGAAGTGTTATTTGAGATGTTGTTAACATTGATTTGTTGTTGAGGATTAAATCCCAATCCATAAGAATGCTCATGCTCTCCATTCTATAAGGAAATTTGAATTCCCTGTTTATGTTTACCACATCCTTGACCATTGAGTCCTTGTTTAACTAGGAAATGATAACCAAGACCATAATGAGAAGACATATCAAAAGAAGACAATGGAAGTTTAGTAGTAACTATGTCATTATTAGTAGGTTTGACATATTCATTGTGGGTAGAAGCAATGCAAAATTTATTAAGAAGGGCATTATAAGTAGAAACAAAAGATCATTGTTCAAACTCACTTTATTGCTTCATAAAATCAAGATCAGAAACCTTATATTCTCCAATAAAGGTAGGACTAAAATCCAAGGTTCCCCAATGATCACTAGGAAGAGCATTAGAGGAAGAAGGATTAGAAATAGGAGTATTGTAGGTTTGAATATTCAAACAAGTATTTGGTACATCATGCACATGAAGTGTATACATCGTGTTGTTATGTATAAACTTGAATTTACAATGAAGGGTGGAAGGAACAACATGCATCTCATCCAACCAAGGTCTACTCAAAAGAAGTTTATAATTGAGAGGTCCAGGCATAACATGAATAGGTGTATTCAGGATGACCAAACCTACTTTGATAGGTAAGGTAATGATTCCTAAAGTTTTCTTAGCAATGTTATCAAAGTCATGTATAGGAACATTGTCAAGTTGAATAGTTGAAAGATCGGCTTTAATCGCTTTGAGGATGTCCATGCTACAAAAATTAAGCCTAGATCCATTATCAATCAAGGTCCTATGAATGATTCTTTTATTGATAGTAACAACAACCATAAGAGCATCATATTGATTCTAAACTTGTTTAGAAGGTAAATCCTTTTGAGTTAATACAATGTTAGGACCACCCATGGTAGCATGCAAGCATTGTAATAAGTTATTGATGTTCTCTTGATTACGAGGCATAGTGGGAAGAGTTTCTAGAGCTTTTTGCAAGGCTTCATAGTAGGTAGGTAAAGTTTGAAGAAAATCCCATAAAGAAATCTTGGTAGGGGTATTTTGCAATTGGTTTATCAAATCATACTCCTTGCTAGGAAGATGGGGTGGAGAAGGAAGAATGAGTTGAGAAGGTGGCAAAGAAGTAGAAACCATTAGATTAGGTTGAATTTTATTCCTTGTATGATATGTGTGAGCTATAGAATCTTGGTCACTGAAAGACTCTAAATACTCCATAGGTTTACCTTTGATAGTAATGTGAGGATAACCTTTGATAGCAAAAAGGGTTTTTGGATAAACCATGTTAGTTGTCTCAACACTAAAAATATATTCACAAGAAGGAAGCAAAGAAGACATCCTAGGAGGAGATGAGCTAGGATCACAATTCTCTCTAAGATCATCACTAAGAGGGAGATAATTAAGGGAAATCATATCATTCTCTGCTAATGCCTCATCACTAGAAGGAATCCCAAGTGGAGGAAAAGGATTTATAATGTCATCCTCTTTCGCTAAAATGTCTACATAAGGGGAGTGTATTTTAGAAAAAGAGTCACCATCATGTATGAATATGTCATCCATTAATAAATCACCCTCTTGTATCAAAGATTCTTCATGAGGATGGGATAAATCAATGTCTTTATCCAAGGGATCATCCATAATGATTTCATGAGGAAGAGAATAATTGACATCCAAATCCAAAGGTTCAACCCAAATAGGAGGATTATCATCCCTATCAATAAGGATATTCATGTTGGGTTCACCAAAATATAAGATATAAAATATTGATGTGGTCTAGGACAATAAGAGTTTTCCCATAAAAGAGACCCTAAAACCAATATTTTACCCATACATGAAGTTATAATGATATGGAAAGTAAATATCAAAGACTCGTATTGAAATGAAGAAATAAAAGGTTTTTGCCTCCGAAAAAGAATCGACTGAAAACCCTGTCAAATGGTCTCAGAAACTATTGAATTCAACGCTCCCGATTTGAAACTACGAGATCTACAAAACCCAAAAATATTTTTCTTTTATGAGGAGGTTGTCTATGACTCAAAGGTAGGGTAAGATCTTACCCTGAAAAGTTAACCTTGACCTACACTGCTCCAACGGAAATTTTGTTCGCGGATCCTGAAAGTTCGGTGAAAAGGGTATTTAGATCTGCACTGATATTCATTGTTCTGCACCCATACCTAAAAGAAAAAATAGTTTTTTTTGTTGAGGGGGAGGGTTTTTCCTTAGTCGAACCCCAATTTAGGAATTAACCTTGAAATTGAATTGAAATTCTAGTAGTAAACAAAGTAAATGGAACAATTCACCTTGCTTATGTTGCAACCCTTATGGAGGATTTGAATCCTTGAATCCACAAGTATGGATGCTCCAAATGAATGTAGAATTGGATGTAAGATGTATCAAATCAATTGTCTCTAGATCTTTAACACCAATCTTGAATGGATCTTGGAATAGGAAGAGGCTTGAATAGAAATGGACTAAATAAATCTTTAACAAGAGGTCTCCATAGAGATTGAATCATTCAATGGCTGCTAATGGATCTCCTTGATGAAGTGAATGCTTGAATTCTTGAATGCTTCTATTCTTGATATTGTTTCTTGAGAGTTATTGAGCATGGAAGTGGATTGGGAAAATGAGAGGAGGAGGCTCCCTTTTATAGTGATCTAGGGCACAAACTTCTAGAGAGGCCACATAGAAAATAATAATTAAGGGTCCATCACACAAAATTGTAGAGAGGTGCACATGGAGAGGAAATTAAATTAAATTCTTCAAACAAAACACTAGAAGGGGTCTACCCTTAAGATAGAAATAAAAATAATTATTTAAGAGCCTTGTCCCAAAATTTGACATAATCCCAACCCCAAGGTTAATTTGAGCATTAGGCACAAAACTCAAGAAAGGATAATATCAAATAATAAATTAGGAATCCTACAAAAATCTTGAGAAAGGTCCACCTTAAATATTAATTTGATAATTTGACACTTAACTCAAGAAATAGTGGTGTCGAAGAGGGAAAAGATAAAATTTTGACAAAACCCCGAAACTAGAACCTAACCTCGAGGACCTCGGACCCTAGGGTCAAGATCGAGGTCAAATTTGACCTAGGTGAGAGTCAAGGTCTACCTTGACCTAAAAGGTCAACCTTGACCCTGAGGTCAAGAATCTCAGGTTTGCAATTCAGGATGCCAGAATTATGTCGCGAAGAAGTGGACATGGGGTAGAACAGGGGAAAAAGCTAGATCCAAGTCAAAGACCCATTTAAGGTGTTTGACATGACCCCAAACCACTTACTCATAGGGCTAAAGTAGTCCAAAATGGAAATTCTTGCATTTTCTAATGATACACTAGTTTTTTTGATGAATCTTAGATGGTAGAATGTATTCATGAAATTGTTTATGGTTAGCATGTGTATTTGTGAATGGGTTTGGGTTGGCGCTTTAAACATTATTGTTGGATATTGTTGATGAGATTGATGGATATTACTGATGCATTTTATATGTTTAATCACTAAATTATCTTGGTGTTAAAATTGGCATAATAATATTGTCATTCATGTTTTATCACTGATGTCAACATATGTTTCTATAAGGAAAATAGACTAGTTATTACAATATATAGATACTGTACATATGTTTCAGAAGGTATGAAGTTAGTTGAGAGTACAGGAAGATGATATTATGTGTAAGATTTCATGATGTGATGTTGTGTGTTGGATGAGTTACATATGTTTTGGTGAAGATTGGTTACTGGACTGTGACAGTGAAAGTTGATAGAGTAAGTCTCTGTGGTTCAGGTATATCGTACAAATAGTATGGATTCAGTGTATGAAAGCTTAATGAATGACATATAGTGTATTGAATAATTTTATTTAGTCTTCTCAAGGTATGGAAAGAAGGATAACATCAGTTATGGCATGTGTTCTTGAGAAGAGCTATTTGGAAGCCGACTTGAGAGATGTAGCATGTATTATGAATGGCAAACATGGATTATGGATGTCGGTTCTTAAATGATGTAATATTATTCTTGTATCCTTTTTTTAGATACCATATCTATCCTTACAAGGATTTATGTAATTGTTTGTGTATTAGGAAAGGCTAATTGGATGACCTGATCATGAAAGATTTAATAGGGTATATATGTAGTATATTTAATTGGAAAAGATAGATCTGATATGGATATATTGTGAAAGAAGATTGTGGAAGCTGTGATCTTATATCCACTGGATGTAGAAAAGAGGATTGTTTGTACTTCATTGGAACTGATCATGCAAAGATAATTTCTATCAAATAGTTCAAAAGGTTTGTGTATTTCCTCATACACAATTGTGTTTTGAACATTGTGTTATGAAGGTGGACATAACTATCTTTGGGAAGTGAGCCTAGGTAATGAGCCTACCCTTTTCTTTGACTCCTAATAGGGTTTTTCCTCTAACAAGGACTATGTACTATAATGTTCTAATGAGATCCTAACAGGGCTAGATCTTACAACAAGGATACTATACTATTAGTACATCATGAATGGGTGTTAATTCCCACTGGGGTTTTTATCTTTAACAAGGTTTCCTCAACAAAAAATATTGTTTTATTGTGCTGGAATTCATTGTGCTCATTTGGTTTGGAATTGCAGCTACTTAAAATAAGTTTAATATTATGTCATATAACTAATTCAGCCCCCTCTCAATTATATTAGTGGACTGTTATTGCTAATAATTGGTATTAGAAAATCTGGTCCTTAGAGAGAAAGCTAAATAGCTTGAGGTGATCGTGGATATGGTGTACTATAGGAAGGATAGTCTGAAATTTGATGCTAAAAATTTTGATTATTGGAAGAAAAAGATGTGAACTCATTTCCTATGTTTGGGTATTAACTACTAGATGATTACAAAGAATCATGTTGCTATGAAGGCTGAGGATGAACTGGAAAAAGCTAGTGATGATGAAAAGAAGGTATTTTCATATAACATGGTCACAAGGGAAGAACTAATCAATGGACTCTTTGAAGGTTAATTTACTGAGCTTAAAGATCTAGATTTGACACACAATATTTGGGTAAGATTAGAAGCACTTCATGAAGGAGACAAGTTTACCAAGCAAGGGAAGTTGGAAAAATGGAAAACAAGAATGGAGAAGCTACAAATGAAGGATAATGAAAGCATTAGGGCTTATGTTCAAAGGGTTACAAATGTTGTAATTAGAATAAAAAATTGTGGAGGCACTTATAATGAAGAATTCATTGTAGAGATCCTTAGATCATTGATACCTGCTTACAATACTAAACCTCTGACTATAGAAGAAACTATACCTTTGACTTTGAACTTTAGTAGAGAAATGTTGATTACAAAGCTAACTATCTTTGAAACTATTGAAATAGGAGACTTTGTATCTAATGTTGAGACAACATTTAAGGCATCTGCACAAATAAAGATAACATCTGCATTGCCTAGCACTAGCAGTGAGAACTTAGAAGAAGAGCTTGGTGAGTATGTTGAAGAATGGGAACAAATTCAAACAAAAAAAAGAAATCTAGATGAAATTTTTGCATTGATCACTAGAAGAGAAAACAGAGGTAAGGGTAAATTTGAAGGAAAGTTACCTGTGAAATGTTTTTCATGCAATAAGATAGGTCACTTAGCATGTATATGTCCTACAAGAGTTCCTAAACACAAGCCTAAGTTTTTCAAGTCTAAGTATTCAAAAGATAAGGAATGTTATTATGCTAGTGAAGGTATTTCTTATGATGATGATTATGATTATGATGAGATTGGATTTATTTCAATTAAGGATGAAAAACCAATTCATCAAAAAAAATATTTAGTATCTCATGTGAATAAGAAATCTAAATGGGTCATAGATAGTGGCTGTCCACATCATATGACTGGAGATAGAAACAAGATTGTTAAACTAAATAGATATGATGGTAGTGTTGTGAGATTCAGAGAAAATGTTCCTAAACCTACCATAGGAGTAGAATCTATTTCTTTGAATGGAAAGACTAATACTGATAATGTATTTCTTGTTGATGGTCATAAGCATAATTTTTTGAGTCTTGGAACTGATGGAAATTTTTTTTTAATTATATTTCATTGATGGTAAATGTTTTATCATAAGTAAGTTAGGAAATTTGATTGCAACCAGTACTAAATCTAGAGGTAATGTATTTGAATTAAATACATATGGGGCCTCTTGTTTTATTGCAAAGGTAGATGATAGTTGGTGATGGCATATAAGGTTTTTTCATGTCAATTTTGATAACATTGTGAAGAAAAGCTTGACTAATGTTGCAAGATACCTAAAAAAAATATTCTAAAACCATCTAACACTATGTCTAGAGAATATGTTATGGGAAAGAAAACTAGAAATAGTTATAAAAGTATATCATATATAGAAAAAGGAGAGTTGGATCTGGGATAGATAGACCTATGTGGACCTACTAGGACAAGATCATACTATGGTGAAAGGTATTTCATACTTTTTGTTGATGACTTTTCTAGAATGATGTGGGTTACTTATTTGAAAGAAAAATAAGAAGCATTTTAAAAATTCAAGATATTCAAAGAAAAAGTAGAGAATGAATCAAGTCTAAAGATAAAATGTCTAAGATTAGATAGAGGTGGAGAGTTTACTTCAGATTTATTCAATTCATATTGTGAAGAGCATGGAATTCAAAGCCAAACATTTTCTCCTAGGACTCCATAGAAAAACTAAATAGAAAAGCAAAGGAATATAACACTACTTGATGCTTCTAGGACAATGTTGATTGAAGGAAATGTATCTCATTTACATTGGAGATAATTTTTTGGGACAACAATATACACTTTGAACCAAATTTAAATCAGAGAAGGTACAAGTAAGACTCCTTATGAACTATGGTTCTATCATACTCCTACTATGAAATATTTTAGAATATTTGGTAGTAAATGCTATATCAAAAGAGATGATGAAATAGGGAAATTTGATGCTAGAAGTGATGAAATAATATTTCTTGGTTATTCCACTAAAAGAAAGGCTTATAAATGTTTTAATTTGAGATTGAGAAAGATGATTGAATGTAACAATGTGAGGATAGATGAGAAGTTAAAAATACCAGAGAGAATGTATGATTGTATTTAGGATACAAAGATCAAGGAGACTGTTGCTACAGAAGAGGATGAACTAATTGAAGTTGAAAGTGAAAATGAGATTTTTGATGATGAAATAAATGAGGCTACTGAGATTCCTAAAACTACATGGTATGTAAAGAAAGATCATCCTAAAAATTAGATTATTGGTAATGCAAGTCAAGGAATAATGACTAGATCAAAAGAAAGGCAAGAAGTTTGTTTGATTTATGAAGTTGAACTGAGGACTACTAATGAATCTTTTAAAGATGAATCTTTTATCAAATCCATGCAAGAAGAATTAGAACAAATAAAGAAGAATAAAACTTTGGAATTGGTTCCTAGACCTAAAGACAAAAATGTGATAGGAACTAAGTGGGTTTTCAGAAACAAAATGAATGAAGAAGGAATTGTTGTAAGAAAAAAGACAAGATTGGTATGAAAAGGCTATTAACAACAAGAAGCCATAGATTTTGAAGACATATTTTCTCGTGTTTCTAGGATAGAAGCTATGAGACTATTCTTGGCTTATGCTACACATAATGACTTCAAGGTATATCAGATGGATGTGAAATCTACATTTCTAAATGGGGATCTTGAAGAGGAGGTATACATAGAACACCCTGATGGATTTCCTCTATCAGAAGATGGAGACATGGTATGCAAGTTGAAGAAGGAACTGTATGGACTGAAGCAAGCACCAAGGGCTTGCTATGAAAGGTTAGACAAGTACTTACTTCAACTTAGATTTAGAAAAGGTAATGCTGATAGTAATTTATATTTGAGAACTAGTCAAGATGGACTTTTGATAATATAAGTTTTTGTTGATGATATTATTTTTGGAGGCAATGATGAGACATGTAAGAAGTTTTCTAAAGAAATGGAGAATGAATTTGAGATATCCATGATAGGTGAAATGAAATTCTTTCTAGGAATGTAAAAAAATTAGAGCAAGAATGGCATTTTTATTTCTCAAACTAAGTATCTTAAAGAGATCTTGAAAAAGTTTGAAATGGAAGATTGTAAACCTGTGGGTACACCTATGGTGACTACTAATAAAATTTCAAATGATGATAAGACCAAGAGTTTTTTTTAGGCCAAGTATAGATCAATGATTGGAGGATTACAATATCTAACTCACTCTAGACATGATATTGCTAATGTCATTGGAATTATGGCAAGATATCAGACATATCCTAAAAAGACACACATGGTTGTTGTAAAAGGGATATTTAGATATCTAAAATGAACATTGGAATATTGATTATGGTATTGTAAAGATGATGATTTTGAATTTCATTCTTATACTGATGCGGATTGGTCAGGGAACATTGCTGATAGGAAGAGTACTAGTGGAGGTGCATTTTTCCTTGGGAAATGGTTGGTTTTATGGTTAAGTAAAAAGTAAGATTGTATAGCTCAATCTACTACTAAACCAAAGTATGTTACTACTACTATTAACTGCACTCAAATTGTTTGGATGAAACAAATATTGAAAGACATTGAGATAAATTTTGTTGAGCTAGTGGTTATCCATTATGATAACACTAGTATAGTGAATATGTCAAAGAACCCTGTGATGCATTCTAAAACTAAGCATATTTCTATCAAGTGCCACTTTTTGAGAGACAAGGTGGCAGAGAAAGAAATAAGGTCATAATACATTAGCACAAAGGAAAAAAATGCAAACATCTTTACAAAGCCATTGCCAAAAGATGCCTTTGAGTATCTCAAAGGTATGGTTGGGGTGTAGGACCCTCCTTATGAGAATGAAATGATGCACAGATGCATTAGTCTAGAGGTTTTTAGAGCCTTATAATATTATAGACTTCATGTATGGATCTAATCCTTAGGGGGAGAGACATATTTCTATCAAGTGTCACTTTTTGAGAGACAAGGTGGCAGAGAAAGAAATAAGGTCAGAATACATTAGCAAAAAGGAAAAAAATATAGACATCTTTACAAAGCCATTGACAAAAGATACCTTTAATTATCTTAGAGGTATGCTTGGGGTGTAGGCTCCTCCTTGTGAGAATGAAATGATGTAGGCATGCATTAGTCCAGAGGATTTTAGAGCCTATTATATTCTAGACTTCATGTATGGATCTAATCCTTAGGGGGAGTGATTGTTGAAGACAACTGTTGAAGATAGTTGATGACTTATCAAAACCTTTTCCATTGTTGTCAAAGGGAGAGAGATTCTATGAGAAAATCCATACCGTATGGGGAGATTTTATGGAGAAATACTATGCAAAGTTGTACTATGTGAGTATTGATTGGTTACAAATCTTTAGGTTGATAAAACTTTGGGATTATGGATTTTCCCATACATTGACATAAATTCCAAAGGGGGAGATTGTTGATCCATTTTATATGTTTAATCACTACATTATATTGGTGTTCGAATTAGATTTCATACTATTTTTATTCATTTTTTTCACTAATGTCAACATATGTTTCTATAAGGAAAATAGATCGGTTATTACATTGACAGATATTGTACAGATGTTTTAGAATGTGCAGAGTCAGTTGAGAGTACAAGAAGATGTTTCGATCTTATGTCTATGATTGCATGATGTAATTTTATGTATTGGATGAGTTACAAATGTTTTGGTGAAGATTGGTTACTAGACTATGATAGTGAAAGTTGATAGAGTAAGTCTCTGTATTTTGGGTATATCTTACAAACGGTATGGATTCGGTGCATGTAAGCTTAAGGGATGATAGTTACTATATTGATGATGCAGGAGCATCTCAGGTCCTTGGCAATCCTATCTCACCAAAAAAAAGAATTTGGAGTTTTTCTGTGTTGCTCAGTTTCTTCTTTAACCGAGTTGATTGGTAGTTGGTCAGTTCTCTCCTAGGCGGTTGCTTATTTCAATGGCACTTTACATTGGTTGTCTACTACTTGGTTATCTTGCTTACCGATGGGTTTAGTTTTATTTCCTATTTTGGTTGACTTGTGCATTTATATTGGATCATGGATTTAATGTTGGTATCCATAATTGGGAAGCATGGGGTCTTAGATTTGATTGTTACTTCCATTGATTATGGATCTGAAGGCTAACTCGGCTTGGTAGCTTCTTCTATAAATGTAGATGTTTGGTTGTACTTCAGGAGTTAATTTTTGGATAGAAGATAGTACACATTAGTTGGGAGATTTTTGATAGATCCTTGCATGTTTAAGGACTTCTAAGATTTATTGTAATATCAAGCCCTAACTGGGAAGGCCTTACAGCCTGGCATGTATGGTTCTATTTGATGATAATATATCAAAGATTTGGTATTCTCTCTCTCACTATTGCTATTTATTGCTTCCACATGTGTGCTGTAGGGTTGGATCATTAGGGTGGGCCATTGTTTGGCCCCTTTTCTCCCTACCTTGTGTTGGGTGGTTTCAGAGTGAGGTTAGATCTTGATCTAGTTTTGTGGATCTAGGATTGCAGGTTCCTCTTGAAGCCCTAGTGGAATTGTTGTGGGGTAGAAGATTTCAATCTGACCTACAATTGCAGAGGGTTGTCAAGATGGTTCATGGGAGGTGAGATGCAAATCCAAGATTGGCAGATATGCTAAGGCAAATTGTTGCTAGGTTAGAAGCAGTAGAGACAGCCCAAACAAGAGGTAGATATCTTGAAGATGTTAGTGATGATGAAATTGAAGAAAAATAGGTGAATGCAGAACCTACTCCTATTATGGATCAAGGCAAAGAAAGATTTTTGAAGGCTTTGACAAGTCTAAAGTCAACACCACATTTCAATCCTCCTGAGTATGGTGGAAACCTAGATTTTGATGAATTGGTGGACTGGATCACCAAGATGGAAAAGTATTTTGAATATGAAAACATTCCTAATGTTAAGAAGGTAAAGATTGCAAGCACAAAGTTTAAAATTGATGCATCCTTATGGTGGGAACACCTACAATTAGATTAGAAAAGGAAAGGCAAAGAAAAAATCAAGGCATGGAGTAAAATGGTCAATAAATTGAAAGGAAAGTTCTTGCCTTGTGATTATTAGATTAACCTAGTTCGGAAAATGCAAAGTTTGAGATAGACAAATAGCTCAATAAAAGAATATACTAAGGAATTCTACAGATTAGATATTAGATCTGAACATGATGAAGATGATGTGGAAAGAATTGGTAGACACCTAAATGGTTTGAGAGTTTCCATCCAAGAGGAAATTGGTATTGTCAAATTGGAGAACATTGAAGAGGCTTATCAATTTTCTTTGAAGTCTAAGGAGAAATTAAACAAGAGATATGAGCCAAGATAGAGGTCAAGGTGGTAGATTCCCTAGAGGAAGAGGTAGATCTAATAGTGAAAATGGTAGATTTGAACCAGAAAAGACAAATATAGACAAAGGAAACACCGAGTGGAAAGGTGAAAGTTCATCTAGAGGCAGAGGTAGTAACTATCAAGGTGGTTATGGAAAAGGAAGTTTCCAAGGAACTTGTTATAACTATGGAGAAGAAGGACATAGATCTTTTGAACGTACACAAGCTAGTAAGGCTGGTAGCAATAGAAATGCTTTGGTGCAAGAAGAGTCACCAAATGAACCTGAGAAAGAAAATAACTTGATGGTAAGGAGAACACTGTGGAATGAAAGAAAGAAGGAAGATCTGGTAAGGAAAATTTTGTTCAAAACTAGATGTAGAGTTTCTGACAGAGTTTGGAAGGTAATCATTGATAGTGGTAGCTCAAAGAATCTAGCATCTAAAGAGATGGTCACAAAATTGCAGTTGGAAAGGTTGGTACATCTGAAGCCCTATCAGATTTCATGGATCAAAGATGAGCATACACTCCTAGTAAGTAAAAAATGTTATGTGAATTTGAAGATTGGAAAGTACTATGATAAGGTGTTGTGTGATCTAATGCCTATGGATTGTTGTCATATTTTTTTGGGTAGACCTTGGCAATATGATAGACATGCTATATATGATGGGAGATTGCATAAGTATACTATTGTGGCTAATGGAAAAAAAGAGATGTTGTTACCATTGATGGAAGAACCTGTTAGTAATGTTTGCACATCTGTGAAAGTTTGTTTGATGGAAGGAAGAAAGTTTGTTAACTCTTTGAAGAGGAATGATGTGTGTTTTGTTGTGATTCCTAATATTCAGAGTAAGAAAATAGAGGATAATGTCCCATAGGAGATTGATAAATTACTCACTAAGTATAGTGATGTCATTTATGATAATGTACCTGATGGTTTTCCACTGAAAAGAAGCATTGATCATTGTATGGATCTAATCTCTAGATCTAGTTTATCGAATAAGGCACCTCATCAGTTGACACCTACCGAGAATTGGGAATTGAACCGACATATTCAAGAGTTGATGGAGAAATGTTTGATTAGAGAAAGTTTGAGTCCATGTGTAGTACCTGATGTATTACACTGAAAAAGAATGGAGAATGTGTATTGATTATAGAGAAATCAATAAGATAATAGTGAAGTATAGGTTTCCTATACCAAGAATGGATGACATAATGGACAGTTTGATTGGAGCAGAGTATTTCACAAAGATTGATTTGAAAAGTGGGTATCATCAAATTAGAATAAGAAAAGGTGATGAATGGAAGGCTACTTTCAAGACAAAAGAAGGTTTGTATGAGTGGTTGGTTATGCCCTTTAGTTTAACTAATGCACTGAGTACTTTTATGAGGTTGATGAATGAAGTTTTGATGATTGTATATATTGATCATATTATGATATTCAATAAGACTAGAGAAGAACATTTGTTTCATTTTAGACAAGTTTTGCAAAAATTGAAAGAGGATAAATTGTTGATAAATCTGAAAAAGTGTTCATTCATGAAAGAAGAGATTGTGTATTTGGGATTTGTTATTTTAGCTAATGGTTTGAAGATGGATCCTAAAAAGGTTGAAGCTATTTTGAATTGGCCTACACCTATGACTGCTATTGAGGTAAGATCATTTCATGGTTTGGAAAGTTTTTACTGAAATTTCATAAGGAATTTTAGTTCAATTTGTAATGCTATGACTTAGACTATGAGAGGAGACAAAAGAGAATTCAAGTGGACAAATGGAGCTGATAGAAGTTTTGAGACCCTAAAGAAGAATATTGTTGAATTACCTGTTTTGGCATTACCTGATTTCAGTAAAGTATTCCAAGTAGAATGTGATGCAAGTGGAAGTGTAATTGGAGCTATGTTGAGTCAAGAAGGTAAACTTATTTCTTTATTTAGTGAAAAGTTGAATGATTCTAGAAGGAAATATTTTGTGTATGATCAAGAATTCTATGCTATTGTTCAAGCATTGAAGAAATGGAGACATTATTTGATACTGAGTGAATTTGTGTTGTATACTAATCATAAGGCTTTACAGTATTTGGGTAGTCAGAATAAGTTGAATCAGACACATATGAAATGGGTTGATTATTTGTAGAGTTATACATTTGTGATAAAGCATAAGAGTGGAGTCAATAACTGAGTTGCTGATGCATTGAGTAGAAGAAGATCTTTGATGACTGAGATGAAAATTGAAGTTCTTGGTTTTGATGAGATGAGAGGTTCTTATGAGTTTGACCATGATTTTTTTGAGCCATGGAGAAAGTGCAGAGAACCTATTTCAGATCAACAAGACACTAAATGGGATGAATATTTTATTTAGGAAGGTATGTTGTTTAAAGGTATTCAATTGTGTATACGGAGAGGAGTAATGAGAACTAATCTGATAAAATAAAAACATAGTAGTGGTTTGGCTGGACATTTTGGTATTGATAAAACATGGAATTTGCTTAAGGAGAAATACTATTGGCTGCAGTCATATAAATATGTTTAAAAATTTGTGAAAAGTTGTGGAATTTGTCAAGTTGAAAAAGGAGTAAGTCAAAATACTAGATTGTATACACTGATTGTTGTTCCTGAGAAATCTTGGATTGATATCAGTATGGACCTTGTTCTTGGCTTACCAAATACAATAAGAGGTAATGATTCAATATTTGATTTTGTGGATAGATTTTCTAAAATGGCACATTTTATACCTTGTAGAAAGACATCAGATGCAGTACATGTAGCAGATCTCTTCTTTAAGGAAATTGTTAGATTGCATGGATTACCAAGGAGTATTATCTCTGACCGAGACAGTGAATTTGTTGGTTATTTTTGGAAAACACTTTGGAAGAAATTTCCCACTAAGTTGAAATATAGTTCTACATTTCACCCACAAACCGATGGACAGACTGAGGTTGTGAATAGAAGTCTGGGAAATCTTTTGAGATGTTTAGTTGGAGACACACCAAGTAATTGGGATTCTTTGTTAGCACAAGCAGAGTTTGCATATAATAATTCAATGAATAGGAGTACCAGAAAGACACCATTTGAGATTGTGAATGACACACAACCGAGAGGAATATCTGATTTGAGAGATATTTCAGATGAGAATAAGAAAAGTGTTGAAGAAGTAAAGTTTTCTGAGTATATGAAGATATTTCATGAGGATGTGAAGCTGAAGCTGGAAGACAATAATTAGAAATACAAAGACAAAGCTGATAGGTCAAGAAGACATTAAACTTTTGATGTTTGTGATGAAGTGATGGTTCATTTGAAGAAAGGTCGATTTCTTCTTGGAACATAAGGAAAGCTGAAGATGAAGAATTTTGGACCTTTCAAGATTCTGAAGAAATTTGACACTGGAAATGCATATGAAATTCAGCTACCTAATGACATGGACATATCACCAATTTTCAATATTGCTAATTTATATGAGTATCATGAACCTGATAAAGAAGTGATAGTACCGATAGAATATCCTAAGAAGCAGTATGATGAAGTTGAACATATTTTGAAGGAAAGAGTTGGAAAGAGTACAAGAGGAAAATAGTACATGGAATATCTGGTTAAGTGGAAGAATAGACCGATGGAAGATAGTTCTTGGATTTCACAGTCTGAGTTGGATGTAGCTTAGACTAGAACTACCAAATGATTTAGAGAATCATTTCTAAATAACCCCAGGTGTCTAATGCAGGAGAATCTCGGGTCCTTGGCAATCCCGTGTCACCAAAAAAAAGAATTTGCAATTTTGTTTGTGTTTCTCAGCTTCTACTTTAACCGAGTTGGTCGGTAGTTGGTCAGTTCTCTTCTGGGTGGTCAGTTATTTCACTGGCGCTCAACATTGCCTATCTGCTAGTCAGTTATCTTGCTTACCGATGGGTTTAGTTTTATTTCTTGTTGTGGCCGACTTGTGCATTTATATTGGATCATGGATTTAATGTTGGAATCAATCATTGGAAGCGTGTGGTCTCAAATTTGACCATTACTTCCATTGATTATGGATCTGAAGGCCAACTTAGCTTAGTAGCCTTTTGTATAAATGTAGATGTTTGGTTGTACTTTAGGAGTTAGTTTTTGGATAGAAGATATTAGACATTAGTTGGGAGATTTGTGATAGATCCTCTCATGTTTGAGGACTTCTAATATTTATTATAATATTAGGCCCTAATCGGGAAGGCCTTATAGCCTGACATGTATGGTTCTATTTGATGATAATATGTGAAAGATCTGGCATTGTCTCTCTCATTGTTCTTATTTGTTGCTTCTACATGTGTGTTGTAGGCTTGGATCATTAGGGTGCACCATTTTTTGGCCCCTTTTCCTCCCTTCCTTGCATCAATTGAACAATGTTTTTTGGTCTACACAAGGTGTAGAAACAAGGATAACATCATTTGTGGTGTGTATTCTAGAGGAGAGCTATTTAGAAGCCGACTTGAGAGATGTAACATTTATTATGAATGCTAAACATGGATTATAGATGTCAATTCTTAAATGATGTAATATTATTGGTGTATACATGTTTTAGATACCCTGTGTATCTTAGCATCGAGTTATGTAATTTTTTGTATATTAGGAAAGCTTAATTGGCTGACCTAATCATGAAAGATGTGATAAAGTATATATGTAAGATCTTTTCTTGGAAAAGATAGATGTGATATCGATATATTGTGAAAAAATATTGTGGAATTTGTGAGCTTGTATCTGCCACATGTAGAGTAGAGGATTGTTTGTAATTCATTGGAACTGATCAAGAAAATATAGTTGCTATCAAACAGTTCACAAGGATTGTGTATTTTCTCATATACACTTATGTTGCGAACAGTGTGTTCTGAAGGTGGAAATAACCTTCTTTAGGTAGTAAGCCTAGGCAGTGAGCCTATCCTTTTCTTCGACTCCGAACAGGGTCTGTCCTCTAACAAGGGCTATGTACTGTAATATTTTAATGAAATCCTAATAGGGCTAGATCTTCTAACAAGGATACTATATTCTCAGTTCATCATTAGTGGGTGTTAATTCCCACTAGGTTTTTACCTTTAACGGGGTTTCCTTGACAATGAATATTGTGTTATTGTGTTGGCATTCATTATGGTCATTTGATTTGGAATTGATGCTAGTTAAAAGTTAAAATTTTAATATTTTGTCATATAACTGATTCACCGCCACCCCCCCCCCCCCCCCCCCCCCCCCCTCCGTCTTAGTTATATGGGTGGATTTTTATTCCTAACAATTATACCTTATCTTCTTGAGGCTAACTAGTTAAGTTATTTTTTTTAAAATTGGGTATATAAGCTCTATTTTATGTAGGTATTTGATGATGAAAATGTGAAGGGATATAGAGTGAACTATAGAGATGATACATGGACATGTTTTACATGAAAATAACTAAAATATATAGGTTAGGTTGATGATAGTATATTGTACCTATATAGGATTGTATAATCATAGTCGATGTTATTTCTCAGTTCACTATTTTTAATTCTAGTGTAAGAATTGTGTATGGTAGTGAGGCTTTATATTTTTAAATTAGAGCAGTGATCTCTAGGTAGTATGCCTTAATTAAATTGCATTCCCCTTATGTAGTTTTATGCTTAACTAGGTTTTTATTTCTGTAGAAGTAATTACTTGTGGGTTCCATTCCCACCATGGTTTTTCCTATAACAGGGTTTCCACACAAAAATCATGGTGTCATAATGTTATGGATGTTTTTCTTATGTTTATATTCTTTACTTTTTATTATTTTTGGTTTATGGTTATGCAATCAATTCAATAAGGTTAAAAATTTTAGAACACTAGTTCAACCCCCCCACCTCGGTGCTTAGTGTTCCTCAATCGTAACAATTTGTATTAGAGCTTTGTTCCTCAGAGGAAGTCTAAAATTCAAGGAAGATTTAATATTTTTTGAAAGTATGCAAAAATAACTCTTGATTTCACTTGAAGATTTAAAAAATTCAAATGCTCATAACCTTGAATTAGAAGAAAAAAACAAGGAGGATAAAAGTTTCATTAATAATTTGAAGGAAAAATGGAAAAAATCTAGGGATAAAAGGAAATATCTATTAGGAATATTCCCAAGAGATAACTCAAAGACGGGGGGGGTGAATCAGCTATCTACAAGTTTCAATTCTTTATCCAATTAAGTATACTTAAGCATAAAGCATAAACATAATGAAAGAACACTTGATCACAACACAATATTTTTGTTACGAGGAAACCCAAATAGGTAAAAACCCTGGTGGGAATTGACACCCACTAATAATAGATACACACTATATTTGGATATTGGTGAACTGTGCTTAGACCTACTATCTAGATCAGTTCTAGCGTATAGAAAAAACACTTTACTTGGTCACACAGGCCTTCTTTTGATGGCTCAACACTTCACACACTCTGCTCTGCTCTACTTAATCAACTATGAACCATAATCAAGCAATCACAAATGATTGCCTATAAATATCTTTCCTCTAAATGATATAATAAAGTCAGCCTATTAGAACCACCTTGAAATCATATTGGAGAAACCATAAGAAACTTTGACAAACATTATGTTGTCTCTACTATGCACGCAACACATTCTGGGACCTATCGAAAAGGATAATTGTAGATGCACACTACACACTGTTGGCTCTACCAAAACAACTGTATCTTTCTCCTTAAGTTGAATTACTTCATACACTCTTAACCAAACATCAATAACTCTCCTCTAAGTTTTAATCCAAGGGTGCATACCCATAGGATAGGTGCAACTCCAGAACCAATAAAATCTTTTTCAGCTCTTCTGAATAAACATAGGAAATTGCTACTGGTGAATAGCGACTGCAAAACTTCACTTCTACTAATCAATAGACTATGCCTCCATGAATGAAACATCAATAACATGTCTTCAATATATATCCAAGTTCACAAGGCTCCATGATAGTTGTACAAATAAACATACATAGAACACTGTCAGGAACACTGCTAACACAAGGTGATGTATAAATATCTGTACTAACAGTTAAACTATGCGCCCATGATATCATATTGATATCATGTCCATACTACATATACTAAAAGATTACTACATAAGACTTCCATGCATTCTACTTTCCGTATGTTGTCATTAATGACAAACATACAGTCAGTACTAGCCTGCTGGCAAATCTCCAACAATATCATGTTGAGAATATCAAGAAGAAAGGAAATATTGATTATTCACAAGCCTTGGATGAAGTAAATGAAAAAATTTCAAAAGAAAAAGACAGTCTAAAAAATGAAATGGAATCCATGGTAATAAAGATGACTAAGGAGGTTGAAGAAAGGATAAAGAATGAACAACATCTTGAGAAATATTTCAAATAGAAGAATGATTAATGCCACAAGCTGAATGGTCAGATTGGATAATTATAGCTTGATTTTGAGAAATCTAGACATAATGAATAAGAATCTAAAAGGGTTAATGATGTTCTCTAGAGTGATCTTCACGAAAAAATTGAGACTCATGGACCTAACTAAAACAATTAAAGACTTGGATTTGAGAAGGGAGAAAGCTTTGGATAAAGAGAAAAAAAAAATTTATCATAAAAGAAGATTGTGGATCCTAGAAACACACCTATGAGACAACTTAATGGATAGAAATTCAATGGGAGATGTTTTATTTGCAACAAAATTGGAGATATGGAAAAGCAATGGAGGAGTATACCTAATACCACATCCTTTTCTAGTTATTATTTTACTTGATACAAATATGGACACAAATTAAGTGAATCCTAAGAGTAGGTGAATAATTATGTGAATGAAGGAAATATAGCCTTCTATAAATGGAACAACTTTGGAAAGATAGTGAAATAGTGATGATTGAGCACAAATCTAGTGAATCAAAGATATGGAAATTCAAATGTAGTACATTTAAATTGTATCAATTCTGGTCATATTGTTAGAATATGTAGATAAGATAATGCTAATGTTAACATGGGAGCATCAATAGAAAGAAACAATATGAAACATGATAAATAGAAGTAGAAAGTTGATGTAGAAGAATTTAAGAAAGAAATGAGAAATATTTGGGCTAGAAAGGAATAGATTGATGCTACTCGAAGGATGACATAATATTTTGGTGTGAAAATATAATAAGATAATTTATTAGGTCAAGGATATAAAGATGAGTTTTCGTAAAATAAATATTTACCTTACGCCTAATCTTAAGGCTCAATGAAAGTGATCAATACAATTATGTTGACATTAACCAGTACGAATGTAATCGGTACATGGAAAAGAGATGTTATCATTGATGTCTAGGGATAAAAACATTTTTCAATCAGAAACAACATGAATAATTTACAATAATAGGTTAGTACATAGCTACAGTGTACAAGAGAGACTAGTTATCAACCCAGTGACACATAGTGAACATGAAGATGTATTGTGAATGAGTACTATGAGATAAAGCTTAAAATCATCATCTGAGCATCCAAAAACTAAGGATGGAGAAACTTGTAATCAAGGATTCAAAACTATGACCGTTAAAGTGTATAACTAGAACCAAAGAACCAAACCAGTATAGATAGAGAAAAGAAAAGTGACAGGTGATATCTATGACCTATACACTTCCTACAGATGGAAACTGAGAATTTTGAACCAATGAAAGTCGTAGTTGACAAACACTTGTGTAACTCTTTGAGTGGGATTTGTTGCACAAAATCTAGATCACAGTGTTTTATAGAAGATCGGTGCAAGGCACAATTAAAGGTTTTAATGTGAAATATTATGGCATTAAAACATGGAGAAATATCAAGAAAAGGAAAGTTTGCGGTACACAGCTTTCATTTCCTTTATAAAATAGAAAAAAACATATAGCATGTATCTGATGTTTCTGTAGTAAACTAAGACTCAAATGGGGGATGGATCGAAAGGAGATCTTTATGGAGGTCACGCATGCAAAAAATAGAAAGGGAAAGAAGACTATTTATTCTTTATCCTGTGAAGAAATTTTTTTGCCTTCATTCTCCCAAGAAGAAAAAGAGTGAACCTATACACTGAGAGAAGCTATGAAAAAGGTTAAAGGAAGAAGAATATAAGAGTGTGAAAGAAAGAACGACAATTTGTGGAGAGAACACCTTTCATGCCTGGTGATGACTCTCAATAGAGAAGTGTAGTGACCTTATTAGGATTAGTAAAGCCATTTTAAGAAGATCAAACCCTCTATTGCTCTATAACAATTGCAATAGAAAAATTCCATTATTTTGGGTGGACATTAATAGGTCCTTATAGTAAATCCCTTAATTGGGTGACATTTGTGTAGATGCTTTAAGTCCTCTTATAGGGAAGGCTTTAATAGTCCTTATTTATTAAATCCCTTAACCAGGTCACATTTAATAGTATGTTTGTAATCTTTTAACAGGGAAGGCTCCTAACAGGGTGAACTTTAGAAGAGTGCAGAATTAGTGGGGTTTCCTCACACCATGGTTTTCTCCCGATTTGCGTTTCAATGTGATACATCTAGCATTGTCTATTTATTTAATTTTGTGATAGCTATTTATGTGATAGAATATATTCTTCTTAAATTTTAGTTATATTATATCAGATTAGCTGTTAAGTTTCAATGGGTGATGATTCACCCCTCCCCTCTCAGCACCTGTTGGAATCATCAAGTTAGATGTATAACTGAACCTATCATTCATTAAAATAATTCTAGATGTATTATCATAATATTTCAAGGATTGAAAAAAAAAAATTGAATTACTGGCTCTATGCAACTTTTTCTGATAGGGTTGAGTGCATTAATTGAAATTATGTTTTTAGAATGAAGAGTATTAAAAAGGGATTTTAGGAAATCATTTGAAACCTTTGTATCTATATAATGACCTTGAAAAGAGATTTGAAGTGATTTGGGCAGAGATTGTAAGCCATTTTTGAGAGAAAAATGGAAACATATGTTATTGTTAAAGGTATTTATCACTTTGTGACTTGTAAAATTGAATATGAGATGATGGATACACCTCTGGTATAAATGATTTCTAAGGATAGGCCATGATATAAATAAAAGAAACATGCATACAAATCTATGTAATATGATCCTTTTGGTGTATTTTCTTGTGCACCTTGTAACGTAAGGCATGTTGAGGATATTAGAGCATATATCCACCTAGACCGGGTGACCCCACAATAGTGGGTTACACTTTTTTAGACATGGTGATTTTTGTTGAAATAACACATTTTTAATAAAATGTGATGATTTAAATCTTGCGAGGTTCCATTTGAAGGACTTAATTACAAATGGTTATCTCAATGCCTCTTAGATTAAAAAAAACATTGATATAATATCTATACTCCTCAATCATACCTACAATAGAGTCTCTTTCGCACCTATTACAATCCTGACAAAAAATCACTTCGAGTTTATCTTTTGGTAGATCAAATGAATCCATTTGAGAAACCTATCTATATAGTAAGGTACTCCTGAGGAAAATCTTTCCAATTATTACAATGTTAATATATATTAAGTTTATTATGACTTTGTATTTTTAGTTTTACTAAACATAGATATTTCATCGTCTATCTACCTCTATGTTTGACGCTTATGGAAAAATAGTAAACAAGAGAAAAAAAAATTGTAAAAAATATCTATTCCCTAGGTATTGAAGTTCTATTTCTATAAAAACAAAATGAAATTGGAAAAATACACGACGATTTATAAGTTATGTAGTCAAGGTATGTCAAAATTACAGTTTAGTCAACTTCAAATGTTAATAAAATATGGAGTAATTATGATAATGTCATCAAAAGAATTGCATGACCTACATATAGATGTTACAAAACAAAATTTTAAAGAATCACATTGATATATATTTTAAAAATAAAATTTATGATCTATGAAAACAATGTAACTCTTTGAAAATGACATTTTTGACAACATACCAATTTTCATGGGAGAAAGAAAAATACATTCAAATAAATTCAAAAATAAAAATAAAAAATATATTTAGAATCTAGACATAAAATCCTAAAATATTCTAATTTACTTCATCTTCTGATTTGAAATGGTTTAACGATAATATGCATATGAATCTGAAAGTTTTTTTCAAAATGTAGAGTTTAGTGTCCATTCATGCAAAAAAGTGTAACCCAGTATTGTGGGTTCACCTCACTATAGCATTGAGGAATTGGTGGAATATTCAATAGATAAGATTTATAAATCCCTATGTGAATATGGAAAACTAAAGGAAGAGATAAAAGTATTGGAAAGAATGAAAATAGCTCTTGGTCTATGAAATTTTACACCTTTGATGAGCTAGAATGGATAAGATTTGTTCTCATTAGGATTCATGGTTTTTTCCTCTTAATAGATAAACTTTAAAGTATCACAAAGGAAGAGTTAGAAATTGTAACCAACTCCATTGTCAATGGAGAAGTTCCTAGCCTAAGGAGAATCAATAAGGATATAGTGACAAAATTGATATAATCACCATGGGATAAGACAACCATGACAGTGAACGGTATCAAGAAACCTAATGTCAGGTTTGCATTAATGATTTTGGGATATAAATTGTATCATTTAAGAAGTGAAAACTCTATTTATAGCACCATAATTCATACTTTTTAAGATATATTTAATGAGAATTCTCAATATGACATCAATGAAGATTTTTTCTTCTAATTCATGAATTTCTTTGCGGAAATTTGAAATATCACATGAAAGAAGCATATAAAAGTGAGAATTCAGATTAGATAATTTTGTTTTATGTAAGATAGGAAATTGCTGACAAGAACAGTTTCGAGGTACTTGAAAGTATTTTAAAAAGAAATATAAAATAGATAAATACTCCCTAAGGAGATTGTAGGTAACTATGAAGACACTATTTGTTTCATGGTGGAAATTAATGAATTATTTGTAGAGGTAGCTGAGCCAAGAACATCTTGGGTCATGCCTATAGGATATGAAGTAGATCATGTTATAATTGAAGAATATGAAAAATATATGTTTCATAAAGTAATTTATTCTTATGAGGAGAGGAGAGGTACTTATAAGGAGAAGTCTAAAATTTTATCCTAAATTTAAGGAAACTCCAATAGATCAGAGTGAGATGAGAGATGGGAGTAGTGGGTCAAAGGATGTGTTTTACCAATGAGAAAATTGTAGAAGAAAGAAGGAAATATGAAGAGGAAGAAATGAAGAAGGCTAAAGAGTAATATCTTATTAATATTGATGATGATTCTCCTTTACCCTATGTACCTATCATATCACCATTTGGGATTAGATGAACTATAATTTTAGTGAAAAAATTAGTTAGTCCATTAGAGAAGAATAAAATAGTTGCAAAGAACTCAAAGATCCTTAAATCTCCTACAATGAGGATTACTAAACCTAAACAATGGAAACAATGGTTTTTTTTCTAAATTTACAAGCAATGGGGTCACAAAAAGAAGAAAAAGAAAATAGGAAGGAACCAAGGATGATGATAAGGATGAAGATACTAATTCAAATGATTTATGAAGAAATTTAGGATATAAATAGATAAGGAAGACAAAGTAATAAGTGGTAAAGTACCTAAGCATAATTTTATAGCTAAGAATATTGACATTGTTACTAGTAAGCCACATTTCACAAAAAAGTGATGTGTTGAATAAAATGACAAAATATGGCATTTTAGTTTAATTGAATAGATACTCCAATAGATAAGATAAGAAAGGGAATATAAAATTACAAATGAAATTATAGTCTGTTTGAATAATTATAATAGAGCTTTGGTGTAGATCAAAGGGGACATCGCTAATGATCTATTTGACATTCTTGAAGCATCAAGATTGACAACATTCGAATAAGATAAGAGGATTAGATAAATGACTTTGGTCATATTATGTCCAATAATTCCAATAGAATAATTGAACATTATTCTCGAACAAGCTACGAAATAATTGATGAGAAAACCAAGAGTAAACATGCTCATGATTGGGGAAAAAATGAAGTCATGGAGAAGATCAAAGAAGTAATGTCCTAAATATTTTTTCATAATCAGTATGATTTTCAATCTCAGGATAATAATGAGGATGTACATGTTGATGAAAATGAGCCACTTGATACTATGGAAACCTTATTTAAAAATCTAATTAAGAACCAATTTTCTTTATCTCCAGTGTACCAATTAGACTTTCAAATATGAAGGATGGTGAAAAAGATATTTACCTAGAATACCAAATATCAAGATAATAGTAACAAAAGATGAATATGTTCTTGGTGAGAAAAAGAAATAAGAGGACAAAAAAGATAATGAAAATGACCAGATAGATAATAGGTAAAAGATAATAGACGTAGACATAGACATAGGTTAAGTTGAAGCAAGTATGATAGATGATCAGATGGAAGATGAAGTGAGAGAATAAATAGACACAAAGGGAGAGAAGACTTTTGAGGTAGTTGAGGAGATAGCTCCAAAGGTAAAACCTAGCAAGATAAGGAGGAAAGAGACATTGTGAAGGCATTGGCTAAATCCATGTAAGAACATATCACTGATATGGAAGATGTGTAGATTACATTAGGTCCAATTTAGTTGGAAACACTTAGTCTAGTTTTGTATGTGGAACTTTCTTCAGTGGCTCATGCCAAAGAAAAGCTAAATATCCTGAAGACCCATGAGAAGGATAACAAGCTATTGTCTAGTGCATATAGTGTCTTGACTAATAACATGGTCACCCATAAATCAGGTCACAATGAGTCTTCCTCAAGACAAATTGAAGGTTTATTGGATGTAGTTTGTAATGCCCTACTAGGGAACACAGGAGAACTTAACCTAACAAGCAACTAAGTTTGGTGAATAATTTTTTTTTTATAAAAAAGTTAACATACAAGATAAACACCAATGCAGAAGCAATTACCATTTATTCACAACAATACAATAACCAACACAGGTTACAACTCTTGAGGGTTCCTTGACAAAGATTAAGTTTAAAAAATTAATTAAATTAGATTAGGTACAATTACAAAACTCATATAGACAATGAAAGGTAACAACAACTTCACATCAAAGATAACATAAATACAATTGGTACCATAATGTAACCATAAATCTACATCCACTGCACATGTCACAGGGTATGTAATACAATAACTAAAAAGGAGTACACATGATATCTCTGAATCATTGATATAATGATTCAAGCTCCCAAAGAAAAAGAAGAATAAAATAGGAACATAATTTCAACAAGGAAGATCAAGAAGGAACAACTGCCATAGGGATCATCCGGCACTGGTACATGAATGTCGGAGTCTCAAATGGTAAAAGAATCACTACCACCCAACCTCATGATCCTATATGGTCCACTCCCACCATGCTAAGGAGATAAAAATAGATCCCACTTGGATAACAAACATCAAACAAATCAAGCTAAGGAAAGGATCGTGAAAGCTCTCTAACTCAAGGTGATAAGTAAAAATGCCATGAAAGACTCACTATTCTAGAGGCAACTGACACATGTAGGATAACTAGATAATGCATAGGAAGGTGTCATCATGTACATCTTGTGTGCTATAAATGTGTCACACTTCTATGAATCATTACATGCAAGGAAACTCAAGAATGAGCCCTCACAAATCGATCCATAGCTCCCTAGGCATGGAGTGCAAGGGTTTTTGAGAATGCTCTCAGCTAGAGCTATTAAGCCAATAACCTTGCTAGTAAACCATGCAATGGGAGATTCAATGAAGACAAGGGAAAGAATGCCAATATCCTCAATGAAGCCAAATGTATGCAATGCAAAGAAAATCTATATGACAATGCAAGCTAATCTATTGCATAAAAGGAAATCTAAGCTAAGAATGCCATGAAAATGAAACTACTATGCAAGAAATGAAATCTAACTATGAAGAAAGAAAGCCATGATGATGCAAGAATGAAGACAAGAAGATAGAGTGTTGATGAAGATCCAAGATGAATGCCAACAATGCTCCAAATCTTCAAACCCTAGATGCAAGAATGTCTCCAAAAGCTCCAAGATGACCTAGAAAACCTGCAGCATAATATTAGCATAAAAAGTTGTGTGCAAATGAGGAAGAGAGCTCTCCTTTTATAGGGAATGAAAAAGGAATGGGCCATGGAGATTAAGAGGCAAAATATTTAATCAACGGTGGAGCTTTAAAGAGGAGCAATCCATGTGCACAAGTATCCTCCAATAGGAAAATAGGAGTTGACTTTTGTGTCCATATGAGACAAAAAGTGCTTTTTCCCTTTTTATAAAATAAGAATAATGCTTTATTTGTGCAACTTAGGATAAGAGGAAAAGTGGGATTTTTATTTATTAAAAGGGGAGGAAATATTCCTTTTAAATAAATAAAAACTTAGGATAAAATGGTTAGGCCATAGAAAATAATCAAATAAATGATAGAACTAGGATTTGATCAAGAATAAACAATTGATGATTTAGCAAATGGGGGCTAATAGTCTAGGTGACCATTTTTAGGTGTATACACGTCTAACCCTTGAGTCTCATCCTCGTTATCTTGCTAGATCCCAACACTCAAGTGACCATACACAGTATCAATGACCTCTCGTACTAACAAAGTCATTAACTATGCCAACTCATCCCTTAAAAGGTGGCTAGTCATCTTTTCAACACCATCTTAGTCTGTACTAGCACTAAAGCCTAGGTGAGGACCATACCTTATTAGGTTCATTTTAATAAAACTCTCAATGTTACATTTAGTTATCACTTGATTAAGATACTTAGCAATAAGTGATCTTGGCAGCCACTTGTGGGCCCCGACACTTATTGCAAGCCACCTCCTACTACATATCTAGGTAAACTACCCTAGGCTCAAATATCTCTCAAAGATAAAATAGGTACATATCCAAGTAATCCCAAATCCAGTTTCACATACAAGAACTAGAAATGATTACAAAGGCACCAATAGTAGAATACAAAATATCATGAGCCTATATGGTCAATCACGGTATAATCGAATCTCAACACACACATCCAATCATAATATTGAAAAAAAGAACAACTGACACAAACCTCAGCATCTGTCATCCCCTAGGTCATCTGATGCCCCAAAACACATTAAGCAAAAGAAGACACTCTACGCATGAAGAAGACACATTTGCATCATAGAAAAATAGAATCTAATTTTCATAAGCAGTTTATTTCCCATAAAGAACATAATTGAATTGAAGTATGGAATAACATAAATCCTTCTAAGATAAACTAATCATAAACATTAATACAATGACATAATGAAAGAATATTCCCTATAGATTACCCACGGATCTAACAAAGTAAAACACTCAATTTCAATACAAATATAACTGTTTTACAAGTAATATTTTTCAATAATAGATTGTTCAAGATTGATGTATATAAGAAACATGCAACCTTATGTAGACATATGAATTAATTTTATGAACATAAGACTATCCTACCTAAAACATAACTGCATAAACTAATGATAGATTAAAAGGACATACCTCAAGTATATTCTTACATACAAAAATTGTTAAACTAACTAGGTAATATCATCCTAGAAAGATGAAAATCAAACAAATATAATTACACTTTATCATTAATGAATTTACTACTCAAAATATTTAAAGTAAATATACATACGATATGTATAAATCAAACTTACGCATTTATAAAAAAACCCCATAAATAAATTGTCCTAAGAATCCTATCATCTCAACCTAATAAATCTCACAATACATCCTGTATCATTTAATTAACATTTGAGTAATATACTAAACCAATAGCCAATATAATTCAACTGTATTAATCTAACAATTAAAAATATATAATTAACTAAAACAACAAACAAAAATATTTGTAAATCTTATTTAATAAACAAATTAATTAAATAATTAACAATAAATTAATTAATTAAAATAGTCAATAATATAATTTTCATTTGATAAAATATAAATATAAATTAAAACTAAAATAAAACACTATAATTAAAAATTAATAAAAGAAACTAAATAAAATTAAACTAAACTTTTAAATGAAAAAAAACCTTTTAAAACAAAGTTAATGGGTGGGAAGCGGGCCCCACGTGCCCCCCCCCAAAATCCCCACAACCAATGCAGAGTACCTACGCCTGTGCATGACAAGTACGACCATGCGCAGTGTACTTCCATGTGCAGGTACCCTGGGGCACAGGTACCATAAGTACCCAAAAATAAATGCAAATAAAACTTTATTTTAAAATAAACATTAAATAATGTTGCATTATTATTATTTATATATATATTTTAAAAAGAATCTCAACCAATGTAAATTGGTAAAAATACAATTTATATATATATATATATATATATATATATATATATATATATATACATATATATATATATATATATATATACATATATATATATATACATATATATATATATATATACATATATATATGTATATATATATATATATATGTATATATATATATATATATGTATATATATATATATGTATATATATATATATATATATATGTATATATGTATATATATATATATATATGTATATATATATATATATATGTATATATATATATATCTATATGTATATATATATATATATAATATATTATAATAATTAATTTCAAAAATTAATTCATAGACAGGGATCTCCTCATTAAATACAGAAATTATCAAAAGATCAGATTGAAATTTTTTTCAATTATAGACTAGCTTTTGTTTCTAATTTACAGGAATATATTCTTATTCCTATTTTTATTACAACACAAATTAACTTGACTTTAATTATATTCCTATTTTTTTACTATTCATTCTTCATTTTTCCAGCAAGCTAATTTTTTTAGCAGAATTGGGTTTTTAATACAGTTTGATTTTCTTTCCAAAAAAGGAAATAATTTCTTTCAACACTATAGTCTAACTATATAGCAGATTTGATTTTTTGATTTACAAGCTAACCGTAGACAAACTTTCAATAAAATTTTACTAGCATAACAGTACAATGCCAAGTAATCATAAAAACACAGAATAATAGATCTAGGTTTTCTCTAATACCCAAAAATCAAATAAATCATGCAGATATAAAGAGATAAACCATAACTAATCAAACACAGAATTTTACCAAATAAAATATCAGAAGACACACAACAAGAATTCCAGATCCTACCTTAGATCCAATGCCAAAAACTATAATGAAACCCCTATTGAAGATCTGAGAGTGAGGTTTCCCCCAAAACCAATCCTGTCTGCAGATCTGAAAACTATGATGAAAGGAGGAACTAGATTCAGATGCACCATCAAACCCCAAATCAACAAGCAACCACAACAAACCAAGAAACCTCAAAAAATCAAGCACACAAGCTCTCCAAAAATTTACCTCCAAAGAAACATTGATAATCACATAAAAATCACCCACATAATCCACAAATCAACTGAAACCAAATGAGATAAAATCAAACAAAACCAAAACCAAACAACACCAGAAAGGGATCCATGAACTTTGCCAACTTGACAAATTTAGATAGGGTAGTCAACAGATACTTATCCAACAACTAGGATAAATGGGTTTGAATTAGGGTTTTGGATTCATGTTATCTCCCCTCTCTTACCATTTGTGATAGAGCATGCTCATCCTAACAATTCAGGGAAGTCGATGCCTGGTACTTGTGAACCTGCATACAAAACCCACATATACATACATATACAACTATATATCAGACAATGGTGGGGATCAGTCGATCATGTGGATCTCGCAAGTGAGTAACTATGACTTCGTCCCTCAACCACATCAGGTATGTCAAATAGAAATGTAAAAAAATACATCAACCATACACATGCAAGTATGGGGTCAGTGAAATCATAAGCATTGATGATTTCCTAACATATAATCTAACATCTTAGAGTAATCATAACATTAGTAAAATCAGACTAGAGGTAGGGGTACAACATCCACCCCCCCTAGGATTAGGCTTACTCCTGAAAGCCTACAAAGAGATAAGGATATGCATCCCCCAAATACGAAGCATTTACTAAAAATAAAACATGACATTTGAAAACAAGTCACAATATAAGAACATAATATACAATCATTAAGAACAATATAATTCTGATTAGGAATAAACTGAAAATATCACATTGATCAATCATTCATTTGCAATTCAAATAGATCAAAACTTTATTTATTCATCAATATACAGAACATCTAGTAATCAATTGCATAAAACACACATTCCTATCTATAACAATTAATAAGTTGAGAAGTTCATGAAAAACTATCTAGGTATAGCAACACCTATGCAAACATATAGCATACACAATGATTCTAATATCACACAACACATATAGTACCATCTCTACAATGTCCTCCCTTATACATACTATTAGGGGTTCATGGTGAACATGATAGAAACAACACTTATCACAGAATAGGGCCAACAATAACAAACATTTGGAGTAGCCACCACAAAACTCAAAAAGGTAAAACCCAAGTGGGGGAATCATAAGTCCAACATTAAATAATAGGAGATCTCCATTTCAACAATAAATTAAGTGTGACTACTGTCACAAAATAGATAACGAAAAGAAGTTAGGTGACTAATCCAATTCATAAGAAAGTTCAAAATTTCAATGCTAGCCCATACACATCACGAATAATTCATAAATCAACCATAAATGAATCATTAATCAAAACACATCCACATAACAAGGTGACTAGTAATAGCCACACTCAAGGGAGTAATCACTTCATGACATCCAAAGGTATTTCACCCTAGATGCATTAGAGAAGGTAACCATATGAATTAAACATTTCAAACACCTATGACAATCACTAGACAAGGTGATATCTCATAGAGATTTAAGAGATGCAAGAACATAAATGTTCAGATGTAGTTTAATGGTTACCAAACACAAAAGAGTTATATGTCTAAGTTTGGTTTCAAGTTTTAACAATTTAGACATCTAATGAGCACACACCTTCCTCGAGTTCCCAGTGTAGAACTCGGTGCTCTAATACCAAGTGTAATGCCCCTCCAGGGAACCCAGGAGAACTTAACCTAACAAGCAACTAAGTTTGGTGAATAATTTTTTTTTTTTTTAAAGTTAACATACAAGATAAACACCAATGCGGAAGAAATTACCATTTATTCACAACAATACAATAACCAACATAGGTTACAACTCTCAAGGATTTCTCAATGAATATTACGTTTAGAAAATTAATTAAATTAGATTAGGTACAATTACAAAACTCATATAGACAATGAAAGGTAAAAGAAACTTCCCATCAAAGATAACATAAATACAACTGGTACCATAAGGTAACCATAAATCTACATCCACTGCACATGTCATAGGGTATGCAATACAATAACTAAAAAGGAGTACACATGATATCTTTGAATCATTGATACAATGATTCAAGCTCCTAAAGAAGAAGAAAAAGAAAATAGGAACACAATTCTAACAAGGAGGATCAAGAAGGAACAAATGCCATAGGGATCATCCAGCACTGGTACATGAACATCAGAGTCTCAAATGGTAAAAGAATCACTACCACCCAACCTCCTGAACCTAAATGGTCCACTCCCACCATGTTGAGGAGGCAACAATAGACTCCACTCGGATAACAAACATCAAATAGATCAAGATAAGGAAAGGATCTTGAAAGCTCTCTAACTCAAGGTGATAAGTAAAAATGCCATGAAAGACTCACGATTCAAGAGGCAACTGACACATGTAGGATAACTAGAATATGCATAGGAAGGTTTCATCATGTGCGTCCAACCCTTGAGTCTCGTCCTAGTAATCTTGTTGGATCCTGGAACTCAAGTGACCATACACGGTATCAATGACCTCTCGTATCGATGAAGTCATCAACTATGCCAACTCATACCTTAAAAGGGGGCTAGTCATTTTTTCAACACCATCTTAGTCTGTACCACTAATGCCTAGGTGAGGGCCATACCTTATTAGGTTCATTTTAATAAAACTCTCAATAATATATTTAGTTATCACATGATTAAGATACTTAACAATAAGTGATCCTGAAAGCCACCTGTGGGCCCCGACACTTATTGCAAGCCACCTCCTACTTCATATCTAGGTAAAACTACCCTAGACTCAAAGATCTGTCAAAGATCAAAGAGGTATATATCCAGGTAATCCCAATTCCAGTTTCACATACAAGAACTAGAAATGATTACAAAGGCACCAATAGCAAAATACAAAATATCATGGGCCTATATGGTCAATCAGGGTATAATCGAATCTCAGCACACACATCCATCATAATATTGAAAACAAGAAAAACTGACACAAACCCCAGCCTCTGGCATCCCCTATGTCATCTGATGCCCCAAAACACATTAAGAAAAAGAAGACACTCCCCGCACGAAGAAGACACATTTGCATCATAGAAAACTAGAATCTAATTTTCATTAGTTTATTTCCCATAAAGAACATAATTGAATTGAAGTATGGAATAACATAAATCCTTCTAAGATAAACTAATCATAAACATTAATACAATGACATAATGAAAGAATACTCCCTATAGATTACCCACGGATCTAACAAAGTAAAACACTCAATTTAAATACAAATATAACCGCTTTACAAGTAATATTTTTCAATAATAGATTATTCAAGATTGACGTATATAAGAAACATGCAACCTTATGTAGACATATGAATTAATTTTATGAACATAAGACTATCCTACTTGAAACATAACTGCATAAACTAATGATAGATTAAGAGTACATACCTCAAGTATATTCTTACATACAAAAATTGTTAAACTAACTAGGTAATATCATCCTAGAAAGATGAAAATCAAACAAATATAATTACACTTTTTCATTAATGAATTTACTACTCAAGAATATTTAAAGTAAATATACATACGATATGTATAAATCAAAATTACACCTTTATAAAAAAAATCCCATAAATAAATTTTCCTAAGAATCCTATCATCTCAACCTAATAAATCTCACAATACATCCT
Source organism: Chamaecyparis obtusa (assembly GCA_027943335.1). Classification (NCBI taxonomy): domain Eukaryota; kingdom Viridiplantae; phylum Streptophyta; class Pinopsida; order Cupressales; family Cupressaceae; genus Chamaecyparis; species Chamaecyparis obtusa. The sequence goes on along the minus strand of BSBK01003594.1, from coordinate 788 downwards.
ATATCATTTAATTAACGTTTGAGTAATATACTAAACCAATAGCCAAATTAATTAAAATGTATTAATCTAACAATTAATAAATTTAATTAACTAAAACAACAAACAAAAATATTTATAAATCTTAGTCAATAAACAAATTACTTAATTAATTAACAATAAATTAATTAATTAAAATAATCAATAATATAATTTTCATTGATAAAATATAAATATAAATAAAAACTAAAATAGAACACTTTAATTAAAAATTTATAAAACAAACTAAATAAAATTAAACTAAACTTTTAAAACAAAGTTAATGGGTGGGAAGCGGGCCACATTTGCCCCCCCCCACAAAATCGCCACAACCCATGTGCAGTACCTATGCCTGTGCATGAAAGGTACTGCCATGCGCAGAGTACCTGCATGCGCAGGTACCATAGGTACCCAAAAATAAATGAAAATAAAACTTTTTTTTTAAAATAAACATTAAACAATCTTGCATTATTATTATTTATATCTATATTTTAAAAAGAATCTCAACCAATGTCAATTGGTAAAAATACAATTTATGACAATATATATATATATATCTATATATATATATACACACACACATACATATACATATACACATACATATACATATACACATACATATACATATACATATACACATACATATACATATATGTATGTATGTGTATATACATATATGTATGTATGTGTATATATATATATATATCTCTATATGTATACATATATCTCTATATGTATATACATATATATATATATATATATATACATAT